>OY992876.1:77519472-77526972 GCA_963921405.1 Cepaea hortensis
AAAAGCCCGTCCCAGACTAAAGACAGTAGGGAGAAGGAGGATGGTGAACGCAGTAGAGCTGGAAGATAAACTTGGCCAGACTGGTCATTGTATATGTTTGTGTTATATGTTTTAATTAGGATTGCGCTGATGTAGAACTGATATAACACATTCTTGACTTTCTTTCAAGCTCTCACAAGGAGCACCTATGTTGTAGATCTCAAGGACGAGTGAAGACTAGGAGTGTCAGGACTGACAGGATCGTCAGAATACCGGCAAGCTGTTCTTTTTTTTGTGTGTCTACTGGAGAGTGGGGATCTAGACCACAGATCCAGATAGAGCAAGTAACAAGTAAAGTTACGTAATATTTGTCATCAATATCAATATGTATATGATTTCATCATCCTCATATTGAACCATCAGATGTCTATGATTATGATTAATAAATAAATGTTGTAGTATTGTAACTCATAGTTCGGTCGTTATATTTTAATTCCAATTGTGTATACGTGTTGTGTGTGTACATTGGTGGGGGTTCACTTACACACCAAGGAAGGGAGCAGTCAGGGAGAAAAACCTGTACTGAGATAGTCGTCTATATTCATATATTTAGACTTAAACATCTATCTTAGCTAAACTTCTCTTTCCTATTCCTTGGCGAATATTCAGCACAGTTCATTTCATTTTGTAACGAGCCACTTGGAGCTGTACGTTGGATATTCAGGGCTTAATCTATAGTTCAGCCATATAGTTTTTGTCCCTAGTCAGTTTCTGACTATTTGGGGTTGCTCGCCAGTGAAAAATACTTTCATCTAGCCGGTGGGGCACCCCGACTTCTGACAAGTAGGATGAAAATTGGAGAAGAAGTCTATGAATGTTTCGAGATCCGCTAATGGCATACAGGTGACACCAACACTATCATCAATGTACCGCCTATATAGTTCAGGGACTCTGTCATTATATAGTTGCCATATCTGATGCTCAAGGTGGCCCATGAAGAGGCATGCATAGCTAGGGCCCAGTTTAGTACCCATTGCAACCCCACTTATCTTATTGAAGTACTGGCCGTTAAACTCAAATGAGTTGAGAGTAAAAACCAGTTCGGCCAGGTGTAGAATAGGATCCGTGGCAATAGTGGGGCTCTGGCGACTATCAAGGAATAATTTTAAAGCTGAGAGACCATCATTGTTTTGGATCGAAGTAGGCCACATCAAGGGTGAAGATGTGGTACTGGTTGTCAGACGTATATCATCTATATTGCTTACATTTTCACAGTTTTACCGCAGTTCCACCCAATTTTAGGCGGCCTGGTGTGCCTTGCCAGTGAGAAGACCTGATCATTAGGGGCCACATCGATTGACGGATGTCAGTTGCGGCGATCGGGCAAATCTTAAGCTATAGCCTACGATGGTGACGTTGTAATATTCTGTTGTGATAATTTGGTCGCGTCCAGCGTGAGCCGCGTGGTCAAGTGTTTACATACCCGCTTCACGCGCCAGTGATCCTGGGTTTATTTCCGAGTCTGGTCAAGGATATGCACTACTGACGAGCTCAAATGAGAGCGAAACTCGAGTCTGGTGCTTCCACATTGACGTAGATGGACGTTATGTTCATACCAGAATACGATCAGCGTTGCCGGTAGCGGGTTATGCTCAATATTTGAAATCAAATGTTGTAAAGTTTCGTAGTCATTGATTAAAGAATTACATGTCTGTGGTAGATCACATCGTATGAGCAAATCACAGAAAACAAGAAGTAGAATTAGGAAGCTTTACTAATACATAATCAACTGTGAAAACGGGGACGTTGCGGCTAAGGCTGTCGTCAGCACACAAACAACACACATACACTGATACAACTATTAATCTCATATACCGTGTTCCCCAGAAAATGACCTTTTTTACGCCATATGGGAAAAAATTTGGTGCAATGACGTCGATCCTCTCGGTTTTTAAGACTTTTTTCCACCGAAAATAAGACCGGGTCTTTTATTAATTTTAGCTTTTAAAAATGTACTACAGCTTATTTTCGGGGGATGTCTTTTTTTTTTTTTTTTTTCCAGATACAAAACTCTACATTTATTAATGTACAAAATTCTACATTTATTCAAATACAGTCATGTCATCTTCTTCTGGAACATCGTCATAACTCTACTAATCCCGAATTCCGGCCTGAATTTCATGCGACTCCATTTCATGGAGAACCATTGGTCTCAGTCTCTGCTGTCCAGCAATAAGGCTTTCCTTAAATGAGCAAATCTTGTCCATGTAGCCTGCTCGCAGTGCATTGGTAACTTTATTTCACACGAGTGACGTATTGAATTATGAACCACATCCATGTGCGCACCAGTTGCTTGTGGACTCCGACTGGCCATTCGGCAACAAGTCTCTCATTCTAATTGACGATTTTAACTAGGGCTTATTTCAGGGATAGATCTTATATTAAAAGCATACTGAAAAATCGTATAAGATTAGGGTAGATTTTACTTTTGGAGAAACACGGTAGTATAGGAATTCTACATGAAAATATGCCACCATCATCATCATCATCATCATGAGCCATGCCGATAAGCGTGGACGGTCATGTTTCGCCATCTCACGCGATCACGCGTCCAAATATTTATTTCTCTGCCCTCCCTTTGTTCTTGTCTCCTCAGTTTTGCCATTTGTCTCCAAGTTCTCTAGTTTATGTCCCAGTCAAACTCTCATCTACTACCTATAGTACCTTGAGGTGTTAGGCAGGGGTTGAGGGGTCTAGTTTATGTCCCAGTCAAACTCTCATCTACTACCTATAGTACCTTGAGGTGTTAGGCAGGGGTTGAGGGGTCTAGTTTATGTCCCAGTCAAACTCTCATCTACTACCTATAGTACCTTGAGGTGTTAGGCAGGGGTTGAGGGGTCTAGTTTATGTCCCAGTCAAACTCTCATCTACTACCTATAGTACCTTGAGGTGTTAGGCAGGGGTTGAGGGGTCTAGTTTATGTCCCAGTCAAACTCTCATCTACTACCTATAGCACCTTGAGGTGTTAGGCAGGGGTTGAGGGGTCTAGTTTATGTCCCAGTCAAACTCTCATCTACTACCTATAGTACCTTGAGGTGTTAGGCAGGGGTTGAGGGGTCTAGTTTATGTCCCAGTCAAACTCTCATCTACTACCTATAGTACCTTGAGGTGTTAGGCAGGGGTTGAGGGGTCTAGTTTATGTCCCAGTCAAACTCTCATCTACTACCTATAGTACCTTGAGGTGTTAGGCAGGGGTTGAGGGGTCTAGTTTATGTCCCAGTCAAACTCTCATCTACTACCTATAGTACCTTGAGGTGTTAGGCAGGGGTTGAGGGGTCTAGTTTATGTCCCAGTCAAACTCTCATCTACTACCTATAGTACCTTGAGGTGTTAGGCAGGGGTTGAGGGGTCTAGTTTATGTCCCAGTCAAACTCTCATCTACTACCTATAGCACCTTGAGGTGTTAGGCAGGGGTTGAGGGGTCTAGTTTATATATAAACTAGAATCAGAGGCTGCTATTTGTCGGTTATGAAAATAAATGCAATATATACTTGCCTGTTATGAAGAGCTCCCTTGATATGGAGTAGATCATAAGAAGACATATGTGCAGGTTTCTCACTGATATTTGAGGGTTGTCGCTAGAGCTACGGAGTTTGTGGCTTTGTGCGGCGCTTTCGGCAGACCGCTCTGCAGAAAGAGACCTAACTATATGGGATAAAACCCGGTGTAATATAGTCCATTATCTTGCCTTTTACACCCTGTTAAACACGGACGGAGATGCCGAGTTTCGATTTCAATTATACCATTAGCCCTATCCTGTTCAACCTCAGAAGAGAAGTTATATTAGAGTCCATACCTGGCTTAGATTACTAATCCTGTGACCGAGTCAGCCGCGAATATGATATTAATTTTAAGGAGGGATTCGAACATATATGGACGGAATGGTTCGATGTGCAGTGATGATAATCTGCCGACTAAGTGACTAAAATATTTGTAGTATACACCTAACGAGTACAGCGAAATATGCCAGGTGATAACTTGTGCTTTATTACCAACAATGGTGACACAATGAAAGAAGTTAAAAGACGAATAGTTATTGCTCTTCAAAGACTAAAACAACTGAATAAATTGTGGAAAGGGACAAATAGAACTACAGAAATCAGAATTGTAAGAGCGTGCATCTTCAAATACCAAATTAGTGCACAAAAGAATTCAGGAACTTACTAACAAAAGAACAATTACATCAACAGGCTGTCTAAAAACTAAAGATGGCAAAATCATAATAGAAAAAGATCAGATTCTACATGTATGGACAGATTATGTGAAAAACTTTTATAATGATAACAGAGAGGAACAGTATGATATTAGATTTAATAATGAAGGACCGCCAATTTTGAAGATGGAGGTTCGAAATGTTCTTAAGCATATGAAAGCTGGCAAGGCCCCCGGTGCAGATAACATCACAACAGAAATGATTAAAGCTTTAGAAGAATTTGGACCAGAGCAAGTCACCAGACTGCTGAACACATTATATGATACTGGAGATATACCTCCTGAATTATGTAACTCTGTATTTATTGCAATCCCAAAGAAATCAGGAACCTTGGAATGTGATCAACATAGAACAATTAGTATAATGAGTCACATCACAAAGATTTTGCTAAGAATTATCATGCAAAGAGTGAGGAAGAAGATACAACCTGAAATAGGGGAAGAACAATGTGGGTTTGTAGAAGGAAAGGGTACAGTAAATGCTGTGTATATGCTGCGAACAGTTATTGAACGTGCCATAGAAGTAAACAAGGATATACACCTTTGCTTTATTGACTACACAAAGGCTTTTGATAGAGTTAGACATGTCAACATGGTAGATATGCTTGAAGATCTACAAATTGATAGAAAAGACACTAGACTTATAAAAAACATATATTGGAAACAACAAGCTGCCATAAGGATTGATAATGAAGTGAGACAGTATCAACCTATTAGGAGAGGTGTTAGGCAGGGATGTGTAATGTTTCCATATCTTTTTTCCCTATATAGTGCAAATATTTTCAGGAATGTAGAAGATATAAATGGAATCAGCATTGGAGGACGAAACATCAATAACATTATAGTGTGTTTACTTTTGTCTGTCCCAATATAAAATTCCATATCTCAGTAACCAACTGAAGGAAAATGATGAGATTTAGCATATAACCTTATCATTATGTCCACCCAACAAAAAAAATTTTGTTCTGGAGATTTTACAGCAGATTTCAAAGTTTGTTTATATGCGGTATATAATTTACGGGTCAGAGATTAGGTTCATAATTTTTAATGTATTACAGCAGTGGTTCTGAACCTTTTTTGGCCCGTGCCCCCCTTCACCATATTTTCAGAACGTCATCCCCCCCCCCCCCTCCTATCAAAAATTTGGCCCGTGCCACCCTTCACCGTATTTTCAGAACGTCATTCCCCCTTTCATATTTCCTATCTAAAAATCCCCCACCCCTACACAGTATACGTAAAAATTGAAGGTAAATTTAATAGCATATACTAAAACAAGTCTAGACATCCACATAAAACATGATTTGTGGGTCTACTTACATTATAAAATGAATTTTAGAAGGATGAGACGAACATAACTGTAAAGTATGAAAGGAAAAACAATGTCAAGTAATCGGTTCTTGTATTAACGCGATCTTGAAATGGTCTCCACCCCCTCCCCTGAAAACCCTAAAATTCCCAGCGGCGGGGGGGGGGGGGGGGAATTCCCCACCGGTTGAGAACCACTGTATTACAGCGTAGCCAGACAATCAGCGTTCAATGTTGAATATTTTACGTGTTTCACGGGATTGGCCTTATGCCAAGAACCCCGCGTTGTTTAAACTGGGACTGTTCAGAGGTGTCTCAAAATGTGGGTTATTTCATGAAACCTGATTAATATGTTTTTTTTTTTGTTTTTTTTTTAAATCTTACCACTTATCGCTAATATTGAAATGTGTGAATATTTTTCAATGGGATTGAATGCGAAATTGTGTATACACTTCACAGCAACACAATGAAGTTGTACACATATTTTTGTCAAGAAGCTGATCGCAGGAAACTGTTTTATACTATTACAAATTCCGTAAAAAGAACAGTGCAAGCATTGGGTTTGATTAAACGGTCATTTCGTCGATGGGTGCAAGAATCTGGAATTAAACAACCACGCAATAACCAAACGGTAGGTAGAAAGGTTATTGTAGACAGCTTTGACAAAGATGTCATAAGGCGAGCTATTATAAAAATGCTTTAAAAAGTCGCTTAAAAGTCGACAGGGTCGACTTCATTGCAACGGGTTATATCCCATATGGCTCGGTCTCTTTCCGCAGCGCGGAAAGCATCGCACAAAGCACGAACTCCGCAGCTCTAGCGACGACCCACAGAAGACTCCGAAAAATTTAACTCGTGAACCGAAGGATGCGGCCCGGAATCGAACCCACAACCTTTGGAGCCCGAGTCAAAAGGCTTGACCACTTCGCCACGGAGCCTCCTAAAATTATAAAAATTTTGGATTTTATATCTACGACTGGCAAGAGAAGGTCCACCAGAGAGACGAATGGAGACGGATTGTATTTGCAGCAAAGAACCTCAATGGCTCGGAACGCTGAAGAAGAAGAAGATATCTAGGATTATCCAGCATTATAAAAATGCTGGATGCCAAAGAAACAGTGACTGTAAGAAAACTTAGGGTTTGGTTGAGAAGAAACAATAACATAGAGCTATCCAAAACAAGTTTGTGGAAAATTATAAGGACATTATCTTAACTTTTAGAAAGTACAAGGGCGGTAGAAATATTCTTTGCGAGCAACCGCATTTAGGAGCCATGAGAAGCAGATACCTACGCGAAATAAGGGAAATGCGCAAAGAAAATTATGGCATAGTGTGTTTGGATGAAATGTGGATCAATGTGCACCACACACGTGATAAGGAATGGCAATCAGTGGATGGACAGATAAAGCGATATGTGCCCAGTAGTATAGGATAGCTTTTGGTCATGGCCCATGCTGGTAATACGCATAATGGCTTACAACAGAATATTGAGCTCGTGTTCGCATCAAAGCAAACAGACAATAGGGATTATCATAATAAGATGAATGGTAATGTATTTAGAGATTGGCTCGAGAATACTGTGCTTCCATTCCTAGATAGACCGTCGTGTCCAATTATGGACAATGCATGATATCAATGTTGTTGCCTAAGATGACAAAATACCTACAGCATCGAGCACAAAGGGAGCAATAAAAATATGGCTCCGAATGGAAAACATACCATTTCCAGAACGGTATTTTTAGCTAGAATTGTTGTCCCTTGTAAAACAGAAGCCAAAAAGCAAGAAATATCAAATCGACAAGTTGATAGAAGAGCATCTTCATGGATGCTTGAGACTTCCCCTGTACCATTCTCATTTTAACCATATAGAACTTGTGTGGGCTAAAATTAAAGGACAGGTGGCAGCTGACAATACTATATTCAAATTGTCTGACGTCAAGATTC
>OY992876.1:77536972-77591972 GCA_963921405.1 Cepaea hortensis
TGTCATCAAGATGAAATAAATCTCTATTTACACGCAAACAAAGAACTCGTTAGTCCTATTTATCTGTGCGCTGTTATAAAGGACTTAATTGGTGCCCATGACACAGGATACGAACTTGGAGCGTCGCAGAATCACAATATGCTGTCCAGGTCGAACATCGAACTAAAGTCAAAGTTTTGAAGATCTCGTTCTGCTTACATCAAATACCCAGAGACAGTACGGCACGGTTCTATACTTATGTTGAACGAAAAAGCGAAGTTGAAAAATGGCCACTAAGTCGTCTGTGAGAATTACAGCAGCCAAAAGCCCGGCTAGGGGTGGTTGTCTGTGATTATTTTTCAGAGTTCTAGTTGCTATCAAGAATCCTAGATGTATAGGCAGTCGTTGTCACCTGAGTTCCTGAGTTATGAAAGTCGGCTTGCCAGGGTGAGTTGCTGTACAGTGGTGATCATCTCGCCGAGCTGAAGAGAGAGAAAGACCAGCACGTTTCTTTCTGGATCGTTTGAAATAAGAGGCTCAGGAAAAAGAAACCTTCAAGGCAAGTCGAATCAAGTAGAAACATTTTACTAACAGAGCAGTTGTCTACTTCTCGTTAAGATAGATTGCCTGGAGAGAACTAAAAGCCGCAGAATCCTGACCTTGAGACTTTTTGAGGAATAAGAAGAATTGGAAAGCTCATTAACAGCAGCGATACCGCTAAAGAACTCTCGGAAGTGGGAGAGGCAGACTGGGCTGCCTACCTACTGAAATTATCGCTTTCCTGAATTACACCGATTCTCAAGACGTCGCTTTGATGTGCCCTGTATCGGGTGAAAAGATGCCAAAAGTCTGGAGGGATCCAACCAGGGGTTGAAGTTACTGAGACGTTGGAAGAAGAACTCCCTAACTACCTGAAGTGCGGGATCGATTGGAGGAGCATTTCAACTGGCACGGACTCCTGGCGTTTGAATTCTACCTGATATCGAACATAGAAGAATCCGTCTTTCTTGGATCGGGAGCAAATTAGGGTAATTGGTGAACTTTAAATATTATTTTACGTACAATTGACTAGTTGAACAATTCTGTTGTGTAAAGTAAATACGATCATATTGTTAATTTTGCTGGTTACGAATGTGAATTTGATTTATTGGTGCATACATAAATATTTCAGCATGACAGAACAAGATTCATTGGTACAAGTTTTGACGGGGGTAGGAACAGCGGTAGGTAGACTTCATACGGTTATAAATCAACAGGGAATGGCAACTGAAATTGTTAAGTTTAGTGGACAGGCAAGAGATTTTAAGAAATGGATAACTTCCATAGAGAAATATGCGTATTTGGTGTCTGCATCAGATGAAGAGAAAAGACTTGCTTATCAGGCAGCAACAGAACCGGTTTCGGATCATATCCAAAGGAAATTAGAGGCTAGAGTAGATGAGACATGGGAGCAGTTCAAAGACGACCTGGCCCATAAGTACGCGGAAATAACGGATCCACAACATGCGTTTTCGGTGTTGAGACAGTCTAAACAAAACACTGGAGAGACGGTACAATTGTTCAGCGATAGGTTGATTAACTTGGCTGAAGAAGCATTCTTAGGACAGAATGTACGAGGAGAGGAGGTGGAGAGGATGTTAGTCGGGATTTTTGTAGATGGCATAAAATCCGATGGATTGAAGTTTAAGCTGATGAGAGAAAACCCTGAGAGGTTATCACAAGCTGTAGACATTGCGGTACAAGAAGAAAATTTGAGACGTAGATTTAGATTGAGAACAGGACGAGAAATAGGAACTAGTCGAGAAGACAGGATTGAGGAGCCTATGGAGATAGGACAAACAAGGTTCGGATGGAATAGGAGAGGAGGTATACAGACGTTACAAGGTGGTAATAGAAGTGCTTATGATGAAAGAAGACATATGAGGTATCCTACAAGTGAGACAGTAGGTAAAACGAACAACACAAATATAGTCTGTTGGTTTTGTAGTCAACGCGGACATGTTTCTCGTTTTTGTGATAACAGGCGTGTCCAGTCGAATACACAAAGTAGAAATGGCAATAGCAGGTTGAATAGGAATGTTGAAGATAGACACAGGAATTTTACAGGTACAAGAACGCAGGAAAACCGGCGCCCTACCTATTAAATAGGACCTGTAGTAGGAGGGAAAATAATAAGGTCCCAAGGTTTAAAGAATATGTTAATAACAGGCATAGTAGGACGAGTAGAGAATACTTTCAACTAGAGGAAATCAAACAGTTTACAGAAAATAAAACAGATCATAGCTCATGTATAATAGAAATAGGAAAATATAGAGTTTGTACATTAATCGATTCAGGAGCTCAGGTTAGTGTAATTAAAGATAGTTTTTTGTATAAAATAATGAGAAATTGTAGAATATTTAAGAGTCATAATAATCTTCACTCTGTTACAGGACAGAATTTACAAGTAATTGGACAGACAATGATCAATTTTAAATTAGGGGGGATCAACGTAAGACATCTTTTTCATGTAGTAAAAGATTTAAATAGAAACATGCTTATAGGAAGAGATTTTTTAATAAAAAACGGAGTAAGACTTCTCTTTGATTTACACAAATTAAAATTCAAGGACGTATATGTAGATATGGAAGAAGACATGCATATATCGGCACTAGTTAGAATTAAAATGTCCACGACGTTAAAACCACAGTCGGTTAATTTGATACAAGCCAAGATAAAGAGAAACCCATATTATGTGGCAGGACACACAGAATCACTGAATTGCAAAAGGAAGTAATTGATGAGCCTGGTCTTGAAGTCCCGGATGGAATAATATCGTTAGATAAACACTTAACCTTTCCAGAAATGATTATAAACAACACAGGTAGAGAAATCAAATTATACAGAGGATGTGTAATAGCCAAACTAGAACATAACATTAGTGACATATTGGCAACGGATAGAGTAGAAATGTCGGGAACAAATTATTCAGAAACTTCTAGTGAAAGAGTTAATAACAGACGCGGACGCGGAAGAAGAGGGAACGTACAAATGGATGAATTGATCCATCCATTCAGAAGAAATACAGCCCAAATACATTCACTAGACAAAATGACAAGGGAACAAGAATTGTTGGCACAGTTAAAAGCTCCACCAGAAAATAAGAAAGTATTAGAACAACTTATAAAAGAAAATCAGGATGTTTTTGCAATTAATGATTTAGAATTGGGAAAGACAAAAACAGTTACAATGGAAATAGATACGGGAGACCATCCACCAATTAGTTTAAAACCATATAGAACTCCATTAAGAAATAGGGAAGTGGTTGAAAAGGCAATAGAAGATATGTTGAAAGCAGGAATAATAACAAGATCGAAGTCAGAGTGGTCATCTCCGATCGTCATCGTGACCAAACCTGATGGTTCACATCGATTCTGCTGTGACTACAGGGCGTTGAACAAGATCACTAAGAATGTAGCGTACCCACTGCCGGTGATTGATGATATTTTGGGGTTGCTTAATGGCTCCACATTCTTCACGACGCTAGACGCAAGATCAGGATTCTGGTGTATCCCGATGTCGGAAGACTCTCAAAAGAAGAGTGCTTTTTGTACTCATATGGGTTCTTACGAATTCCTACGAATGCCATTCGGGGTTCGAACGGCCCCATCTCACTACATGCTGTTAATAAATGAGGTATTAGAGGGTATGCAAAAGTTTGCATTGGCATACACAGACGACATTCTAATCTATACAGCAGGGGATGTGGATGATCACTTAAAACATGTCAGATTAGTATTCGACAGATTAAGAGTACATGATGTTAAATTGAAGCTTAGTAAATGCCAGTTTTTAAAAACAGAAACAAAATATTTGGGGTATATTATTAATAGAGACGGAATTAAACCAGACCAAGACAAGATAAAGGTTATTAAAGAGTTACCTCCTCCAACTAACGTAAAAGAAGTGCGTGCTTTTATTGGAACCTGTGGGTATTATAGGCACTTTATCCCAGGGTTTTCAAAAATAGCAGAGCCTATTACTAATTTAACGGGCAAATACGCTAGATTTAAGTGGGATGATGAGTGTCAAAAAGCGTTCGAGTTTTTAAAAAATAGCTTAACAGTGGTACCACTATTGACGCATCCAGATTTGAATAAACAGTTAATACTATATACAGATGCTTCGGACAATGCATATGAAGGAAAAGAATCTGGAATACCAGGGGTTAAAAATGAAAGGCCAATTTATTTCTTGTCTCATAAACTTAGCAGGTCTCAACGAAAATGGGCGACTATCGAGAAAGAGGCTTATGCTATACACTATGCTCTCCAAAAACTAAACTACTACTTACATAACGCAAATTTTGTTATTAGAACTGACCATATGCCTTTAAAATCTCTGTTAGAAGCTCCAGTGCAGAACAGGAAGATACAGACGTGGGCATTGAATCTACAGGGATACAATACGAAAATTGAATACATTCCAGGTAGGATTAACACATGTGCTGATTTATTGTCTAGGATCCCGTATCCACAGTCATCAGGAGACACAGAAGATGAAGGTGAACCAGAGATCGACGACCGAAACTGGCAAGTGAATATATTAGATTCTGCCATAATAAATAGAGAAGAGTTTGAGAGTTTACCATCGGATCAAGAGTCTGAACCTAGAGCAGAAGACCCACATTTAGCACAATTTAATATGAAAGAAGAACAAGAATTAGATCCAAAAGTTTTACAAATAAAACAGAAATTAAAAGAAACGGAGGAGAATAAATATAAGAAGAATTATTTAGTTTTGCAAGACGACGAACAGTTATATTATATGAGTGAAAGGATCGAACAGCTAAGGAAATATATTCCAAAACATTTGGAAAATGAAGTTTTAAAAGCATATCATGATGAGAATGGTCATCTCGGTCGTGATAAGTTGGTAAAAGCACTTACAAGTAAATATTATTGGCCGAACTTATTTAAATCTGCTTGTAAATATGTAGATACGTGTGAAAGATGCAGATTAAGGAATATGAAAATAATTAAGTGTCCCTTACAAGATAAAGATATTCCTCAGTTTCCTATGCAAAAATATTAGTTTAGATATATCGGGTCCTCACCCTAGAACATTGTCAGGAAACGTGTATTTAATTCATATAGTAGACGTCTACAGTCTTTGGCCAGAAGTTTATGCAATTCCAGATAAGAGCGCAGATACTGTCATTAATATTTTTTTTACAAGAGATCGTACCAAGATTTAGTTGCCCACAAAGTATACTTACGGATAATGGTAGGGAATTTGTAAATAAAAAATTCGAAAAGTTATTAAAAGATTTGAATATAAACCATATAAAGACCTCATACTATAGACCTTCTTCAAATGCTAAGAACGAACGACAACATAGGACATTATACGATATTATAGCAAAGATCGTCGATGAACATGAAAAAGATTGGGATTTGTTCCTGGGACCAGCGCTTAGCGCTATACGCACAAATCAAAATGAGAGCACAGGGTTTTCACCATTCTATTTAATACACGGGAGAGAACCAGTACTACCTATAGATAATCTGTTAAAACCAAGACGGAAATATATGGGGGAAGACTTTCAAGAGACTATCATACAGGAAATGCATAAAGCACACGTAAGACTAAAGAATAATATAATTAAAGCTAGAGAAAGATAGAAAAAGTACAAAAACGTGAATACAAAATTACAGGAGTTTAAAGTAGGTGATAGAGTTTATTATAAGAAGCATAGAAGGAACTCTAAGTTTGATGCTCGTTGGGTTCCAGGTTATTACGTTTTGGAAAAGCTAGGAAAAGTATCGTATAGTATCAAGAACCAGGTCACGGGACATGTGGCAAGGGCACACGTGGAACACTTAAGAAGAGATGAGGATGAGAGGGAAAATAATCATTATAATAATAATTATTATTCAGACACTGGATATTTAGATGAACAAGTCGTCAGAGGAGCTACAATAACCCCAGGTTTTAGAAAAGATCCAGCACAAAATCAGTTAATAACAACTCCAGTTTACGATGATACTCAAGAACAGACAATGCCGAAAACGGTAGAAGAAGAAAATGTGAATGAGAATCATTATGATAGTATAAAGTCTATGGAAGAGGAAACAGGTGCTCCATTTAAGAATACTAGACAAGCAACGAAAAGAAGAATAGATAAACAAAGAGAAAGAGAAGTAAAAAGACAGAGAAGAATTAGAGATTATTCAACAAGCGGTGAAGATATGCCTCTACTAGAAAGGTCCTTAAGAAATAATGATAGACAAATTAGATGGGATATTGAACGGAAGAGATTAGCGGCTGCTAGCGAGAGACATACAGGTGAAGAAGAGGAAATGGATGAAAAGTCAGAATCAAATAGTAGTATGGAAGAAACTAATAAGTTATACGAAGAAGAAGATATTGATGTGGAGATAGCACTTATTCAAAGAAACTTGGAGTTATTGAAGAACTGGAAACGTAAGAAGTAAATGATTAGAATATACTGCAGATGGCAAGATATAAATTTCATGGTGTAAAAAGGAAAGAGATACTTGATGAAGTATGTGAAACGGTGGAAATGGAAAATAAGTTTCATGGTGTAAAAAGGAAAGAGATACTTGATGAAGTATATGAAACGGTGGAAATGGAAAAGGCTTCTATGGATACTTTTCATAAATGGTCTTGAGGAGTAGTTAAGCATTGAGATAACTAATATAGATGTAGGTTCGAGTGAGGCATATATTTTTTCCTCTCTGTGATGGAATTGCTGGTTGATTTTATGTTTCAACTTCTTGAGTTTTCGTAGATAGTTAAGTAGTTAATGGTACAGCAGGTAGATGTACTCTATAGTAAATAGACAAGTTTTATTGGTGCTAGAAATACCGTGGTTAACGGTAATGATTAAGAAGTTGTAGTGAGGTTTGGTACAAATCCAAGGGAAACAATTGGTGTGCCGAGCCACAGGTTAATTAGTAGATAGATGACGGCTGGTACATTGAGATGACAATAGAATAATCGCCACATTAGTAATAGATAAAATGAGTTGACCTGTAGTTTACAGTGCTTGCTTAAGATGATATTCCAGATATTATGATGTGTTAGGAGTTAAGCTGGAAAAAGATAGAAAATTGTGAGGAGGAGAGAATCAAGGATAGTACAGTCATTGGTGATTAGTGATTTTTTTTGGGTAGAGAGAACAGATATTGTTCTAAGTCAAGAAATTGGTCTGTATATATATATATATACTTGGCAGTGAGTTGTTTTGTTTTCTCGGTTATAAAAAAATAATGGATTGACTTGTGTTACATTGGTTCGTATAAGAAGCCAATGTTGCTGGGTCACTTTACGTAGTTAATTCTAAGTGAATTATATTATATTTTTTGAAAACCTTCTCTTTAGCGAGAAGACAGTTGTTTTATTGAGTCTGAGTTTTAATGCCTCATATATAATATGTTTTTTTTTTGCTTGGTTTGGTCCTGTAAAATGATTGTTATTATTTGATTGTAGAATAGGATTGTGGTGTTCTTAGACTTTTGCGTACAAACTATTGGTCCGTAAAAGAGACCAATAGTGATAGGTAGTAATAGAATATTTTCTTATGATTTGATAAGATGCATGTTATATTATTTTAAAATGTGTTTTTCTTTGAATGAGTTGATATCTTTAGTTAATATGAGGGGAAACATAAATTTGTGTAAAAAACTATTTGGGGGGTATGATGTCCTGTTTTGATTTTATTTCGCTTAACTCATAATTTAAATAAGTTGTTTTGTGTATTAGGTTACTTTGTTAGCAAATATGTTACAAATTTAATTAAGTAAGTTTAATTTTCAAATAGTTATGGTGTTGGCTAAAATAGAGAAAATACATAGGGCTTTATTTAAGACCCTTCGTTCAGAAAAGAGTTAATAAAACTACTAAAGGGCTAATAGAGAGACACATACATGCTCTTTGTGAATATTATGTGGCTGTAATAATCGGCATGAAAAGGTTCTTTTGGATATGAAGTATTAGAAACGAAGGTCGGCGATGGATATGTGTAAAGATAGGAGCTGCATTATATGAAGATATAAGGTTGGGTATATGACTGTGAATGGCAGCATATAAGCTGGGGTATATATATATATATATATAGGTGGACAAGGAAGCAGATCATGGGATGTAAGGGGGAAAGATATAGGAGCTGTGAGAAATCAGCGTTAATTAAATTAAAAATGTTCATGGAATATGAACGTTGGTTCGTGGTCAAAAATGAGATAACGGAAATATAAATTGTGGATGGCAATATAAATGTTGAACATATAAATGTTGAGAAAACTTATATCAACTTGATTTATAGGGAACAAAGATGTATTTCATAAGATGTGTTTTAAAAAATTGTTTACAAAATTTTTTTTGTTGGCAACAGAGGTAAATGTGATTGTGTTGACTATCCATTCCTTTATGTAAATGTGATTGGGTTGACTATTCGTTCTTTATACTTTTCACTGGGTGCGCACCCCTTCTTTACTTTTTCTAACTACGTTGTTTTCTGTGTTGTGAAAGAGTGAGGAATTTCATAATGTCAGGTGTATAATAACGGTTATACGATCTGTTCTTATGATATATATTTTGTACAGGAACACTTTTGAAGAGCAAAAAACGAACAAGAAATGTATAGTGGTTTACTATATGGCAGGGGAAAGAGTTACGAATAGATTGTTTTACTTAAAGTAAAGTTGGTTTGGGGAAGGTTAGAGGAGTTGTGGGAGGTAAGGAAAGAGGGGGAATAGAGTAAGGGGATTGGGAGTAAAGACTTTTTAAAGGAAAAAGTCTTTCGAAAACATATGAAGGTGTAGCAGTATATGTATATGGGGTGGGCAAAACTACAGCACGCTTGAGCATCAGGGTGGAATGGGAAGAAGGATGCTCAAGTCGTGACGTAGTTTGTTGTTAGGAACCAGTCAACATCTGGGCCTGGAATAGAGAAGACGCCATGTTGTATGAAGGCTGTAGAAGTTGTCATCAAGATGAAATAAATCTCTATTTACACGCAAACAAAGAACTCGTTAGTCCTATTTATCTGTGCGCCGTTATACTGCCGGTGCGCTGATGGTCGGGTAGCGGGATTAACCACTACACCGATCAGTTGGATTTCATCCTGGACGAATATGTGGAGGCCAATGTATTTGTGTTTTTGAGAAATAAAGTGTTCGTTTTCCCTTGACTTCCACGTTATACTTGAACATTATCAATCTAAATATTACTTTACATCCTTCCAAAAAAAAAAAAATATATATCTATTCTTCACGCAAAACTCTTTGGGAACCTTCACCATACCACTTTTCAAACAACCCTACTTCCTCGTTGCATTAAAACGTTGGCGCTTTAAACTAATTAGCTAAGCTTATCTGGCATTCTGAACAAGTGTAAAGTAATATCTCGCAAATGTCTGAGTCAAAATTATCAGTTAGTGTCGGCAGGCAACTCTCACTTTATCTTTTAAAGCTTTCGTTTTAAGTTCGTGTGTTTTCTCTCTAGCATTTATATGCACGTGTCAAGAGAACCATTCCAAATGAAACGCCCCTGATAAGATCTACCCACTTACACACGCCGATGAAGGCGATAACAGAAATCCTCAGAGTTCTTTCCCTGTAATTGTGAGCACAGGAAGCTGGGGCGCAAAAGTCGATAATAAATATTCCTGTTTTGTAATTCAATAAAATGGGATGTAATAAGTTTAACTTCTCCGAATCTGTTTTCCGTACGTACGAAGGTAGTGTAGTTTAGGTAGTCGGATGACATACACTGCCGTAGGGACATGGACTTTTAGTCCTGCTTAAAGGTTGTTTGTCCATCAAGAATGACGATGACCATTCATTTCATCCGGTGGGGTTGAAAGTATGGAACCGTAAGTTCTAAGATGGCTGGTAAGGCCTATTTTGGCTCGAAATGTTCTTTGACAATGTGGACAAAGAATGCTTGGCGTTCCAGGAAGAGGATCTCCTGCAGAGGTTTTTCTCCACAGCTCTTGCAGTTCTGTTTGCTTCACAGGTGACTGCACTATTGTGTAATGATGTACGCCACGAATTTCGGTCTCTCGCAGCAGTCTCCCGGATGTCGTGATGAATTCCAAAAGCTTTTAGTGAGATCTTCAGAGTGTCTTTAAAGCGTTTCCTCTGATCGCCTTGGGAGCGTTTATCATATCGCAGCTCGCCGTAAAATATTCGCTTAGGGAGCCTGTGATCTGGCATGCGAGTCAAGTGACCAGCCCCTGCTTATATACTAGGTCACGGTATAATGGTGATGGGTGATGAGTGTAATCCCGCTCCGCCTGAAGTTGTGTGGAGATGAGGGAAGTACCGACATCACGGCACTCGGGACATTCCAATACATGCTCCGTCCTCATATTCAACATCCAGGCAAGAGTCCCAATACTATTGGTATAAGTAGCAGTCTGATTATGTGTTCACCTGGTCTTTTATCCGAGTCCTGAGAGTTGGTCAGATCCTCTGGGCACTCCCTGCATCACCATTCTCTCCAGGATGTGATCTATCTGTTCCCCTGCACTACACACGATCCCAAAGGGCCGCGACCACATTTGCTATACCGTGCACCAATACCCCACCGAGCGGTGCAGACCCAGCCAATCTGTCCACATGCTCGTTTCCCATCACACCAGCATGTCCTGGAGGAAATCCAAAAGATGCTCTCTACTCTTTGATTGTAGAATTGAAGCCTGCCACTCTGCGTGAAGTATGCTTGTCTTCACCTTTCTCACCATAGTTTGTGAGTCCGTTATAATCACGACATGCATGTGCTGTGTGTCCTCCAGCCAGCGGAATACTCCCGTGACACCCTCCACCTCCATTCTCAGACTAGATGTTGTGGTATCATATGCCAGGCTCTCCTGTACCAAACACTTTCCTACTGTGACAATTTCCAGAGAAGTCCAGAAATTTTCCGCTGGCCATTTTATGAAGCTGAGTCGACCCCATAACTGTAATTGTAGGAGAATTGTGATGGGTCGGCCCCAGAAATGTACTTGAAGGAGAATTGTGGTTAGTTGACCCAGGACTGTACTTGTAGGTGGATTGTGATGGGTCTACCCCAGAACTATACTTGTAGGAGAATTGTGATTGGTCGACCCCAGAACTGTAATTCTTGGGAAATTGTGATGGGTCGACCCCAGAACTGTACTTGCAGTAGAATTGTCATGAGTCGACCCCATAAATGTACTTGTAGGGGAATTGAGATGGGTCAACCCCAGAATTGTACTTGTGGAAGAACTGTGATGGGTCGACCCCAGAACTGTACTTTAAGGAGAATTATCATGTCCCATTGAGGACATTCTATCAGTGCCAAGCAGTCCCATCGAGAATCTAGGTCTCTGTATCCAGGATGAACTGACCAGAACCGAATCATGATCTGGGTACATCCCCATCTGCTTCTCCGCCGATGTAAAGTTCCAGTACCTGTCTGGCACACCCCGCTAGCTTCTCGAATTGGAGAGGGGAAGAAGACTTTTGTGCGACAGTCCCCGTGGAGAAGGGCGGGAGTAACATCTCTACACCGATATGACTCCAATAGATGCGAGCCCTTGTCAGTGATCAGGTCATAGGCAAGCACATGCACCGGACTTAAATACCAAGTATTCTTCGCAGACACCGCATATGAAAGCTGTTTAAACGTTTCTCTTGGTGTGAGTAAGTTGATCAGGTTTGACTGCCATAAAGAAGAGTACTAAGGACACATGCTTGATAGACAAGGACTTTTGTTTTGGCTGCAATCTTCCTGTCCTCCCAGACTCTTTTTGCTAACATGTTCATTGTTGCTGCCTTACCAATCCTAATGTTGATTTCCTGATCTAGGGATAATTTGCTATTTACCTCTGATCCTAGATATGTAAAATGGTCTACTATCTCCAGTTCGGTGTCATCAATAAAAATTGATGGTACCCCATGTGCACCTTGTGACGTAATCTGTGTCTTCTTATTGTTAATTGTTAAACCAAATTCAGAAGAAGCAGTAGTAGTATATATGTACAAAAGCACGTCTTTTTCTGAGGCGCAAAAGCGATTTGCGCCTCAAAGGGCGATAACTCTGGTTAATTTCCACCTCAAAGGGCGATAACTCCGAGTTTTAAAAAAAAATCTAGGGCGATAACTCGTTTTTTTTTTCTTCTTTAAAAAATGTAGGGGTGGCCAGAGTGGGTGTGGTCTAGTGACACTAGGTACTATAACAACATAAAAAATACAACATTCAAAATAACAAACGACTCAAGTAAGGTATATGTTTTTTTATTAAACCATGTATAGACAATACAATGCATATTAAATAAGTAGCGGCATAGTGGGAAAGTCTAGCAGGTAGTACCGGGGAGTTATACGTCGGCAAGTGTGGGAAAATCTCCAGCGGGTGTGACGGTGGTCGGTTCATAACAGACGTGGAGGGGTGCATATGGAAAAGTCATTAAGTAACGGGTTGTAAAAACGGGGGTGAGTGGTATGTTAAAGTATTTTGAACTGTTAGCACATTGGCGGTGTACATTAGTACGAATAAAAGGTGCGGTGGGGATAGTAGTGGGTATGGGTTAGTGCAATTAGTTGATAAGGGTGGTTATTAGTGCTATGCAGATGTTCATAGTAGCTTATTCACTAACATCACAAGTGTTACAAATGAAACCTTGAAAGCTAAAGATCGTTGATTGCAATGGATATGGTGTAGTGTCATTCGGTGGTAAGGGGTGGGTACCAGGTATTAGTGGTCAATTAGTGGTCAAGCAGTGGTCAAATAATGGTCAAATGAGGACATTTTAGGGGAAAGTGGTTGTAATGATATGGTGACGATTAAAGAGTGGTAAGGGGTGGGTACCAAGTATTAGTGGTCAAGTAGTGGTCAAGCAGTGGTCAAGTAATGGTCAAGTGAGGACATTTTAGGGGAAAGTGGTTGTAATGATATGGTGACGATTAAAGAGTGGTAAATTAGTGGTCAAGCAGTGGTCAAGCAATGGTCAAGTGGATCAAGTGAGGAAATTTTAGGGAAAAGTGGTTGTAATGATATGGTGATGATTAAAGGGTGATAAATTAGTGGTCAAGTAGTGGTCAAGTAATGGTCAAGTGGTGGTCAAGTGAGGAAATTTTAGGGAAAAGTAGTTTTAATGATATGGTGACGATTAAAGAGTGGTAAATTAGTGGTCAAGCAGTGGTCAACCAGTGGTCAGGTGGTAGTCAAGTGAGGAAAATTTTAGGGAAAAGTGATTGTAATGATATGGTGATGAATAAAGAGTGATAAATTAGTGGTAAAGTAGTGGTCAACCAATGGTCAGTAGTGGTCAAGTGGTCGAGTGACAACTTAAATTGTAGAGGACGATGTCCCTAAGATTATGGTAGTGGTTAAAGTGATCGATGACGTGGTCAAATAGCGGTCAACCAGTAGTCAAGTGGTCGAGTGAACACTTAAAAGGTAGAGAAAAGTATGTATATTGAAACGGTGATGGTAAAAGGGTCGACGACGTGGTCAACCAGTGGTCAAGTAGTGCTCAACCAGTGGTCAAGCGATCAAGTGAGAAAATTGTAGGGTATGGTACGTGTTGTGAAACAGAAATGGATAAATTAAGTAGTGCCGTTATCAAGTAGTGATCAAGTAGTGGGCAAGTACTGGTCAAATGGTCGAGTGACCACTTAAATTGTAAGGGAAAGTACGTGTAGTGAACCTGTGTTGGTTAAAGTGATCGATGACGTGCTCAAGTAGTGGCCAAGTAGTGGTAAATGGTCGAGTGACTACTTAAATTGTCGGTGAAAGTAGGTATAATGACATAGTCAAGTGGTGTTCAAGTACTGGTCAAGTAGTGGTCAAGGGCCAAGGGGTGGTCAAGCGACCCCTTAAGTTGTAGGGTATGGTACGTGTAGTGACATGGTGATGGTTAAATTGATCGATGACATGATCAAGACGTTATGCCGGCTGCTAAGTTCAGAAAGTAGTGTCCTTAGTATTGGTAATTTCCTTGACACGAGCGCCTCGAGCACTGATTTTGTATTGATCAATAGCACCTAGTGGTACAGTCGACACACATGGATAATAGATACAGCCGGTCAAAGATGGCGTCGCACCCTATCACACATGGGTAATTGCTACAACCAAACTACGTCTCATTCACTAAAACTGGTCAAATATGGCGTCACATCCGGTAACATGGGTAATGAGACATCTGAGACACGTGGTTAAGAGGGAAACTATAGATAAAGGGTGTCCTATCGGTTGTCGAGTCAGGGAACCTAACTTATGATGATCACTGTGTATAGGAGTGAATAAACTGCATCATCAACACTCCATCCAAAGGGTAAAATGGTCACCCTATCTCTCTCTTTTTCTATAACCGTGTAGTCCTAGTGTTATCCGGTTACACGAAAGGACACCAGGGCATCAACACAATAAACTGCCCCGTTTCAACCTTAGGCAATGCACGTAACATGACAGGTCACATGTCCGCCGTCATAACCAGCGACGTTATCACGTATCAAATTAGACATCCACACTTTCATTTCCTTTCTATGTGGCCATAGTGTCTTTACATCTTTCTCCAGAAAGCCATTTCCAAGACCAATATATGTTTTTTTCAGTGTACTTGCTCAGTGCCACACTTCACAACCAGACAAAAGTACACCTTCTATGTACCACTTCAACCATCAAATAAGAAAATATGTTAGACAAAATATTAAAATTATTGGTCAAATACAGAAATATCTCGTCCAAACTTATAAAAAGTACGAACCTTTGTTAACCTATTGGGAAAAATATCAATCAAGTAGGAAAGTTTGTTAGTCAAATAGAAAAAATATTGACCAAGTAACGAAATATCCCCACCAAACTTATGAAAAGTGCGAAACTTTGTTAAGTAAGTATGAAAATGTATCGACCAAACAGAGAAATATATCAACCAAACTTTTAAAAAGTAGGAACATATGTTAACCAAATGGAAAATATCTTGGCCAAATAGGAAAAAGTATCGGTCAAACTTATAGATGTCTCGTTTAAACTTATAACATGTATGACAATTTATTAGATAAAGGTGAAAAATATTGGCCAAGTAATGAAATATCGCATCCGAACTTATAAAATGTACGAGTTAACCAAAGGCGAAAAGTCCAAAATACGAAATGTCTCGACCAAGCTTATAAAAATCTAGGAAAAAATATTACAACTAAAAGGTTGATCAAAAATTATAAATCCAAAACATTATAAAAATAACGAAATGTGAAAAATATCGTCCAAAGACAGAAATATTTCAACTAAACTTATAAATAAGTCACCAAAAGGGAAAAGGTCAAGTACAGAAATAGCTATGGAAAAAGTAAGTCCACAAAACTAAGAAAAAAATGTAACTTCTGTAGTCAAATGTGTCTTATCTGAAAAGACGCTATCAATGGCACCACTTTCCTTGTTTTACGTTACCGAAGGCCTTCACCGTATCTGGTATAGAAACCCTTATACTTCACTCATCTCTCCACACTCTTGGTTTCTTTCTAATACAAAGTAGTCACATCACCAAGAACTTCAAACCTCCATTGTACACGTGCTCCATTGAAACACCCATGACAGTTAACAACATGTATGGCCATGTAATCTGTGAGTCCATCGGGGATAGTTCATCCGAGTATTCGTCACCAAAGAACCATTTCCCATGGCTGACATCTTCAACTTGCTATACCAAATCTTATTCTAACATATACTTTACATGAAATTTCCCAAATTTGGGGATCTATTAAAGAATACGTAATGAGATACACAAAGACACCAAGAACATATCAGACAAAACAACTCACAAACCAGACTTAGAACTAAAACTTAAACCATATCAGATGAACCACCCAACAAGTACTACTAGAACTCAAAACATAACGATATTAAGGAAACGCATACTTACACATTCTCAGACATTGGATTTAAATCCCCTACTACTAACATATCACTGGTGTCGAATCCCCGTTTCACAAAAACACCCTCTTGTCAGTTGTTAGTGAAAACCATTACACCAGTCCAGAATTGTGGCTCGTAGAATCTACACTCACACAGGATCTATTAAAGAATACGTATGAGATACACCAAGACAACAAGAACATATCATACAAAACAATTCACAAACTAAAACTTAAACTATATCAGATGAACCACCCAACAAGTACTACTAGAACTCAAAACATAACGATATTAAGGAAACGCATACTAGTTTATTTCTGTTTATAACTGTTTTAATATGGCAGAGAGAAACATGGTAATTAGACTATATCTGCCTTCTTCACTGCTGTCCTTTGTTCGATGACTTTTCTTCTGTGCTTGTCCTTCAGGACTGGATTCAAAAATTATTTTTTTTCAAGTCTTGTGTACACCTTTCAAAAGGCTCACGTTCTCTGATTACATGGTGCCAGTTACCATTGCGTTCTTAGGTGCCAACAGTATGGACTGTCAAGAAGTGAGATTCTTGTGCAAAATTAACCTTTGGAGGTAAATAAAACACATTGAAACTTACAAGACGGCCACACATACTACTTCACTAAAGAAAAAACAGTAAAAAAATTCATGATGAGAAGTGATAAAAGGCATCAAAAACATACTGTCGAAATTCTATTGGTCACGTATTGAGAAAAGGTAAAGGTACAGTCACTGATGGTTTGTAGTATAGAGAGATGTACATAGAAAACATGTATACCAGCTAGGTCTTCTGTATTAGACATGTTTACAAAAATACACATGTGAACTATGATCATTACTACCCATACACACCTTATTCGTTGATGACGAACACCTTCGGACACCGACAGTAGGATAGTTTTCGTTCCACAACACATTAATTTTCTTGAGAGACTCTGTGGCATGACTACTATCCAAAAGGTCAATATCTTCATCTGAAGACGAATCATCACCCCAAGCAAAGGTTGTCTCTGGTACATCTAAAGCTGGCTGGGTGCCACGAGTAGGTTTCTGGCAGAATAATTTTTTTTTTGGATTCTTTCTTACGATATACCACTAAACTGTTTTGATGAATAAATATTGAAACCAAGATTTTTGATGATTTTCTTTAGTGGTTTGTGTTCATGACGTTGTCTTGATGGAACAGAGCTTACATTACCAGACATGAACAAAGTCTTAGAAGAAGTTATGACAAATACAGAAATATTTCAGTCAAATGTATAAAAAAGTAGGAGTTAATCAAATGTTAAAAGACCAAAATAAGAAATATCTCAAACACACTTATAAAAATAATCAATCGAAAAAAAGAAAAACAAAAATTGTTCTGTATTTGTCATAACTTCTTCTAAGACTTTCTTCATGTCTGGTAATGTAAGCTCTGTTCCATCAAGACAACGTCATGAACACAAACCACTAAAGAAAATCAACAAAAATCTTGGTTTCAATATTTATTCATCAAAACAGTTTAGTGGTATATCGTAAGAAAGAATCCAAAAAAAAAAAAAATTATTCTGCCAGAAACCTACCCGTGGCACCCAGCCAGTATTAGATGTACCAGAGACAACCTTTGCTTGGGGTGATGATTCGTTTTCAGATGAAGATATTGACCTTTTGGATAGTAGTCATGCCCCAGAGTCTCTCAAGAAAATTAATGTGTTGTGGAACGAAAACTATCCTACTGTCGGTGTCCGAAGGTGTTCGTCATCAACGAATAAGGTGTGTATGGGTAGTAATGATCATAGTTCACATGTGTATTTTTGTAAACATGTCTAATACAGAAGACCTAGCTGGTATACATGTTTTCTATGTACATCTCTCTATACTACAAACCATCAGTGACTGTACCTTTACCTTTTCTCAAGACTTGACCAATAGAATTTCGACAGTATGTTTTTGATGATTTTTACCACTTCTCATCATGAATTTTTTTACTGTTTTTTCTTTAGTGAAGTAGTATGTGTGGCCGTCTTATAAGTTTCAATGTGTTTTATTTACCTCCAAAGGTTAATTTTGCACCAGAACCTCACTTCTTGACAGTCCATACTGTTGGCACCGAAGAACGCAATGGTAACTGGCACCATGTAATCAGAGAACGTGAGCCTTTTGAAAGGCGTATACAAGACTTGAAAAAAAAAAAAATTTTGAATCCAGTCCTGAAGGACAAGCACAGAAGAAAAGTCATCGAACAAAGGACAGCAGTGAAGAAGGCAGATATAGTCTAATTACCATGTTTCTCTCTGCCATATTAAAACAGTTATAAACAGAAATAAACTAGTATGCGTTTCCTTAATATCGTTATGTTTTGAGTTCTAGTAGTACTTGTTGGGTGGTTCATCTGATATAGTTTAAGTTTTAGTTTGTGAATTGTTTTGTATGATATGTTCTTGTTGTCTTGGTGTATCTCATACGTATTCTTTAATAGATCCTGTGTGAGTGTAGATTCTACGAGCCACAATTCTGGACTGGTGTAATGGTTTTCACTAACAACTGACAAGAGGGTGTTTTTGTGAAACGGGGATTCGACACCAGTGATATGTTAGTAGTAGGGGATTTAAATCCAATGTCTGAGAATGTGTAAGTATGGGTTTCCTTAATATCGTTATGTTTTGAGTTCTAGTAGTACTTGTTGGGTGGTTCATCTGATATGGTTTAAGTTTTAGTTCTAAGTCTGGTTTGTGAGTTGTTTTGTCTGATATGTTCTTGGTGTCTTTGTGTATCTCATTACGTATTCTTTAATAGATCCCCAAATTTGGGAAATTTCATGTAAAGTATATGTTAGAATAAGATTTGGTATAGCAAGTTGAAGATGTCAGCCATGGGAAATGGTTCTTTGGTGACGAATACTCGGATGAACTATCCCCGATGAACTCACAGATTACATGGCCATACATGTTGTTAACTGTCATGGGTGTTTCAATGGAGCACGTGTACAATGGAGGTTTGAAGTTCTTGGTGATGTGACTACTTTGTATTAGAAAGAAACCAAGAGTGTGGAGAGATGAGTGAAGTATAAGGGTTTCTATACCAGATACGGTGAAGGCCTTCGGTAACGTAAAACAAGGAAAGTAGTGCCATTGATAGCGTCTTTTCAGATAAGACACATTTGACTACAGAAGTTACATTTTTTTCTTAGTTTTGTGGACTTACTTTTTCCATAGCTATTTCTGTACTTGACCTTTTCCCTTTTGGTGACTTATTTATAAGTTTAGTTGAAATATTTCTGTCTTTGGACGATATTTTTCACATTTCGTTATTTTTATAATGTTTTGGATTTATAATTTTTGATCAACCTTTTAGTTGTAATATTTTTTCCTAGATTTTTATAAGCTTGGTCGAGACATTTCGTATTTTGGACTTTTCGCCTTTGGTTAACTCGTACATTTTATAAGTTCGGATGCGATATTTCATTACTTGGCCAATATTTTTCACCTTTATCTAATAAATTGTCATACATGTTATAAGTTTAAACGAGACATCTATAAGTTTGACCGATACTTTTTCCTATTTGGCCAAGATATTTTCCATTTGGTTAACATATGTTCCTACTTTTTAAAAGTTTGGTTGATATATTTCTCTGTTTGGTCGATACATTTTCATACTTGCTTAACAAAGTTTCGCACTTTTCATAAGTTTGGTGGGGATATTTCGTTACTTGGTCAATATTTTTTCTATTTGACTAACAAACTTTCCTACTTGATTGATATTTTTCCCAATAGGTTAACAAAGGTTCGTACTTTTTATAAGTTTGGACGAGATATTTCTGTATTTGACCAATAATTTTAATATTTTGTCTAACATATTTTCTTATTTGATGGTTGAAGTGGTACATAGAAGGTGTACTTTTGTCTGGTTGTGAAGTGTGGCACTGAGCAGGTACACTGAAAAAACATATATTGGTCTTGGAAATGGCTTTCTGGAGAAAGATGTAAAGACACTATGGCCACATAGAAAGGAAATGAAAGTGTGGATGTCTAATTTGATACGTGATAACGTCGCTGGTTATGACGGCGGACATGTGACCTGTCATGTTACGTGCATTGCCTAAGGTTGAAACGGGGCAGTTTGTTGTGTTGATGCCCTGGTGTCCTTTGGTGTAACCGGATAACACTAGGACTACACGGTTATAGAAAAAGAGAGAGATAGGGTGACCATTTTACCCTTTGGATGGAGTGTTGATGATGCAGTTTATTCACTCCTATACACAGTGATCATCATAAGTTAGGTTCCCTGACTCGACAACCGATAGGACACCCTTTATCTATAGTTTCCCTCTTAACCACGTGTCTCAGATGTCCCATTACCCATGTGACCGGATGTGACGCCATATTTGACCAGTTTTAGTGAATGAGACGTAGTTTGGTTGTAGCAATTACCCATGTGTGATAGGGTGCGACGCCATCTTTGACCGGCTGTATCTATTATCCATGTGTGTCGACTGTACCACTAGGTGCTATTGATCAATACAAAATCAGTGCTCGAGGCGCTCGTGTCAAGGAAATTACCAATACTAAGGACACTACTTTCTGAACTTAGCAGCCGGCATAACGTCTTGATCATGTCATCGATCACTTTAACCATCACCATGTCACTACACGTACCATACCCTACAACTTAAGGGGTCGCTTGACCACCCCTTGGCCCTTGACCACTACTTGACCAGTACTTGAACACCACTTGACCAGCTCTTGATCATCACCATGTCATTATACCTACTTTCACCGACAATTTAAGTAGTCACTCGACCATTTACCACTACTTGGCCACTACTTTAGCACGTCATCGATCACTTTAACCAACACAGGTTCACTACACGTACTTTCCCTTACAATTTAAGTGGTCACTCGATCATTTGACCAGTACTTGCCCACTACTTGATCACTACTTGACAACGGCACTACTTAATTTATCCATTTCTGTTTCACAACACGTACCATACCCTACAATTTTCTCACTTGATTGCTTGACCACTGGTTGAGCACTACTTGACCACTGGTTGACCACGTCGTCGACCCTTTTACCATCACCGTTTCAATATACGTACTTTTCTCTACCTTTTAAGTGTTCACTCGACCACTTGACTACTGTTTGACCGCTATTTGACCACGTCATCGATCACTTTAACCACTACCATAATCTTAGGTACATCGTCCTCTACAATTTAAGTTGTCACTCGACCACTTGACCACTACTGACCATTGGTTGACCACTACTTTACCACTAATTTACCACCGTTTAATCATCACTATGTCGCTACGACCAATTTTCCCTAAAATTTTCCTCACTTAACCACCACTTGACCAGTGCTTGACCACTACTTGACCACTAATTTATCACTCTTTATTCATCACCATATCATTACAATAACGTTTCCCTAAAATTTTCCTTACTTGACCACCACTTGACCACTGCTTGACCACTAATTTACCATCCTTTAATCATCACCATATCATTACAACTACTTTTCCCCTAAAATTTTCTCACTTGACCACCACCTGACCACTGGTTGACCACTGCTTGACCACTAATTTACCACTCTTTAATCGTCACCATATCATTACAACTACTTTTCCCTAAAATTTCCTCACTTGACCACCACTTGACCATTACTTGACCACTACTTGACCACTAATTTATCACCCTTTAATCATCACCATATCATTACAACCACTTTTCCCTAAAATTTCCTCACTTGATCCACTTGACCATTGCTTGACCACTGCTTGACCACTAATTTACCACTCTTTAATCGTCACCATATCATTACAACCACTTTCCCCTAAAATGTCCTCACTTGACCATTACTTGACCACTGCTTGACCACTACTTGACCACTAATACCTGGTACCCACCCCTTACCACTCTTTAATCATCACCATATCATTACAACCACTTTCCCCTAAAATGTCCTCACTTGACCATTACTTGACCACTGCTTGACCACTACTTGACCACTAATACCTGGTACCCACCCCTTACCACCGAATGACACTACACCATATCCATTGCAATCAACGATCTTTAGCTTTCAAGGTTTCATTTGTAACACTTGTGATGTTAGTGAATAAGCTACTATGAACATCTGCATAGCACTAATAACCACCCTTATCAACTAATTGCACTAACCCATACCCACTACTATCCCCACCGCACCTTTTATTCGTACTAGTGTACACCGCCAATGTGCTAACAGTTCAAAATACTTTAACATACCACTCACCCCCGTTTTTACAACCCGTTACTTAATGACTTTTCCATATGCACCCCTCCACGTCTGTTATGAACCGACCACCGTCACACCCGCTGGAGATTTTCCCACACTTGCCGACGTATAACTCCCCGGTACTACCTGCTAGACTTTCCCACTATGCCGTTACTTATTTAATATGCATTGTATTGTCTATACATGGTTTAATAAAAAAAACATATACCTTACTTGAGTCGTTTGTTATTTTGAATGTTGTATTTTTTATGTTGTTATAGTACCTAGTGTCACTAGACCACACCCACTCTGGCCACCCCTACATTTTTTAAAGAAGAAAAAAAAAACGAGTTATCACCCTAGATTTTTTTTTAAACCCGGAGTTATCGCCCTTTGAGGTGGAAATTAACCAGAGTTATCGCCCTTTGAGGCGCAAATCGCTTTTGCGCCTCAGAAAAAGACGTGCTTTTGTACATATATACTACTAGCAGTGGAGAATGCAGATAGTAGATGCCGTAATTCTTCCTCAAAGTGGGTCGTAATTGCAGCATCATTCGCAAAAAGCAAGTCTCTGATTAGATTGATTGATTGATTGATTGATTGATTGATTGATTAAGGAACCGACATCACAGCATTCGGGGAATTCCCATAAGCGCTCAGTCCCCATTCTCAGCAGCCAGCGAAGAGTTCCAACACCAATAGTACCAACAGCAATCTGATTATTTCCTCGCCTTTCATCTGAGTCTCGAGCGTCGGCCAGATCCCCTCGTCACTCAACGCTGTCTCATTCTTGCCAGAATGGTGATCCATTTGCTCCTCCGAGGTATACAGGTGCTCCAACAAGGCCGCAACCACGTCTGCCTTGTCATGCATCAACACTCTACCAAGTTTTGCAGAGCCAGCCAATCTGTCCGCCTGTTCATTCCCCAGCAAACAGGCGTGCTCCGGAGAAAAGATCCAGGCGATGCTTGCCACCCGTGACCTCCGAAGTGAAGCAAGCCACTCTGCCCTAAGCTTGCCTGTCCTCACCTTCCTCAGCATGCTTTCCGAGTCAGTTACAACCACGATGTGTGTGTATCGTATCCTCGATCCAGTGGAAAGCTGCACTAACCGCCTCCATCTCCATTCTTAAGCTAGATGTTGTGGTCTTTGATTAGTACCCTCCTAAAGTTGGTTTTGGCCTTCAATCTTTGAGCATTATGGAGGCCGCCATCAGAGCGTGAGTGAATGTATATACCGGCATCCTGATCACGAAAGACATATTTCAATAGAAGTGAAAAGTATGTTCCAAAGCGGGTGAGGAATAGTACACAACCTTGCTTAACTCCACTGTTGATTTCAAACTCTTCTGAAGTTGCACCATCAAACTTGATTATACCCTTCAAGCCTGTGTGGAACGATTCCATAATGGACAGAAGAATTGGTGGGCAGCCAATCTACTTTAGTGCCTTGAACAGACCATCACGACTGACCAAAGCAAATGCCTTTATGAGGTTGGTGAAGGCAATAAACAGTGGTTGATTTTGTTCCCGCCATTTTTCTTGCATTTGTCGCAATGAGAAAATCATATCAATGGTAGACCGATTCTGTCGAAAGCCACACTGTGATTCGGGGTAGACTTGATCTCCTAGGACTTGAAGTCTGCGAAGAATAATTCTGGCAAATACTTTCCCAACAATACATAGAAGTGGGATACCCCTATAGTTGTTTCAGTGGGTCCGATCGCCTTTGTTCTTGTACAGTGTTATGATGCTTGAATCTTTGATATCCTGTGGGACTTGTCCTTCTCGCCAGCATAGCTCTATTAGTTGGTGGATCTGTAGAGTGAGTGTGTCTTGCCCACTCCTGATAACCTCTATTGGAATCCCATCCTTACCTGGAGCCTTGCCAGATGCAAGTTCATTTATAGCACACTTAACTTCTGTTATGGCGGGAAGTGTGTCCAGGTGGTCAAGAGTTGGTAGAGCCTCTATGGCGTTGAGGGCATCATCCGCTAGTTTGGTCTCACTTGAGTAAAGCTCTTAATAGTGCTCAACCCATCTATCCATCTGCTGTTTCTTATCAGTGATGATTTCTCCAGTCAAGGTTTTCAGTGGTGCACTTCTTTTGATCATTGGACCACAGGCTTTCTTTTTCACTTCTTAAATGCTTCTGATGTTTCCTTTATCACTTGCGTTTTGAATGGACTCACATAAACATGAACCAATAGTCATTTGCACGCTGCCTGGCAGCCTTTTGCACATCCTTCCTAGCTTGCTTCAGCTCATTGAGGGTGTTACGCGGTGTTCCTTCCTTGTTTCTTAAGAGAGCTATCTTCTTTTTATCAATCAGGGCTGCAGTATCTGGCTGTTTGCCGCAAACCTGTCCTGTCTCTTTTGATCCACAATGCCATAAACCCCTTCCGCAGTTTTATAAAGAGTTTCCTTAATTTACCCCACTTTTCACTTACTGTACAATTTTCTGATGTATCTTTGAAAGCGTCGTCAAGTTGCTGTTGAAACTCAAAGCACTTTTCAGGATCGAGAGTGTTAATAATATTAATCCTGGGGCTAGATTTATGTTTAGCTGTGTATGTTCTCTTTGGTCTCAGTCTAACAATTGCAACAACCAAAGAATGATCCGTATCACCGTCATCACTGTGGTAACCTCGAGTTAATGATGTATGGTTCAGATTTTGTGATGATGAAGTCTAGCTGATTCCAACGACCAGATCTGGGATGTTTCCATGTGACCTTTTGCAGCTCTTTTGTTTTAATAAAGGAGGTTGTAATACATAGGTCATTTCTGGTGCAATGCTCCAGCAGCCTTTGCCCATTTTCATTCATGCGATCAATGTTGTATTTTTCAAGGCACACTGGCCATGAACTCGAGTCCTTGCCCACACGAGCATTGAAATCACCGAGCATATAAATGTAGTCAGATTTTGGAACTGCCTTGATCACGGAGTCTAACTCCTCATAGAACGAATCCTTTACATCATCAGAGGAATCGAGTGTTGGTGCATATGCAGTAATAATAGTGGCAAAACCAGAAGAGGTTGCCAAGCGCAGGGATAATAGCCTTTCATTACCTCCAGCTGGAATTTCAATCATTCCCAGTAGCGAATTATTCACTGCAAAGCCCACACCATGTTGTCTTTTTTTCTGCCTGCCCTCTTCCCTTCCAAAAAAGGGTGTAATTGTTTTCCCTGAGTGACCCTTCATCAGCTTGGCGAGTCTCCTGCAGGCCAGAAATATCAATGTTAAGACGATTGAGTTCGGCATCAATCACGGCTGTTTTTCTCACATCATCAATATTCGTCAGGTCAGTGGAAAATCCTGGACACATGTTCTTACGTTCCAGGTTGCAAGCCATAGTTTGAGGTTTCTATTTTTCTTTTTATTAGTACCTGGTGCAATTGTTTTACAGCCTAAATTCAGATTTTGTCTTAGCCCCAAGCACCCATTAAAGCAGGCAGGCTGTGGCGGATCAGCAACCAACTGGCCGGGGGCTGCCCAGCTTGAGGCGGGCGGTAGCTGATCAGTGACACCTGTAGGTGTCTCCCGCCATCAGAGGCAACCCGTGGCGCCCATGTCTACGCCAATTGGCAAAGACTTATAACCCGTAAATGTTACCTCTCGCTTTGATTCCGAGAATGGTTAAGACCAGGGATGGTGATATTGCCTCTCCATAGCACAAAGCCTGGGATAAAATATAGAGATCATGTGTTGCCCACGCAGCATGATCCCTCTCTCGGCCCGTCTAGTTCTCTCCAGAGGAAAGGCAACACCTACACATCTGGAACAAGACAATCTGCAGAAGCTGCCGGATCAGCAAAGCAATGCTCTAACTGTCCGCCTGTCGGAGCTCGATCCTAGACCAGCTGCCAACCAAGGCTTAGGGCCTGGTCTGCCCTGTCGTGACACTATGTCTTTAGGTTGCATTTCCTCGCATCAGGATAAAGCTTGTACCCTCCCAATTGCGCTCTTCTACCCGAAGCCGTTGGCACAATGTTGGGTGTCGGGTTTGGTACGCACCGCCCAACATTCGGTGCTAAGAGAAAGCAGGTAATACTGTCTAACTGTCTACTGTTATACGGTATCTCGGTCATATCTGACTATGATCTAACAGGATTAAATATAGTGAGGCCTAAGCAATTAGGTGGTTCTAGTCCGTATTATGCTCTTAACCATATGAAATCTGGCAAGACCCCCGGTTCAGACAGCGTCACAACAGAAATGATTAATGCTTTAGAAGAATATGGAATAGATAAAGTTACCAGTCTGCTTAATACAATATTCATTGGCACCTTGACGTCTTGACAGACGATAGTTTGTGCTTTAAAAAGGCATAATAACTTTTACCTATGGCGGTAGCGAATGTGACTGATAAGGCACCTGGTGCATTATTTTTTACAGCCTGCGATTCAGATTTTGTCCTAGCCCCAAGCATCCATTGAAGTAGGCAGGCTGTGGCGGATCAGCACCCAATTGGCCGGGGGCTGCCCAGCTTGAGGCAGGCGGTAGCTGATCAGTGACACCTGTAGGTGTCTCCCACCGTCTGAGGCAACGCGTGGCGCCCCATATCTACGCCAATTGACAGGGACTTATAACCCGTAACAGTTGCCTCTCGCTTTGATTCCGAGACCAGTTAAGACCAGGGATGGAGTTATTGCCTCTCCATAGCACAAAGCCTGGGCTAAAATATAGAGATCATGTGTTTCCCATGCAGCATGATCCCTCTCTCGGCCTGCCTAGTTCACTCCAGAGGAAAGGTAACACCCCTACATCTGGAACAAGACAAGCTGCAGAAGCTGCCGGATCAGCAAAGCAATGCTCTAACTGTCCGCCTGTCGGAGCTTCGATCCTAGACCAGCCGCCAACCAAGGCTTAGGGCCTGGTCTGCCCTGCCATGACATTTTGTCTTTAGCTAGCATTTCCTCGCACCAGGGTAAGGCTTGTACCCTCCCAATTGCGCTCTTCCACCCGAAGCCGTTGGCACAATGTGGGGTGTCGGGTTTGGCAAGCGCCGCCCAACGTTCGGCGCTAACAGAAAGCAGGTAGTACCGTCTACTGTTATACGGTAGCTCAGAAAGACCAATGAACAAGTCCTTCAAGAAATAAATGAAGATCGTAAACTGATTAGAGACATTAGACGTAGACAGTCAAAATTTTTTGGGCATGTTATGAGAAGAAATGAGTTGGAGAACTTGGTGACAACTGGTAAGATCGAGGGGAACAGGCCAAGGGGAAGACCAAGAAGCAAGTACCTGGATGGCTTGGTCTTGTGGCATGGTCGAGACAGAAACACGGAGCTGATCCACGACTCTAGTGATCGAGTGAAATGGCAGAATATGATCACCCACGCTTACCGGCATGGCACATGATGGATGGAGTCCGTATTACGCAACAAAAAAGTATTCATGTTACATTTGAAATTACTGTGGGGGACAACACATTGTCAACATTAGAACAATGTTAATGTATTATCTTCACATGATATAACACTTTGCAATATGCACCTGACGAGATGCAGCGAAATCTGCCAGGCAATAAATCCTGCAACATATTGTTTGTGGCTTCTCCACTAAAGGCATACATTGTTCTGAGTATAATTATTTATAGAAATAATTTTTTCAACTTATCTTCAAATCAGTTTGTTTTTAAATACCCATCTCTATGTGGATTCGAATACATGACCACAGAGTTGGCAGATAAGTGACCCAGCTACTGGGCTTCCGAGACTCCCAAGTTGAGAGAGAGAAATACCCTAAAGTCAGATGTATAGAGGTTTCAGTTTTAAGTTTGACCTGGCCAGCTGCTCCAAAAGAGGAAAGGTCAAACCACTTCAACTTAATCTCTGGAACAGCACTAACCAAAGATAAGCGAAAAGCCAACCCGCACTCCAGTGTTCCAATATTGACTTTGTGCTTTTGTTTTCAACCCCGGATATATTTTCGGAAGATCCGGTATTTGGCCGTCACCGCATGGCTGCGAACTATTTAAGAAGTACGTTTGTTCTTTAGTTGATCACAGTGACTTGAAGAAGAAGAAGAAGAAGAAGAAGAAGAAGAAGAAGAAGAAGAAGAAGAAGAAGAAGAAGAAGAAGAAGAAGAAGAAGAAGAAGAAGAAGAAGGGGTAGACGAAGAAGCAGAAACAGAAATCGGGCATCGTAACACTGACCATACCACTCCCCACATGTCCTCTTGCTAATAATAATATGGGCACAACGTCACATCCGCCCGTCATGCCTTCTGGGCATGGAAACCCCGGCACTGATCATTTTTTTAGGAATAATTACATCTTAACATCATTTTCACAAAACCCAACGGCTTCGTCCTATGCTCTGATTCCCACATTATGCTCCGTTTCCGAAATCGCCTCAACTTGCATGTTCAGGGATAGTTACCTAAAGTCCATGCTGTGCGGGGAGCTTCCGACCAGGTTTCAGAATGACGTTAAATATTACCAATTATGCAATTCGCATGCGGCGAGCCAGGCGACTAAATACCAGATCAGGAAGGAGGCACGACGGGGAGTCGAGCCGGGGTCTTTTTTCTTTTATGTTACTCATATAAAAGATGGATGAGGTGGTGGGAGAACAATAAAACAGAACTGTCTGAGAAGAGATGTGAGTTTTTAATATCACATACAATATCAATTTTACAGATGCAGTCTATTTCCTTACGCAAAATGCATTTCAATTATTCAAAGGGAAGCAATAATATAAACTTACAAAGGGTGACAATAAACTAAAACTAATACAGGGTCAATTTTTAATGACTGTGCAGTATTTGAAAATGTTTTCAGTCCAAGTTTTATATTTACCTGTTATGTTGCATGAACTTTACAGAGGGTGAATACAAAATTTAGATCGGCAATATTTTCAAACGCTGCACAGTCATTAAGTATACACCATACATATTTGGTCTTCGGTGAAAATGTCAGTCCTCAACCCTCGTGTCTCTCGTGCTGACAGTTATTTCTGATACTGATGTTCCTCCATGCCACGATCTCAGACTGTCCTGTATCTTCTCTCTTGGTCTTCGCTTGCCTATCGTCCCATCTACTTTTCTGGTTGTGATGATATAATCCAGCTTTACTCTTCTCATAACATGCTAAACGAACGTGGACTGTGTTCTGTTGATGCGAGTAACCAATTTTCTCTCTCTCTCACTTCTCTCTCTCTCTCTCTCTCTCTCTCTCTCTCTCTCTCTCTCTCTCTCTCTCTGTCTCTCTCAACACCAATTCTCTATCTCTCTCTGTCAACACCAAGTCTTTCTTCTCTCTCTCTCTCTCTCTCTCTCTCTCTCTCTCTCTCTCTCTCTCTCTCTCTCTCTCTCTCTCTTCTTCTTCTTCTTCTGCGATCATCCGGAGTTTTTTTTTTCGGATGTGATTGCGTTGTGCCTGTTTACAGCAGAGCTGCGTTCTTGCGCCGTTAGGCCGACACATCCGACTTCTGCGGGCATTTGTTGACCGGGTTAACCTTCCCGGGGGTTTCTTAGGACGTTTGACTCTCACTGTTGTGGTGTTATCCCCCATCCCAGCTGGCCCATATAGAACAGCCAAAGATCCTGGTCAGCCCTCAAGGGAAGGCAGGGGCAGACCATGGGCATTCCCCGCCATCCAAGGAGGCTTCCATACTTGCAGAGCCGATACATAGCGCTCTGGTACTGGGCTCACCCAAGGAATCGTCACGTCCTGCACATGGCTGCTTAGCCTCACTTCCGTATATTGGGCCTTCCGTTCACCATAGGCTGTTTTTCTGGAAACCAGAAGTATGCAGTCTGCAGATGACATCCACACAGTGAGCTTTCGATTCGGACTTTCCATGTAATGGATTTGCTATCCAAGCAATATTCCATTTCGTGCCACTAGGACACTTTTCCACCTTTTATGAAGACCACACAGTGGGCTTTTGATTCAGACTTTCCACGTAATGGATTTGCTATCCAAGCAATATTCCATTTCATGCCACTAGGACACTTTTCCACCTTTTATGAAGCCCACACAATGGGCTTTTGATTCGGACTTTCCACGTAATGGATTTGCTATCCAAACAATATTCCATTTCGTGCCACTAGGACACTTTTCCACCTTTTATGAAGCCCACACAGCGAGCTTTCGATTTGGACTTTCCACATAATGGCTTTGCTATCCAAGCAATATTCCATTTCATGCCTCTGGGTCTTCATGCCCCTTTAAATGTCAACCTGTATGTAGTTAAAGTAAGCTGCGGTCAACTTGAGCTTGTTGATATCTCCATAGAGCTTGTCCTCAGATGAAGCAGGTGTGGGCCAAAATATCTTTCTCTGTTCTGCATACGTTGGGCAATCCTGCAGCAAATGTTTTGCTGTCATTTTTCCAGTTCTACAATTACATTCATCGGTATCTCCTATCTTTAGTTTATTGAACAAGTGGTATTTCAGCCTAGTATGTCCTGTGCGGAGTCTGAAGATTGCTACTTGTTCTCTTCGGTCGAGTTTGTAATATGCATCATCCTTCTGATGGCCTGGATGCTCTGATTCCCATTTGGTTCTATAAGTGCTTTTTATCAACCTCTTTGCCTCATTATAGGTTATGTCTATGTCAGGCTGTGGTAGTCGTCCGCCCTCTTTTGCCAGTCTGTCAGCCTCTTCGTTTCCAGGTATACTGCAATGTGATGGGATCCACTGTATTACAACTTTTTTGGATTTCTGGCATAGACCATGGAGTGTTGCTCTTAGGTCAGCTAGTTCTGTGCTGTTATTGCTCTTCAGTATTGAGACAGCTGACTTTGCATCTGTGAAGATAGCTATTTGCTTCTCTTTATTTTTCTCCATCAGGAGCATTTCTGCTGCAGTTTTCAGAGCCTCTACCTCCGCTTTGAAGTTACTTGAAAATTTTCCAGTTGCCATTGAATGTGTTTTTTTCAATCCATATTTTAAATTTAGGAGAATTCCTCCTCCTCCATTCTCTATTGAATTTTTGGCTGATCCATCTGTATATGCATGGGTCCAATTCCTGCTTGGGTAATGTTCTTTTATGTAGTTTAGGGTTATTTCTCTTCTTTCGGTTTCATGCTGAGTGTTCTTTTTCTCAATACCAGGAATGTTTTCTATCATCTCAGGCAGTTGCTGCTTTCTCCAAGCTGGGAACTTGTGTGCATTGTAAATGGGCTTGACTGTTGATATGTTAAGTATAGGATCTGCCCTAATCCTTCGTTTTGCAGTTTCTACAAAGTTGCTACGCTTCAGTCTTCCCTTTCCAAAACCATTAAATCTGTTGTACATAGGGTGATCTGTCAATCTTCTAAATTTTTCTGCTTGTTGCTGGGCTCTGCTATCTCTTCTATCCTGCATTGGTTGTAAACAAGTGATCTTTTCTAGTTCATTAATAGGCGTTGTCTTCAGGCTTCCAGTTATGATTCGCATTCCTTGGTTTTGGACTCTACTTATTTTGTTAAAGTTTGACTTAGCTGCTGTTGCCCAAGCTGCAATGCCATATTCCAGTACTGGCCTCACCCGTCCAGTATATAACTTCTTGAGAACTTTCTCATCTGCTCCCCATGTTGTACCAGCAAGCTTTTTCATGATTGCCATTCTCTGCCTTGCTCTTGTTCGATTTTTCTCAACCTGTGTCTTCCATGTCAGGCGACGATCAAAGGTGACTCCTAGATAGTTTGGATTTTCTTCATGGCGCAATATTTTTCCATTCAATGCCAGCTTAGGTTGCTGAGTTTTATTTGAGAGGGAGAACACTGTGCATGTTGTTTTCTCCTCACTTATCTTCACTAGCCATGATTTTGACCAGTCCTCTAGCGCTAATAAGGCTTTCTGTATTCTGCTGTTAGCTGTACTAATATATTCTTCAGATGTCCATATGGCTAGGTCATCTGCAAAGGAGGATGTGTGTACTCTGGATGGAAAATTTTCTGTGATGTCATTTATATATGCTAGGAATAATGTTGGTGAAAGAACTCCTCCTTGGGGGACACCTTGCTCCAACAGCATCATTTTGCTTGTTTGTCCTTGTACTTTTGTCCTGGCAGTTCTGTTCTCAAGGTAGTGGCTGATCCATTTATACATTTTTCCACAAACAAGCATGTTTTGCAGTTTTACTTTCAGTCCTTCCTTCCATACTTTATCAAATGCTTTTTCTAAATCTATCCAGACTGCTAGTGTGTGCTTTTTCTCTTGGAAGGCATCCTCTATTTCCTGAGCTATATAGGTTATTTGATCTTCAGTGGATCTGTACTTTCTGGATCCTGCTTGGTGTGGTGTTAAGAGTTGGTTTTCTTCCAGATGCCATGTTAGCCTGCCATTGATAATGCGTTCCATTAATTTTCCTACACAGCTAAGTAGACTGATAGGTCGATAGCCATTTGGTTCTTCCAGGTCTTTTCCTTTCTTTGGGACAGGTATTAGTATAGCTTCCTTCCATGCCTGTGGGACTATTCCTCTCTTCCAGCTGTTATTTAGGACTGCTAGTAGTTTCTTCTTTGCCTTGGTGCCTAGTCCTATTAGCATTTCATTTGTGATTCCATCCTTTCCTCGTGATTTCTTCTTTTTTAGGGTATTCATTGCCTGTTCCATTTCTTCCATTGTTAGATTTGCCATCATATATTCTGCTGCTGTCTCTGTATTTCTATGATGTATCTGTTTGTCTTTGATTGCTTTCTTCTGTTCGGTTGTAATATCAATGTGGTTTGCATTTGCATAGTGTTCCATTAGTGCATTTGCAGCCTTTTTTCCTGTAAGCAAGGCATTTCCTTGTTTAATTGTTATTTGTTTGTTTCTAGGTCCTTCATTGTTCATGGCTTTCACTAGTTTCCATAGTTTGTTTCCATCCCTGTCAAAATTCAGGTTTTCTGTTTTTTCCCTCCAACAATCTCTTGTTGTTTGATTTACTGTTCTTTTATATTTTGCTGAGATGGCTTTGAGAGAGATGTTCGCTTCAATTGTTTGTTCTCTCTCTGCTGTCTTCCTGGCATCTTCAACTTTGTCCTCCAAACTTTGTAGTTCTTCAGTCCAGTATGGTTTGTAATTTTTCCTCGCTCTTCTAGGAATGGACTCAGTGGCTGCCTGTATTATCGCTCTGTTTAGACTTTCCACCATTTGCTTTATGTTGCCATATCGTGTATTTATGTTTTCACAATATTTGTCTGTTAGTATGGCAATCTGTCCCAATCTGCTCGTTTGTAATTCCAGCGGGGCAAGGGATTTTGCTCCTGTGGAACATACTCCATATTCATTACAAGCTTGATTGGTCTGTGGTCACTACCTGCTAATTGGTCCAGCACATGGCGATCGATTTTGTGGAGGATGTCTCCTGTGCAGAAAGCTAAGTCTGGAGTAGAAGTGGTAAGCCATCTTCTGGAGTAGAAGCTCGGTGTGTCATCCGCTTTGTTGAGTAGATGGAGATTTGAGTCTATTTCCCAGTCCTCCAATTCATCTCCTCTTTTGTCAGTATCTGGGTATCCCCATCTTTCTGAACGGCTATTAAAGTCTCCGACAATAATGCAGTTTGTGTCAGTTATTTTCATGTTTGAGAGTGTAAGGTCCTTATCTGCTGGGCTATACAGATTGTAGATTCTTATTTTCACGTCCTTTATCATTATATCAACACCTATAATTTCCGTTTGGTTGTCAGAGATCACAGATACTTCGCTGCAAGTTATTGTATTTCGTGTAAGTATTAGAACTCCTCCTTTGTGTCCTTCGCGGTCGAAACGTGTGGCCTGATATCCTCTGACTGAGAATTTGCGATTGGCATTGAGGTGTGTCTCTTGAATGCATGCCACATCTATTTTATCTTTATGAAAGCAGGTTTTACGTTGCACTGCTTTGTCAAGCCTGTGGCTCAGTACATTCGATTTCGACAAGCATTTGTTCGGGGTGCTTTCCCTAGCCTTTGACTGTCCCCAGTCTACCTACAAGGCAGCAGGTTTGTGTGTCTCTTCGTCTGGTCCCTCACCCTTGACCTGTCCGACATGGGTGGCCCTACCAGTAGCTGTGCTACCGTCGGCATAGCTCTTGGGGTCATTGGGACGCTCAAGCCCCTCTACCTCGTCACGGTGGACACACAGCAGAGGGGTCTCTCTCTCTCTCTCTCAACACCAATTCTCTATCTCTCTCTGTCAACACCAAGTCTCTCTCTCTCCCTCTCTCTCTCTCTCTCTCTCTCTCTCTCTCTCTCTCTCTCTCTCTCTCTCTCTCTCTCGTAAGCTCTCAAGCAAACGGCTTATATATATATATATATACCTGTTCGCAATTTACCTTGTAAAATGGGACGCTTATTGCGATGTTTCATGTATGATCCATTCAGTGATACCGTTAAATGTGTGTCAATACAAGAAATATGAACGAATTTCGTTGAAAGGTTTTACTATGTATGAGAGCAAATAATTACACCACCAACATTATGAACAAGTAATGTGTAGGTTATTTCAGTGCATCTTCATTGTTCTTTCTGTCTGTCCTCAGTGTTCTCATTGTTCTATTTAAAAAAAAAAAACGCAACAATAAACTAAAACCAACATATTGGGTGTCTGACAGAAAATACAGGTGTACAATGTTCACAGTATAAGTGAAATAAGAGCCCCTACATATTTCTCCGTTGTCTGTCAGTGTCTCAATTGTCTGTCTGTGTCTCCGTTGTCTGTCTGTGTCTCCGTTGTCTGTCTGTATTTCCGTTGTCTGTCTGTACCTCCGTTGTCTGTCTGTCTGTCTGTCTGTCTCCGTTGTATGTCTGTTTCTCCATTGTCCGTCTGTTTCTCCATTGTCTGTCTGTTTCTCCACTGTCTGTCCGTGTCTCCGTTGCCCGTCTGTGTCTCCGTTGTCTGACTGTGTCTCTGTCTCTGTACATGCCTGTTTACTGCTCTGTCTGGCCCTGTGGATGTGGTTCGAACTATCTCTCGAGGCGAATTTTAAATACTTGACCTGGACCCTTCGCCTAAAATTGTTTACATAAAATACTGGGAAGCAAAGGCGGCTGGCGAAATATTGATCACAGCACTCTGGACCACCGACTGTTGTATAAACATGTGGATTTAGCACCATATACCCAACACTCTTTAAACTGTTTGAAAGTGTCTTTACTTAACTTACTAATTTTTCTGTCCTCTGCCTCTCTGCTGGTTTTAACGACTGCCTACCCACTTATCTGAGCATAGGTGATTTGAGATGAAGGGTCTTTCTGAGTCTCCGCGGGTCTGTTAGTCAAACTACTGTGCCCAATCCATCAACTTCTAGATCTAGAACCCTGCCATCTCGAAAGCGATCAGTTCGTCTGTTCGTGTAGAGAAAAATGCGTAACTGAACTGTTTTATCATATTTAAATCCTGTAACATGAAACAGCAAATCACATAAAGGGTTCGGATAAGCTGTCTACTGCAACTACGTGGTTTGCATCCAGTGTTATTGTCCGAGTTGTTCAATCCATTATCCACTGTCAGGCCAGATATCCGTTCTCACGTGGATCGTGTGATGTAGGAGTGTTTTTAACTTGCACAAGGGGGAGATAATAGGTTGCATGGGTTATGGGACTTTAGTTGTGGTTTCAAAGGATGGTTGCCGTATCTACTTGCATTTATGTCAAAGTGTTGGGTAAAGAAAAGACCTATAGAAGGGAGTTGGTGACCTCATCTCGTAAGACAGCATACGTTTAAAATCTCTTGAAATGTATAAGGTAGTACGTACTGTGGGATCTGCCATTCCCTCTTGTCCATCCTCTCTTACTCTCTCGGCCTCTTTTTACCTCTCTCTTCACCCCTTCCTTCTCTTCCAGTCTCTCTTCTTCCATTCCCTTTCTGCCACTCCTCCCCTTCCTCTCTCCACTCTCTTTTTCTCACCAGCCATCTCTCCCACGTTGTCTCATACTCTCCTCTTTCTGTCCTACTTTCGCTATCGCCCTCTCCCATTCTTTCGTCCTCCCCCACCCTCCCCCACTCTCTGTCTCTCTTCACCCATCCCTAACTAATACTATCTATCTTCATCCCTTCCTCTCTCCTCCCTTACCTCTCTATCCCACCCATTTCTTGCCTTACTCTCTCTCTTTTTTTCTCTCTCTCTCATTTTATCTTTCTTATTCCCACTCTCACTTCCTCTATTCCTCCCTTATATCTCTCCTACATACACTTTTCTACTCTCCTTCTCTCCCACCTTCTCTGTAACTCCCATCCTTTCTCCCACATCCTTTCTTCTACTCCCCATATCTTCCACTCATTCTATTCCTTCCCTGACTCACCAACTCTTCCTCTCTCGGCATCTCTCCATCCCCCCCTCTCTCTCTCTCTCTTTCTCTCTCTCTCGCCCTATCACCACATTTTCTCTCCCTCTCTCTTCATCTTTTCGTCTTTCACTGTCTGTCTCCATTTCCTTCTCCATCTCTATCTTTCCCTCTCTAGTTCTTTCTCCGTCTCTCACCCCTCTATTTTCCCCTCGCTTCCCTCCATCTCTCTCTCTCTCTCTCTCTCTCTCTCTCTCTCTCTCTCTCCCTCTCCCTCTTTCTTTCTCCCTCTCTTTCTCTCTCATTGTTTACATCCTGCAGAAACACCGCATCTATCGATATCGACAATATACACATTTATCCAACCTAACGTTCACAACGGTATTTATATCCCCACCCAACCCCCATGCCTTTACTCGGGGTCAAAAATGAGGTCAGATTGTAGGATCAAACAGTAGCGCAAAAAATGGCCATCGAGACAGTCACAAATCTGTCTTTTGTTTCCAAGACGGTCCCCTTTTTGACAGCATTTTTAATAAACCCGCACGCGCCACTGCCCGCTTTGTCCCCCACTCACGTCCGCTGCCTTCTGGACGTCCAAGTTCCTAGCTGTCAGTTGTAACTGATATTGTTTTCAATTTCTAGCTGAACAATAAAATCTTCCTTCCATCTTCATTGCGCCATCTGTGCTTCTGCTCGCTTCGATCGCGCCTTCCATTTCTCTGTTAGTTTGTCTTTCTTGATGTTTCCTTCAAATGCCGCCATAATCACGTGACTTTTGCAATTCATTTCTTTTAAAACTGGAGACGTGACTTTTGCGAGTCAGAAAGATCATATACAATTGATTGTTTCAAATCTAATCTAATCCGCTTGTAAACTAATTATAACTGGCCATTTGTCCAGAGGGAAACAAACATTGTCTTGGGTGAATGTCCAGTCCTACTCAACCCTTCTCTGCGCTCTCTCAAAACTGGAGACGTGACTTTTGCCACTCAGAAAATATCATTTGCAATTAATTGTTTCAATTCTAATCTAACCTTTTTGTAGACTAATTATACTTGCCCATTTATTAAATCAATCAGGTGCCGTCTCCACAATGAAGGTTGGCTGCAATGGATCTACAACACTGCCTGTCCCTCGTCCTGACTGTACATTATGTCAGATTGATGTTCGCCCATCTCTTGATATTATCTTCCCGCCCATAAACGATAAACCGTTACTTCAGTCTGTGTATCCATAAACTATAAACCATTACTTCAATCTGTGTACCCATAAACGATGCTCCATTACTTCAGTCTATGTACCCATAAACGATGCACCATTACTTCAGTCTGTGTACCCATAAACGATGCTCCATTACTTTAGTCTATGTACCCATAAACGATGCACCATTACTTCAGTCTGTGTACCCATAAACGATGCTAATTTACTTCAGTCTGTGTACCCATAAACGATGCTCCATTGCTTCAGTCTATGTACCCATAAACGATGCACCATTACTTCAGTCTGTGTACCCATAAACGATGCTCCATTACTTTAGTCTGTGTACCCATAAACGATGCTCCATTACTTTAGTCTGTGTACCCATAAACGATGCTTCATTACTTTAGTCTGTGTACCCATTAACGATGCTCCATTACTTTAGTCTATGTACCCATAAACGATGCTCCATTACTTTAGTCTGTGTACCCATAAACGATGCTCCATTACTTTAGTCTGTGTACCCATAAACGATGCTTCATTACTTTAGTCTGCGTACCCATTAACGATGCTCCATTACTTTAGTCTATGTACCCATAAACGATGCTCCATTACTTTAGTCTGTATACCCATAAACGATGCTCCATTACTTTAGTCTATGTACCCATAAAGGATGCTCCATTACTTTAGTCTGTGTACCCATAAACGATGCTCCATTACTTTAGTCTGTGTACCCATAAAAGATGCTTCATTACTTTAGTCTGTGTACCCATTAACGATGCTCCATTACTTTAGTCTATGTACCCATAAACGATGCTCCATTACTTTAGTCTGTATACCCATAAACGATGCTCCATTACTTTAGTCTATGTATCCATAAAGGATGCTCCATTACTTTAGTCTGTGTACCCATAAAGGATGCTCCATTACTTTAGTCTATGTACCCATAAACGATGCTCCATTACTTTAGTCTGTGTACCCATAAACGATGCTCCATTACTTTAGTCTGTGTACCCATAAACAATGCTCCATTACTTTAGTCTGTGTACCCATAAACGATGCACCATTACTTCAGTCTATGTACCCATAAACGATGCTCCATTACTTCAATCTATGTACCCATAAATGATGATCCATTACTTTAGTCTGTGTACCCATAAACGATGCTCCATTACTTCAGTCCGTGTACCCATAAACGATGCTCCATTACTTCAGTCTGTGTACCCATAAACGATGCTCCATTACTTCAGTCTATGTACCCATAACCGATGCTCCATTACTTCAGTCTGTGTACCCATAAACGATGCTCCATTACTTCAGTCCGTGTACCCATAAACGATGCTCCATTACTTCAGTCTGTGTACCCATAACCGATGCTCCATTACTTCAGTCTGTGTACCCATAAACGATGCTCCATTACTCCAGTGGATGCATCCACGTTTGACCCTCCAATACTCCATGTATGTGTCGACGTGAGATATTCATTATTCCATTGTATGTGTCCATATATGTTCCTCCGTAGTCCCACAATGTAGGTCAAAATCTGACACCTATTACCTCAGTATATGCGTCGACCTCTTACACCCTGTTGTTCCGGTGTATATCTCCATGTCTCAGACAAAACGACCCTGTTGTGTAGGTCCACGTCTGATCCACCATGACCCCAGTGCACTATGCTTGTGACCCTGGTATCCTACTCCCAGGCGAGATCGGTTGTACGCTATCAATGATACCCCGCATGAACCACACACGAGATGAAAAGCCACCGAGAGCCATTGACATTGCATTGTTGACTGGGATTGGCACAGGCTTGAGTTTCTTTAGCACCTTCGAGTATCTAGGATTATAAAATACATTTACTGGGATTACGTTTATGCCAGAGTCGTGTGTCTGCCTTTTTATTTGTCATTTCTTCTATTTTCTTGAGGGTTTCTGGCGTTATCCATGCTGTATGTTTGCGTTCCCTTCTTTCAAGGACTTCCTGACATACGTCGCTCCAAATACTTTTAACCCGTTGCTAAATATTTTCCGTGTTCTCCTCATCTACTTAGTGTTGTAAAACCTGTACCTACTTATTAGAGGCTGTGACCATAAACTATTCCTTAGTTTCTTGGTTTATAATATATCCTACATTACTTTGAATTATGTATTTATAAGATGTAATATATCTTTTGAGTTTAACTTAATTTTGCTTATCAGCTCGCGGTGGTCAGTATTTCCATCTGCAACTCTAGCGACTTCTGCATCATGTAGAGACGATCTACATATCTTATTAATGCGTTCATGATCAATTTGGTTTTCCTTTTTCGTGGATGCCTTTGTGGCTTTAAGGATTGTTTTGTGAGAAAAAAGGCTCCCACCTAGGACAAATTGATTGACTGTACAAACGTTAGTGAATAGTTCTCCTTTTTCATTCATTACTCCTAGTCCATACTTCACCTTGACCTATTCGTAACCAGTGTTATCCGATCTTATTTTGGCACTTAGGCGATCCATCAACATTTTGATATTGCAATTTCGTAAATTGCCAATTACAATCTGAAGTTTAATATCCACCCTTAACCCATTCCTCTTTGTCAATTTTTGACGCTAGGCACTGGATCTCATTCAAATTTATTTTCTTTTTGATATTTTTAAAACTTATTGTTATTATTCTATAGCTCACTGCTTGCCACTCTATTATTATTTGCTGTACCTCTTGGATAACATTAGGACCACTCCTTCACTAGGAATGGGACATGTTCCCCTTTACAGCCTGAATACAGAACTGTTTTACCCGCGCTTGATTCTGTTCAACTGTTTCGCACAGTCCCAAAATGCTAATATTAACATATTTCATTTCTGCTGCAGGTAGGCTTAATTAATAGCACAACCAGAGTTGCTAAAGTCAGAGCCCATGGAAAATATACATAAGCTGTCAATGAAGCTAGGAAGCACAAAAGGGCGGCTAAAAGACGCCCTAGCAAGAGAGGCAGATGATGCAGCAGCGAAGGAAAACAGCAGAAATCTTTACAGTGCCACAAGGACATTGGTAGGAAAATGTAAATCAACCAAGTGGACATATAAATAATAGTAAGGGAAAAGTTATCACCAACATTAAAGATCAAATGTACAGAAGTGTTTAAATATTTTAGGGACCTTCTGATTAGACTAGTTCCAAATGATCCTCTTGATAAACAGCCTGCAGAAATGGAACTGAATATCAACTGTGAAAAGCCATCTAAAGAAGAAATTATAAAAGCTATCAAACTACTGAAAGATGGGAAAGCTGCTTGACCATGTGGTTTCCCAACAGAGGCTATTAAATAGAGTATCGACACTTCAATTGAATTGCTCCGTAAATTATTTGGCAGAGTCTGGAACACCGAAAAAATACTAGCAGACTGGAGAGAAGGATGTCTGGTGAAGTTGAGAAAGAAAGGGGACCCGCAAGAGTGTGAAAATTATAGAGGAATAATGATATTGTCAATAACTGGGAAAATATTAAGGAGGATCATCGAATAAAGATTAAGAGATGCCACTGACAAACAGCTAAGTGATGCAACAGCCTGCTACCAACCAAACAAATCCTTTTCGGACCAGGTAGTCACATTACACATAATAATAGAGCAAAGTGTGGAACTGCATTCGTCACTTTATGCTTGATTTGTGGATCATGAAAAGGCCTTTTACAGCATAGATAGGGAATCATTGCAGCATTGATAGGGAATCATTGTGGAAGCTAATGCGGTACTGTGGGATCCCACAAAAATCGAAGTGAAGATACGAGGTGTAGATTTCTTTATGAGGAGAAACTGACAGATACATGTGAAATAAAAACAAGAGTACGACATGGGTGACTTTTGTCACCATTATTATTTTTTTTTTTACTGACTATAGATTGGCTTGTGAAGACAACAACAAAAAACGCCAGAAATGGAGCTGAGTGGACTCTAATAAAGCAGCTTTATTTGGACTTCGCCAACGACATTTCAGACCTCTCTCTCTCTCTTTCTCTCTCTCTCTCTCTCTCTCTCTCTCTCTCTCTCTCTCTCTCTCTCTGTCTCTCTCTGTCTCTCTCTGTCTGTCTCTCTCTCTCTCACACACACACACATACACACACGCACACACACGCGATCATACACATTCACACACTCACACACACACACGTCATCAAATGCAGTGAGCTTGAAGAGATGTCACAACAATTCGGTCTAAAAATTCATAAAGGTAACACAAAAATAATCAGATTAAAACAAGCACATAACAACCCGATCTTCCTTGGTGACGCCCCACTTCAGGGGTTGGGATTATACACCTATAAGGCTAACCCGGCCAAAAAATAAAAAACGCTCGCCAAAGTCGGATGTGTTGGCCTAAGGGAGCTTTACCGGACACACCGCAATTACGTCTGAAAAAAAAAAAAAAACTCTTGATGAACGCAGAAGAAGAAGAAGATACACCTGTTTGGGATGCAGCGTGGACAACAATAAGGAAACATATAGGGATACTAAAATAAGAATACAATAGGCAAGAGGAGCTTTCATAAAACTATGACATTTGTGGAAGTCAAAAGCAGGTACATTTAGCACCAAAGTTAGAATTTTTAACTCCAATGTTAAATAAATACTACACCTCGAAGTCGGAGTTGGTTCGCCTGATGACGAGGGACACTGGTAATAGAAGCTAACCAACACGCAAACATCAGTTCAGTCCACTAGGAATAGTAACAAGTGCATGGGTTACGCTTGAGTTGAAAGCGATCAATACTAAAGTATGGTCAGAAACATGGAGAACAACTAAAAGAATTACAAATAAATAAAAAAAAAAGTCACTAACTAGTGACTTCGCAGAATAGTGGGAATAAAACGGTATGACAGAATCACCAACGTGGAGCTCAAGGAGAGAACTAGACAAATCCTGGTGAACCAAGAGGAAAAGATGCTGGCGCTAGACAGAACACACACTGAGAAAACCTAAGAACAGTATAACAAGAAGGTCTCCTGTGTGGAAGCCACAAGGCAAACAAAATAGCGGGAAACCTAAACTAAAACACCTGGAGAACAGAATTACAGACAGAAACGAATAATATTGGGAGAACATTGGGGGGGGGGGGGAGCCGTAGGAGATGGCAACAGATAGGATGGCTTGGTGTGGCGTGGTTGAGGGCGTATGACATTATGGAGGAAAAAGGACAGACAAACAAGAAGAAGAAGAAGAAGAAGAAGAAGAAGAAGAAGAAGAAGAAGAAGAAGAAGAAGAAGAAGAAGAAGAAGAAGAAGAAGAAGAAGAAGAGGAAGATAGTCGTGTGTGAGCTCTGGCGCATGTGAGATCGAGTATGGAAGAGGAAAAGACAGACAGACAGAGAGCGCGCGCGAGCGCGCACGCGAGAGAGAGAGAGAGAGAGAGAGAGAGAGAGAGAGAGAGAGAGAGAGAGAGAGAGAGAGAGCATTCAAACGAAATAACTTTATTTTCAAAGAGTTAAGAATTGAGCACGCAAATCCATAAAGCATTCTTCGGTTCTGATCCCTCTCATGTCATACGTTAATTCTTCCATTCATCACCTCCGAGGCTAGTCATGGACGATAACAACAGTATTAATATGTGCATTATAAAGGCATGGGAAATGTGCAAAAATCATTACTACATGACTTACTAATATTAATTATTAATGTGGCAATTGTAATTAGCTTAGGGAGTGTATTCTTTCTTCGATAAGAGAATAATTTGTAAATTAGGGTTCTAGAGAGAGAGAGAGAGAGGGAGAGAGAGAGAGAGAGAGAGAGAGAGAGAGAGAGAGAGAAGGAGGTGGGAGATAGAGAATGAGAGAAAGAGATAGAGAAAGAGAGAGAAGATACACACAGAGAGACAGACAGAAAGTGAAAAAAAGAGAGAGAGGGGGGCATGGAGAGACGGATATACACAAACACGCACACACACACACACACATAAAGGGATTTCGGTAGTGAGAGAAAAAAGAGAGACGTAGAGATTGAGAGAGGGCGCAGAGAGAGAGAGAGAAAGAGAGAGAGAGAGAGAGAGAGAGAGAGAGAGAGAGAGAGAGAGAGAGAGAGAGAGAGAGAGAGAGAGATGTGAATGAGGTACACTTTCGACTCCAGCGAAGAAAGATGTAAAGATATTGTAAACACCCCAGAAAAAGTCGTGAACATTCGCGAGCGCCAGGGAATTTTGACAAACCTGTTATAGGTCGTTGTGAGTTTATATGTCAATGCGGTTATAATAAGGAATTCGTCTGTTGGCAACAAGCAGCTTTGTGTTGGAGCTATTCACAGACAGACCCTCTTGGTTGTGATGATATCGTGGTTCGTGCTAGCAGGCGAATTGCTGGGGGAAAAGAACACAACTCGGCCTATTCAACCCTCAATCTTGGGCTCGATGGGTGGCATCAACGAGTTCCTTACATTTCATCTGGTTGCGGTTACCTGTTATAGGCAACACTTGGCCAGAGGTTCTTAATATTTTACGCTAGGGGCATTAAATGCCCGACCCGCGGGTCGTATGAAGCCCGCAAAATCATTTGTTCTGGCCATACCAAGGCAACCGCAGGCGGAACTCAAATTCAAGAAAGCAGGAGCTTGATAAACAAACATCAATAATCTAGTTGCAATACTATTAATACCAGCTGCCATTACAAGCCAAAGCAAAGAGAAGATGTCCCAGTCATCACATTACTGTATTCGATGAGCAATAATTATTTGGACAAATATATCGAAGCTTTGTTGATTAAGCTATTCCAGCCGTTGCTATGTGAACAGGACTTCCCGTTAAATCTTACGCTATCGTGGAAATAAACGTACTCCCCATTCGAACAATATGGGTGGCTATGCGCTTAATATTTCAGCCCCAGTATAATTCATTTATTCACTTCACATGATATTATAACTCTATCGTATGCACCTGACGAGATGCTGCAAGAAATCGTGCAACATATTGTTTGTGGCTTCTGTGTTTAAATTCACTAAGGGAATACATTGTTTTGAACATTTAGGTTAGTTAAATAAATGTTCGAACAACTATCATCATCATCATCATCATCATTATCATCATCATCATCATCATCATCATCATCATCATCATCATCATCATCATCATCATCATCATCATCATCATCATCATGTGCCCTGCCAGCTGGCGTAGGCGTACATGTCTCTTCACAGATCTCGGTCTTTGGTGTTCTGGATCAACTGTGCTGATAATATTCTTCCATCCCACCGTCTCAGTCCATCCAGCATCAGTTCTCTTGGTCTGCCCCTGCCTCTCTTCCTCTTGATCTTTACAGTCGTCACGATATTCTACAATGCCTCTCTTCTCATCACATGACCAAAGAAAGCTGTTGGTCTCTTTCTTATTGTTGTCTATAATGTTCTAGTTTCATTAGCCTCTTTCTGGCAATCGTTGTTATTTACTCTGACAGTCCAAGGAATTCGCAACGTTCGTCTCAGGAACCATATCTCTGTTGCTTCGAATCGCTTCCTAATTTGTTCATTTACTTTCCAAGACCCACTGCTATACAACTTCTTCTTCTTCTTTCGTTCGCCTGAAATATGTTTATAACTGCAATGTTGTCTCTTGTATGAATCTAACAGTCTTTTTTAGTTCAGTCAGCGGTCCATAGAGTTTATCTTCCACTGTTGTCTCTCTAGGCCAGAAGGTTCGCCTGGATATATTGTAGTTTGGACAGTCCTGGAGTATGTGCTCTGCTGTCTGCGACGCCAAACCACATGTGCACATGGCTGAGTCACCAATCTTGCATTTTGTATACAAGTGGTTGCGTAATCTATTGTGTCCTGTTCTGAGGCGCAGAAGAATGACCTGTTCTGGTCTGTCCATAACAACAAAACGGGTTCTATATAGCATTTCAGCACTCCCCGTCTTACATTTGCTCAACCAAACATAGCAGACTAATTTTGACGTCGAGATTTTGTATGGTAAGCGAATGATGTAATAAATATCAAAATGGTTCTTAACAGAAAAAAAAAGTTCTAACCACTGATGTAAACCATAGACCACAGTGATATATCCTGAAGAGCGTCGAAGTCGGCTTCTTGATTAAGTCTTTGGCAGACTGTAAAGTATGAATTGGAAACAAATAGGTATATTAAGCTCCTGCGAAAAGAAACGTACTAAACATCAACACGTAGCACATACCTTACAAGGAGATCCATAGTATCACGAAATACAGGTGAAAATCCGAAATCAGAAGCACTCAATAAATATATAAAATGAATAATAAAATAAAATAAATACACACAAACGCTTACAATACGACACACAGGACGGCCGACGTTTCGATTCTCAGAATCTTTGTCAAGGACAGGACAACACGGATAGATAGGACAACGAAATATAAAAAAAAAACACCCAAAAAAAAACAAAAAAAAAACACAACCACTACGTATCCATGTGGTAGCAGAAAAGGCTGTAAAGTATATGTCCTTTTTAACGCCTTAACCGATTGAGTAAATGGGATGATTAATCGTCTTAAGCGATTTCCCTATCTGCCAGATGGCTTATCTACAATAGTTTTCCCGATACAACCCCCCTTTCATTTGATATATAATACAACATGTATGCTACCATATTAACGACATTTTAATTCATAACTGTGACACACCCATACTTCCCATTTTCTGCCATCCATATTTGTTTGATCCAAAACTAATTTTTTGTTTGGCACTGAATCAGTTAAAGAACACTGGACACATCATGTTAGACCGACATTTTACCGGTGGACGATGTCGTCATTATCACACCTGTCACTTTTACTTCCCAAAACGTTTCTGGGTGGATCTAGAAACTCAGGTAATTTGTCACAAATTCCAACCTGTCAGTCTGTGAGCAATATAAAATAACACAGAGTAATGTAGCTTTACAGAACAGAAATACGAACAATACAAGGACGTTGTGGCGACTAGCCTTCTTCAGCAAACAAATACATACACAAAACACAACATATAATCACGGAGAAGACTCTCCAGTGACTACATTGAGGCATAAGAAGGGGATGAGAAGAATAAAAAGATCAAAAACATGAGAACATTGAAGAGAAAATGAAAATTTGTAAACCAGTGTTTTGCTACTTATTTCAGAATCCCAGGTTGTGAAGAGATAAACTAGAAAACTTAGTGACAGCCGGCAAACTTGACTAGGAAAGAGCAATGGGAAGGCAGGAAGAAGATAAATACATTCACCCACAAGTTAAGAACCACTGCCCTTTTCAAGTACGAATAGTCACCATACTTACCTGTGTAAATCATAGAGAGATATGTACCTTTATTATTTGTAGTCAAACAAAAAAGCCTTTACAGAAGATGGGAATTTCAGGTGCGTATTTTCCACCCCTAGCCGTGCTCCTTATCTTGCCGACTAGCTCACTAAACGCACAGACATCGTCTTGTGGGTCACTGGATGGCATTCCACTTAAGACTGACCTACATCAGACACCCAGATCAGACAGTTAAATAGTCAAGTGGGATATGTTTGCGAGGCGTAATCTAATTTCATGGAAATACTAGGGACATGTGTGTTTCATTAACTCATCGTGTATGAAACAGCTTATCTTAGGTTTAACTCACCTTGGCTCGGTTAGGTGGTTATGGATCCAGCGTGAGTTAGTTCTGCCCGAATCCCTGTTGTCTTCACGCCGTGTTATTGTTTCTACAATACACTAGCCCGCATTTGTTTCTGTAACACATTCCACTATCACTCTTTTTGCTCTTCTTCGTTTTCTTTTTGTTCCTGTTCTTGTTTTGCTGCTGATTTTTCTGTTGCTGCTTCCTCCTCCTCCTCCTCTTAATCATCATCATCATCATCATCATCATCATCATCATCATCATCATCATCATCATCTTCTTCTTCTTCCTCTTCCTGCTTCGCCCTCTTCTTCTTCTTCTTCTTCTTCTTCTTCTTCTTCTTCTTCTTCTTCTTCTTCTTCTTCTTCTTCTTCTTCTTCTTCTTCTTTTTCTTCTTCTTCTTCTTCTTCTTCTTCTTCTTCTTCCACTTCTTCTTCTTCTTCTTCTTCTTCTTCTTCTTCTTCTTCTTCTTCTTCTTCTTCTTCTTCTTCTTCTTCTTCTTCTTCTTCTTCTTCTTCTTCTTCTTCTTCTTCTTCTTCTTCTTCTTCTTCTTCTGCTGCTGCTGCTGCTGCTGCTGCTGCTTCTCCTCCTCCTCTTCTTCCTTTTCTTCTCTATCTTCGTCTCCTCCTCCGTCTTATTCTGTTTCTCCTTATGTTGATGCTGTTTTCGCTGTTGCTTCTTCGCCTTCTCCTGCTTATTCTTCTTTTTCTACCCCCTTCTCTTCTTCTTCTTCTTCTTCTTCTTCTTCTTCTTCTTCTTCTTCTTCTTCTTCTTCTTCTTCTTCTTCTTCTTCTTCTTCTTCTTCGTCAGTCTCAATTTGGACGGTGACTACATACTATCTGCTCACAGTAGACGAGTGGTATATTCCACTTGGGCCGACATACCCTCTTACATCTAGGCATTTGTTGCCCAGCTCGAACTTCTTGTGCAGCACTAGCCCAGTTGACTTTCTGATAGGATCACGTGACTTTATTATTATCAAATTCCCATCTAACTGTAGCTCATTCATTACGGCCCCATTCTTGGTACTCTCTGATGTATCAGTTTCCCCCACTATTGTCTAGGGCAGTGATTCTCAACATTTTTTGGCCAGTGCACCCCTTCACCATATGATTAAAATGTCATCCCCCCCCCCTCTTTCTTTGCGTAATCCCCCCCCCCCCTCACATTGTACGTAAAAATGGAAGCTAAATTTAATAACACATACTAGAACAAGTCTAGACGTCTACATAAAATGTGATGTGCGGGTCCACTTATGTTCTAAAATGAATTTCAGAAGTGCGAGAAGTGCAGAACCGTAAAGTACGGAGGGAAAAACAATATCAAGTAATTGGTTCTTGTATTAACGCGATCTTGAAATAATCTTAATTCCCCCAGCCCCACCCTTCTTTCGGAAACCCTAAAATTCCCCCTGGGGGGGAATTCCCCACTGGTTGAGAACCACTGGTCTAGGGCTCCGTAGAAGAGTAGTTACGTCGTCTGCTTCGCTCTCCATAGGTTATGGGTTCCTCTTCTTCTTCTTCTTCTTCTTCTTCTTCTTCTTCTTCTTCTTCTTCTTCTTCTTCTTCTTCTTCTTCTTCTTCTTCTTCTTCTTCTTCTTCTGCGTTCGTTCGGAATGTTGTTTTAGAGGTAAGCGTTATGCTTGTTTACAGCAGAGCTGCGATATTTGCACCTCTCAGCCGACACACCCGACTTCTTCACGCATTTATTGGCCGGGTTACCTTCCCGAGGGTTATGGGTTCGATTCCGGGCTGTGTCGTTCGACTTACAGGTGCAATTTTCTCGGAGACTTTTGGGGGTCGTCGCTGGAGCTACGGAGTTCGTGCTTTGTGCGACGCTATTGACAGGCCGCCCTGCAGAAAGAGACAGAGCCATGTGGAATAAAACCCGGTGCCGTTTAAACCCTGTTTTTTTTTTGTTTTTCGCTCGCTCGATCTGAACCCAGGCATAGTGTAGTTCGTACACACTATTTTTATACTAGGGACTAAATTGTGCGTGTGGGTTTGCTTTCCCTATTAACAAAAAACCCTGTTTTGTTCTGTTGTCTAGTTTCTACTCTCATTAACACTTTTGTCATGGGAATTATGACAGTGAAAATCAATACCCGAAGATTTTATTTCTCGTTATTTCAATATCCTCATTTGTGTCACGTTTAGTGAAAGGGGTAAAAACTGATACTCTCGTTAGAATGTGAAGTGTTACACCATCACATAGTCCAGGACATCGTATAATGAGGTGAGATGACCAGTTCCCTCCATTGTCACCTTTCTATCTCATACAATTCCCATCTGAAAATTATACCGTATCAATGTTATTAGAGTGCGTAGACCCAGGAGCCACACTAATAATCTCATCTCATTTCATCTCGTCTCACATCACCTTATTCCTCTTGTACCTTGCGGTGTCAAGGTGAAGTATAAACAGCGGGTGAGTGGCCATTTATGGGCTTCATATATCCAGATTCTTATGGACTCTGTTATTCCCTCTATCTATCGTTTACATAATCTACCTTTTCTTCTGTTCCATTTGGTCTGTACATCATTCATTGCTTGTGCAGGTCAGCATGGTCGAATGGGTAAGAACACGTGTTCGTGAACGTCAGTTGTGCTGATGCCGAGGTTATGGGTTCAACCCCTACACCGGACAGCTGGACTAAAATGCTGACCTGTCGTCTTTGACTTTGAGACGTATATTACAATTACTTATGAAGTCAGAGTGGGTTCGCCTGTTGGCAGGAATATTGTTAATATGGAAAGCTAATCCAAACGCAAAATTCAGTCCATCCCTACTATAAATAGTGTGTATGGACTACGCGTGAGTTCAAAGCGAGCAAGCGCAAAAAAAAAATTGCTTGTTGTGGTATACTGTTAGTTGGTAGCTTAGTTATATGGCCGACAATTTCACTTGTTGTGGTATACTGTTAGTTGGTAGGTTAGTTATATGGCCAACAATTTCACTTGTTGTGGTATACTGTTAGTTGGTAGGTTAGTTATATGGCCGACAATTTCACTTGTTGTGGTATACTGTTAGTTGGTAGGTTAGTTATATGGCCAACAATTTCACTTGCTATGGTATACTGTTAGTTGGTAGGTTAGTTATATGGCCAACAATTTCACTTGCTGTTTTCTGATGAAATCTAGCGCTGCTATTACTTCTACTTTCGTTCTGATTTCATTATTTCTGATTTTTCTCTCGTCTTGATACATTGAGTATTCTTCTCAGGAATTCCATTTCTGTTGTAATTTTTCTGTTCTCTCTGTCTATCATTGTCCAGAGTTGGTATTGGTAGCAAAGAGTTGGTTGAAAGATTGCGTTGTAGAGTGCTTTTAAAAAAAAATATCCACAGATACGTGTTTATTCTTTTGTATCGGTGCCATTTGTCCAATGGGTTTATTTGCTTTATTGCATCTATTCTGGATCTCGTCTTCTGATTTGCCGTTCGATATTAAACTTCCTAAGTACCTGAAGCTCTTTGCTTATTTCACGGGATGTTCTTTTAGACGAATCTCTGCTGTGTTTTCTTCTTAGGTATAGTCATTACTTCTGCTTTACTAGTGCTAATTTTGATGTTATGTTCCTTACACACTTCGTGTAGACTATTTATCTGGTCTTGTAATTCTGCTTCTGAATGTTTGCTATTAGCGCTTGATAGTCCGCAAATAGGTGTTCTTTTATGGTGTATTTCTCCGTTGGTTCTTCTTCTGTGCTCTCTTCTTCGTGAGATTTTGCTGCGGTCCCTCTTTGGCTGGTTTATTTACATATGCTAGATAGGTTATGAACAAGAGGGGGGAACATGACATAGCCTTGTCGTACTCGGAATCTTATGGTCAAGGGTTCTGAGTGTCTTCGGTTTTTTCTTACCGTGCATTCACTGTTGTTATATTAGCTTCTACATAAGGTGGTTAGATGTGTACTGACTCCACATCTGTTCAGGATTTCACACAGATGTTCCCCACTACTGGAAGAAAATAATGAATACACGCTGACCTTAGTGATGAAATGCCCTAGCCCTCTGCCTCGCATTTTGAAGGTCCTGGGTTCTATTTCGGACCGCATCTGTTAGCTCAGGGGTGCAGTTTCATCGTAGGAGCTACGAAGCTTTCCGTTAAGCTCTCGACAGACAACTTACTGTTCTGCAAATAGAGACCAACCCAGGTGGGATAAAACTCGGTGCTATGAAGTTGACCCAGTAAGCTGTAACTTTTAAATGGTCGGGTAGAATCACGCGACCATTGCTGGGTATTGAACCCAGACCCACTATGATGGCAGGTATGTGCTCTAACCACTATGCCACCGCCGCTGCCAAGGGTTGATTAAAACATTGCATTTTCTTTGCAGGACGTTGCGATCAACACCAACATTTCAGGCAGATCTTAGTCAGATATGACTGTGATGCTCACCAAACCACACACCCCACATTGTAATAATTGCTTCTCGCGGATTAGCGCGATTGGGAGGGTACAAACCTTATCCTGGTGCGCGGAAATGCAACCTAAAGACTAAACGTCGTAGCAGGGCAGACCAGGCCCTAATCCTAGGTTGGCAACTGGTGTAGGATCGAAGCTCTGACAAGCAGCTTCTACAACTTGGATTGTTCCAGATGTATTGGTGTTACTTTTCCTCTGGAATAAACTAGCAGGCCGACAGAGGAATCATGCTGCATAGGCAACACATGGTCTCTACAATTCAGCCCAGGCTGTGTGCTGTTTTTGAAGCACAATGTAACAAACTATCGTCTGTCAAGACGGCAAGGTGTCAGTATTAGCTCACTGTAAAACAACCAATGTATACTCTGCTTTAGAGGTGTCTATTTCGGCTCCATCCAAGAATCAATCAAAGAAGCTATTTCTTGCTATAAATCTGTAATGTGATAGCACCATTACAATTGATAGGCCTAAGAGCAAGAGTGAATAGGTGACAAACCTTTCTCTCACTTTGACAATCGACGAACCTAGTCTTGGTTTCATTCCCAATGTAATATGTTACTTGGGTTATCACTATTTGGGTTGGTGTATATTGTATAAGGTATGTGTGGGACATGTGTGTAGGGTATGTGTGGTACATGTATATAGGGTATGTGTAGGGTAGCACCCGTCCGTACTCATGACACCATCAGAGCAGTTCGTTATCAACTTCGCTAGCTGACCCTCCGCTATCTCCAACACCCCCACTTAAACATTCTCTTCCCGCCCTTGCAAAAGTACTTCACCCCATAACCCCTGACCCGCCGTTTTACTTTAGCGGCAAATGTTTACAAACTCCGCCTGTGTACTTTCATATTTGCCTCTTTGATCTTCCCAGAAGATTAGATCTTGAAGGTATCTGGATGAAATGCCGCTCGGCATCTTTGTTAATAAGTTTGTGTTTTGCTGCTTCTTGCTGAGCACCACGTGTCGCCCCACCTACGATCCCCAAGTGACTTCTTCCATATTCTTTTTGTAAGGAGGATCAACAGTCTTCCCACGTGTGAGTATGTTTACAGTTGGGTAAAGTGTACGGGGTGAGGGCGTCTTTGTGGAAGAGCGGTGCCAGACCTCGCCCCTGTGTTGGCGGAGTCTATAATGGAAGCAGAGGGTAGTCATACTGTAACATGTCCCGCATGTCGTCAGAGGAGATTAAGGAGGGTTGGGCTTAGGGCTGGCTTTCTTGTTGACAACTTTAGATGCAAAGTGTAACAAATAATGAACAATTGTAAGGATAAACAAACACATGACAGTTTGGCTGAGTACACGGAGGACCTTTGCTTGAATACAGGATAATAGGCAGCATCAGCAGCAGCAGCAGCAGCAGCAGAAGAAGAAGAAGAAGAAGAAGAAGAAGAAGAAGAAGAAGAAGAAGAAGAAGAAGAAGAAGAAGAAGAAGAAGAAGAAGAAGAAGAGGAAGACGAAGAAGAAGAAGCACACCACCTGAAAACTACCTTACGAGTCTTGGTTTCATTCCCAATGTAATATGTTACTTGGGTTATCACTATTTGGGTTGGTGTATATTGTATAAGGTATGTGTGGGACATGTGTGTAGGGTATGTGTGGTACATGTATATAGGGTATGTGTAGGGTATGTGTGTAGTGTCTTTGTGTATTTGACAAGTGTGGGAAATGTTAGAAGGGCATGTCTGAAGGGTATGTGTGGAGGATGTGTGTTAGTATGTGTTGGGTAAGTGTGCATGGTTTGTGAGTGGCTTGTGTGTTGGTATGTGTGGGTCATGTCTGTAGCTTATGTGTAGTGCATGTGTAGGATATCTGTCCCGGAAGGTTAACCCGGTCATCAAATGCTCGCAGAAGTCGGATGTGTCGGCCTAACGGCGCAAGAACGCAGCTCTGCTGTAAACAGGCACAACGCAATCACGTCAAAAAAAAAAAAAAAAAAACAACTCTGTGGATGAACGCAGCAGAAGAAGAAGAAGGATATCTGTTGGGTAAGCCCATTGACCCTCTAAACCACATATCCAGTCCATTCACTTTGTTGTAATAATACACGCAGATCCAATGAAAGACGTGTCTAGCACACAAAAAGGATACGTTTATTCATACCTATCCGCTCAACCATTCATCCACCCATAAGCCCACACACATCATCAAGACAATGAAATTGCCTACACAATCATGGCAATGATATCATCTGCATAATCAACACAACAAAATAATCTACGCAATCAACACAATAAAATCATCTACATTCAAAACAATAAAATAATTTACAAAATCAAAAACTATAATAATAATAGTCTACACAATCAAGACAATAAAATCATCTACACCATCACGTGAAACTCCCAGCAATTGTCGGCAGACAACGAACGTTCGCTTAATGTGATCCCAGAATTCATGATTGACGAGCCGACGCTCCATAACCAGATAATCACCACCGATACGTCCCAGTGCAGGTTTCGAACTCAATAGATGTCTACTTTGTCATCTCTGCCACCAAGATGACTGATCTACACTCATTAACACTTGCAAAATTGACGTTTAATTCTCTAATAGCGAAATACGATCCCCCAACGGCGAAGCTCAATTTCAGCCTGGTTTCTGACTTAATAGGAGGACTACAAAAATTATCACACTCTCTCACCAGGGGTGTGAGTGTTTTTGCTGTTCTGCACGTGTCCGAGAAATTTACTGGTGTCCTGTGTCCTGTTAATTCCAGCATTTCTCAATCCGTCTGCTGTTGTGTCCTTTTTCTGGCTCTTTTCCGACTCGCCCCGGAACACCCAATCTACTCCATCTTCCCCATTTTGTAATTATAAATCTTAATCATTGATGCTTCTTCTATCCAGACTCCCCAACTCTGCAGGGACCTCATTCCTTCCTGATTTAATTTTTATAACTACGATGGAACCACCCCCTTGGTAGGTCCTAGCTTGCCCTCGTGTCCAGAAATCGGGTTCGCCGCCCTCGCAAGGTTTCTCGGTTTACCTCCCATTGGTGTGGTCCCTCGCTCGCGGAAGTAATCCTAAGAGGTCAAGGGCTATGCCGATTCACGTCTCCACAGAGGACATTTTTGTTGCTTCTGGAGAGATTGCGTTCTTAAATTTCGTTTGTGCTGATCGCATCGAAACTAGATCCTGATGGTTTGTCTGCAACTTCATTGCTTTCAGTCCCTTGGATGACAATGATGGAGTCATTTTTACTTTATTCGTTGTAGTAGCACATCTCGTTCACTTTCTTTTAATTGTTCTCATTTTTATTTCATCTTTCTTCTCTTCTCATTAAAAGCCCTGAAGATGTGGATGTACAGAAGAATATGTCGTATTTCATGGACACAAAAACAACCAAACACAGGAGTGCTAGAACAACTGGGAATGAAAAGAGAGTTGCAATTTAAAAAAAAACAAAATAGTAAAATATTTCGCCCACGTTAAAAGACATTCTTAACAAAACCATACTGGAGGGTAAGGTTGAAGGCAAGCGAGCAAGAGGTAGACGATG
>OY992876.1:77596972-77926972 GCA_963921405.1 Cepaea hortensis
CTAGCTCAGATTAATAATCCTGCGACTGAGTCAGTCACAAATAGAGGCTGCCCACGGTTTTACCCTCACGGGAATTTAATTTGAAGGTGATTGTTGTCCAAATGGGGGGTAATGGCTGTTAAAAGTCTGAGTATGTTCAGTTTATTAGGTTTAACCAAGGCTCACCGAACACACAATGTGGTTTATAAATGAAACATATGTAAATATGAACGTAAATGTGCATTTAAAACGCTTTACGCCAGCTCAAAAGATCTAGTTTGAGAATGTAATGGTATTATTCCACAAGTTTGACTCTATTTCGTGTAATTATGGGATGTAGTTTTGTTCAGTAGCTTACATCCCGATATTACAGCATCCAGTGAGATGGCTTTCTATGGCATTAAATAGACAAAGAGTTAATGATTTCAGTCTGAAAGCCGTACAACCCCTATTGGGCCCAGGGTGTCCTTTGTTTGGGAGATGCTTCTGAAAGTTCCATGAACTCTGCCCACTATAAGCGCTCTTTGAGAACCGTTGAATTGAACTTAATGATCGACTAGGGATGGCTTTGTCAGGATATTTTTATTACTGCGGGGACACTTATAGTGGTTTGCATTTTCGACGCGGGACGATAAATAAAAACAATTTTTGCATAAATATACACAGGAAAATGGGACAAGGGCGATAATCATACATAACAGTTGTCACTTTGCATTTCTATAACTTTCAAACAAGCACGACCCATTATGCTTTATGAATGCCAAACATATTTCTGTTATAAGTTCAGTTAGAGATTTTATTGCCCATTCTTGTTTTTTGTGTAATTTGATACTGGTGTAATGTATATGCGAATTTTATATTCTACTTTCCATTCTCGGCACAAAGGTGTGAATTCGTGTTGTTCGTGCCACATTTAAACGGTGCAGTTTTATGTAATTAAAGTATTTTCTCTTTTTAAGGCAAAGTCTGTGCATGGCATTCCTTTTATTTTTTATTATTTTTTTTTTTTAAATTTAGCATTTTCCGCAGAAACCATATTTCCAATGTAGTTGTTCTCCCATTACCACCCCCTCCCCCCTCCCCCCATATCTGCCCCATGCAATCTCTAAAGAGAAGCTATAATGAATGCCCATCCCATACGCTGCAGGATATGTTTTTCAGCTTGTCTGTTCACTGTCAACCTTTCACGCCCATGCAAAAATGCAGGTTCAATGTAGTAGCACTTCAACACTCTTTGTGTCGTTGCAATTGACATCATTTTATTGGTCAGTGTGTTTTCCATATGTAATATTATCATATGAGCTGAGGGCGATTTGGCAGCAGACCTTCTTGCGTTGTTTTTAACGAAATGGTATGGGTACCGATCGTTCAAAAAGCAATGGCAAACTACTGAATGTAAACTTTCCAAGAGATCACGAACAACATAACAATGCTGGGATTGACTGCGACGTGCTGTAAAGGGATATGCAATTAACTCTCTAATATTATAATATGTGTATACGAATGAATTTGTTGTATTCTCAAATACAAAAGAAAACACCCAAATGCACCTTGTAAATACACACTGTTTTGAAGGAAGCAAGTTATTTTACAAAAAAAGAAAATAAATTTACATAAAAAATAAAGCACCGGCAGACTGGCTTTGGGCGACCACAATAGTCGGAATGGCACACGGTGAGACTAAAAGCCTTTAACTGCTGAAGTGCCATGGCATAATTCATCGTTGTAAGCGACTTCCCGTATCTGCCATGGGTTTGTATATCGACGACATTTTGCCATTGCCTTATAATACATCATGTCTGCTACCATATTAACAACTGATAAGACATAACTGTGACACACCCCTTACTTCCCCTTACTTCCCCTTACTTCCCCTTACTTCCCATTTTCCCCTTTCCATTTTTGTTTAGTCAAAACCTACTTTTTGTTTGGCACAAAATTTGTATAAAAAGATTTAAGCAAACCTATGTAACGGATGACTAATTTAACAACAAAGTTTAAGACAGTTAAAGTCAGTTGCATGCTTACGCAGGAAGTTGTAAGCAACCTCAGAATTTATTGTCTGTTTTGGTTTACTAGTTTCATCTTTTTTTTTCCTGAACGGCCGACACCTCATAACATGGAAATCAACGCAAAAGTGTCTACTTCTACATCGCCCTCGGCTGATTTCGAGTCCATGACTCGGAATTTCAGGGGACTGGGAAACATGGCAGATTAAATACAGTATTCAATAAATCTGAGCCACTGTAGATCAGGTGTCGCCGAAACGATTGCACGCTCGAACCGATTGATGGAGATCAACAGCGAACCCATACCTTTCGTAGCGCAAAGCAAGCGACTTGGCCACTTCGTCAAAGCAAAATCAAAGTTAAGAGTTAAAGTATTACCTAGAACAGAGCCGGTTCATGTAAAAGCTAGCTACAACTGAATGAGTTAATACAATCGCCCACATCGGAGTTCAACCATCAAATAGCCGTCCATATTGGCAATCTCGCATCTAATGATGTCACATCCGTGACGATTGTCTGAAACCTCATTGGTTAACGTAATTTATATCAAATGTTTGCGGCCAGCCAGCCGGGGCTCGATCTTAATCCCCCCAGGATAAAGCGAAGACAGGACCTTGGTCGCCACACGATAATACCCCCATTCGTATTGCGATCCACAGCCAGACTTGAGCCATCTCCGATGAAACCCCGGGAGATATCAGATCCATCTTTGGCTGACGCCATCTGACACCCGCAAGGTTCGTTGTCTTAAAGTTGAATGCAGACGACCAGGGAAACCCCCAAGGCTAATAAAGTTGCCATTAACATAATCCGTTTGTTTACTTTTGTATTCTTTCCAGTTACCTACACGTCAAGAGTAGGCAGCGATTCAGTGTTTCAACCACTTCTCCTGCTTCCCCTCTCTCATCCTCCATCTACTACTACTACTACTACTACTACTACTACTACTACTACTACTACTACTACTACAACAACTACTACTACTACTCCTGCTGCTGCTACTACTACTACTGCTACTGCTGCTGCTACTACTACTACTACTGCCGCTGCTGCTGCTACTATTACTACTTTTACTTCTGCTGATATTAATACTCTGCTACTGCTGCTATTACAGCTACTACTGCTACTACTAATGCTCCAACTATTATTACTACTACTAATACATATACTGCTGCTGCTACTACAACTACTACTGCAACTATTACTACTCTACTACTACTACTACTACTACTACTACTACTACTACTACTACTACTACTACTACTACTACTACTACTACTACTACTACTACTACTACTACTATGACGACGACGACGACGACGAAGACAGCTCATTCTTCTTCTTTTTCTGTAGCTTTTTTTCTTATGCTGCTGCTTTTTCTTCTCCTCCTTCTCCTCGTCCCTCTCCCTTCTTACTGTCCTCCCAAACAATCACTCCCACCTCTGTTACAAGTATGCCATCTTCATCATCACACTATCTCTTTCCATAGGATTCGATCATACCCCTTAACTGACAAGTTTGTGGCGGGACATGATCACCAGCACTGCAAGTCATGGACCACTATAAGCAAGTATTTAACAATCTCTACCGTTGACTTCTGACTAAATCCCTGGAACACTTGAAATAGCAGGTGTGTGGACAGATGACCCCAAGCCCTAATTACTATTCACAATGTCACGGAACCTATCCCCTGGTGACGGCAGAGGATCTGAGGTCATTTTGCCTTAGTGAAGTCCCAAGGGATGCCTAGTAATTAAGTATCCCACTTCATGCTTTGGCAGAATAATTGATCGGACCAACTGACCTGGTCACTATTCTTCACAATGAAGGACAATTCGTTTAAGTGTGATTTTGTGAAACCTATCCTTTAAGTGTCCTGACGTCTGTAAGCACAGGTTTAAAGCTGCCATTGACACACTGATGCCCGTGACGCTTATGGGTTGGTCATTTGTGGTCCGTTTCGTCTTTCTTTGACAGCCTTTCCTTTGTCTCGTTGTGTATCCTCGACTACATTCTATGATGTGGAAGAGAAGTATAGAAAGTGGTGTTTTGACTGATCAGGCTTTCTATCACTCCTCTTCTACCGAAAGTATGAATACACTTAGGGGAACTGCGGTAAAGCTGTGGAAATATAAACAATATAAAATAACACAAAGTAACATAGCTTTACAGAACACAATTACAGAAACCAAAGGACGTTGAGGCGACTAGCCTTCATCAGTAAACAAATACATACACAAAACACAAGTTATAATAACGGGGAAGACACTATAGCCACTACGTTAAGACATAAGAACGAGATTAGAAGGATTAAAAGATGGAAAATTGAGACCAATGAAGAGAAAATATAAAACTGAAAAATAAAGTGCTACTTATCTCAGAATCTACTTATCTTCTATCCCAGGGTGTAAGCAATATCAGACTCACTTCAAACACGGGCAGCTTATCTAGACCTGCTCTAAACACTTTAATTGAGATACCGCATTCCCATTCTATAACTTTTTCCCAAGAACCGACGACTTGGAAAAGAGAAGATAAGTTGTAGCGTCCTCTACCAGTTGAAACCTACACGTCTTCTTCTTCTTCTTCTTCTTCTTCTTCTTCTTCTTCTTCTTCTTCTTCTTCTTCTTCTTCTTCTTCTTCTTCTTCTTCTTCTTCTTCTTCTTCTTCTTCTTCTTCTTCTTCTTCTTCTTCTTCTTCTTCTTCTTCTTCTTCTTCTTCTTCTTCTTCTTCTTCTTCTTCTTCTTCTTCTTCTTCTTCTTCTTCTTCGTCTTCTTCTTCTTCTTCTTCTTTTTCTTCTTCTTCTTATCCTCCTCCTTCTACTTCTTCTTCTTCGTCCTCCCCTGTATTTCTTCACCCTCCTCCTCTCTTCCTTTTCTTCTTACTCAATTAGGGAGTAGGTGAAAAATAAAATTACTCTACTATATTGTATATTTACCACGAACAGTGGCTTAAAACCTAACTACAAACATAATATTGCAAAATAGTAACACTAAATTTGGCAACAATAAGTATACTATTGAAAGTCTATAACGCTAAATTTGGCAACAATTAGTATAAAATTGGCAGACTGCAGCACTAAAGTCGGCAACAACTAGTGTAATATTGGAAGACTAACGCTAAATTTGGCAACGATAAGTCTAATATAATACTCGAAGACTGTAACGCTAAATCTTTCAACAATAGGTATAATACTTGAGGACTGTAACGCTAAATTTGGCAACAATAAGTATAAAATTGGAAGATTGCAGCGCTAAAGTCGGCAACAACTAGTAAAATATTGGAAGACTATAACGCTAAATTTGGCAATGATAAGTCTAATATAATACTCGAAGACTGTAAAGCTAAATCTTTCCACAACAGGTATAATACTTGAGGACTGTAACGTTAAATTTGGCAACAATAAGTATAAAATTGGCAGATTGCAGCGCTAAAGTCGGCACACTAAGTATACTATTGGAAGACTGTAACGCTAAAGCCGGCAACAATATGAACTACTTAGGACAGACTAGAACAAATAATTATTCTGCGCAGGACACAATAGATTATGCAACCACATGTATACAACATTCAAGATTGGCAAATCAGCCATGTGCACATGTGAATTGGTACCGCAGATAGCAGATCACATACTTCAAGACATATCTAGGGAAACCTTCTGGATTAGAGAAACAACAGTGGAAGATTAACCCTAAGGACCACTGAGTGAACTAAAAATGATAATTATATTCATACAAGAAACAAAATTGCGGTTATAGACAAATTTCAAGCGAACGAAAGAAGAAGTAAATTGAAATATTGGTGTCAGGTCTTAGTCAGATATGACTGAGCTACCGTATGACAGTAGACGGTACTACATGCTTTATGTTAACGCCGAACGTTAGGCGGCGCTTACCAAACCCGACACCCCACATTGTGCCAACGGCTTCGGGCAGAAGAGCGCAATTGGGAGGGTACAAGCCCTACCCTGGTGCGAGGAAATGCAACCTTAAGACAAAATGTCATGGCAGGGAAGACCGGGCCTTAAGCCTTGGTTGGCAGCTGGTCTAGGATCGAAGTTCAGTTAGGCGGACAGTTAGAGCATTGCTTTTCTGATTCGCAACTTCTGCAGCTTGTCTTGTTCCAGATGTATAGGTGTTACCTTTCCTCTGGCGTGAACTAGGCAGGCCGAGAGAGGGATCATGCTGCATGGGCAACACATGATCTCTATATTTTAGCCAAGGCTTTGTGCTATGGAGAGGCAATAACTCCATCCCTGGAATCACAGCGAGAGGCAACTGTTACGGGTTATAAGTCCATGCTAATTGGTGTAGACATGGAGCGCCACGCGTAGCCACTGACGGTGGGGACACCTACATGTGTCACTGATCAGCTACCGCCCGCCTCAAGGTGGGCATCCCCCGGCCAATTGGGTGCTGATCCGCCACAGCCTGCCTGCTTCAATGGGTGCTTGGGGCTAGGACAAAATCTGAATCGCAGGCTATAAAACCAATGCACCAGGTACTAATAAAAAGAAAAATAGAAACCTCAAGCTACGACTTGCAACCTGGAACGTGAGAATCATGTGTCCAGGATTTTCCACTGACTTGACCAATATTGACGATGGGAGAAAAACGGCTGTGATTGATACCGAACTCAATCGTCTTAACATTGATATTGCTGGCCGAGGAAGGGTCACTCAGGGAAAACAATTACAGCTTTTCGTTTGGAAGGGTAGAGGGCAGGCAGATAAAAAGGCAACACGGTGTGGACTTTGCATTCGCTACTGGGAATGATTGAAATTCCAGCAAGAGGTAATGAAAGACTATTATCCCTGCGCTTGGCAACCTCTTGTGGTTTTGCCACCATTATTACTGCCTATGCACCGACACTTGATTCCTCTGATGATGTGACGGATTCGTTCTATGAGGAGTTAGACTCCTGACTTGTGATCAAGGCAGTTCCAAAATCCGACTACATTTATAATGCTCGGTGATTTCAATGCTCGTGTGACTTATAACCCATAACAGTTGCCTCTCGCTTTGATTTCGAGACCGGTTAAGACCAGGGATGGAGTTATAGCCTCTCCGTAGCACAAAGCCTGGGCTAAAATATAGTGACCATGTGTTGCCCATGCAGCATGATCCCTCTCTCGGCCTGCCTAGTTTACTCCAGAGGAAAGGTAACACCTATACATCTGGAACAAGATAAGCTGCAGAAGCTGCCGGATCAGCAAAGCAATACTCTAACTGTCCGCCTATCGGAGCTTCGATCCTAGACCAGCTCCAAACCAAGGCTTATTGCCTAGTCTGTGTTGCCATGACATTTTGTCTTTAGGTTGCATTTCCTCGCACCAGAATAAGGCTTGTACCCTCCAAATTGCGGTCTTCCGCCCGAAGCCGTTGGCACAATGTGGGGTGTCGGTTTTGGTAAGCTCCGCCCAACGTTTGGCGCTAGCAGAAAACAAATAGTACCGTCTACTGTCATACGGTAGCTCAGTCATATCTGACTAAGACCTGACATTATATACAACAATAAGAAAGAGACAAACCACTTTCCGTGGTCATGTGATGAGAAGAGTGGCGCCGGAGAACATTGCGACAACTGGAACGATCAGTGGGAAAAGAGACACAGGCAGATCGAGAGAAATGATGATGGATAGACTGAGTCAGTGACATAGAGGAATATTACCAACAGAGGATAACAGATGTTCCACATTTGAACAACACATGTGACTGTGTGTTTTAAATGTTTCAGCTTAAATATTATTCATTTATTCACTTCATGTGATATGAAGTTTTTGCTGTATGCGCCTGACAAGATGCCGCGAAATATGCCAGGCAATAAATCGTGCGACTATTGTTTGTGGCTTCTGTGCTAAAATTGTATTTTTTTTTATTTTTGGCACCTTGCCGTCTTGACAAACGATAGTTTGTTACATTGTGCGTCAAACAGGCATCATAACTATAACTTATGGCGATGGCGAATGTATCTGATAAGGCCAATTCGCGCTGTAAATGTTCGTCCACGGGGGTTGCATGTGAACACATAGTCGTTTCCACCATCATGCACCATCTTACGTCTCACACGCTCGGCGTGTGACTTATCTGCAATAATTGTCTCCTTTGTCTTTATTCAATTTCTGATGTTTGCCCTCCATGCAACATGTTCAGCTGCGACTTGCTCCCACTGTGCATTATCAATGCCTGTATCAACCATGTCCCGCTTACAAACATCTTTGTTTCGTAGTAGAGGCCGACCCTGAGATCTCTTACCCATGAGTAATTCATCAGAAACAATGTCCCTTGGTATTCTACCATCATCCATCTTCCTAAGATGTCATATCCATCTAAGTCTATGAAGACTGGGCATGGAATATAAGGTCACACAACCTGATCTTTCCAATACTGCAATATTTGTGATTTTGTCTTGCCACTTAATACCAAGTATTTTTCGCAGACACAACATTTGAAAGCTGTTTAAACGTTTCTCTTGGTGTGAGTAAGTTGTCCAAGCTTCACTACCATACAGAAGAGTACTAAGGGCACAGGCTTGATAAAGGACTGTTGTATTCGCAGTAAGCTTCCTGTTCTCCCAGACTCTTTTTGTTAACCTGTTCATTGTTGTTGCTGCCTTACCAATCCTGATGTTGATTTCCTGACCTAGCGATAATTTGCTATTTACCTCTGATCCCAGATATATAAAATGGTCTACTATCTCTAGTTCGGAGTCGTCAATAAAGATTGATGGTGACCCATGTGCACCTTGTGACATAATCTGTGTCTTATTGTTGCTAATTGTTAAACCATATTCAGAACAAGCATTTGGGAATGCAGATAGTGGACGTTGTAATTCTTCCTCAGAGTGGGTCGTAATTGCAGTATCATCTACAAAAAGCAACTCTCTGATCAGTACCCTCCTAATTTTGGTCTTGACCTTCAATCTCTGAGCATTGTAGAGGCCGCCATCTGGGCTCGAGTGAATTTATATACCACCATCCTGATCACGAAAGGCATATTTCAGTAGAAGTAATAAGAGGCTGGGAGCTAGTACACAACCTTGCTTAACTCCACTCTTGATTTCAAACTCTTCAGAAGTTGCACCATCAAACTTGATTATACCCTTCATGATTGTGTGGAACGATTCCACAGTGGACAGAAGAGTTGGTGGGCAGCCAATCTTCTTTAGTGCCTTGAACAGGCCCTCACGACTGACCAAATCAAATGCCTTTGTGAGGTCGATGAAAGCAATAAACAGTGGTTGATTCTGTTCACGGCATTTTTCTTGCATTTGTCGCAATGAGAATATCATATCAGTGGTAGACTGTTTCTGTCGGAAGCCACACTGTGATTCAGGGTAGACTTGATCTCCTAGGAACTAAAGTCTGCGCAAAACAATTCTGGCAAATGCTTTCCCAACAATACACAGAAGTGAGATACCCCTATAGTTGTTACAGTCGCTCCGATCACCCTTGTTCTTGTACAGTGTTATGATGCTTGAATCTTTGAAATTCTGTGGGACTTGTCCTTCTCGCCAGCATAGCTCTATTAGCTGGTGGATCTGTAGAGTGAGTATATCTGATAACCTCTATTGGAATCCCATCCTTACCTTGGGCCTTGCCAGGTGCAAGTTCATTTATAGCACACTTAAGTTCTGTTATGGTGGAAGTGTGTCCAGGTGGTCAAGAGTTGGCATGGCCTCTATGGCGTTGAGGGCATCATCCGCTAGTTTGGTCTCATTTGAGTAAAGCTTCAAATAGTGCTCTACCTATCTATCCATCTGCTGTTTCTTATCAGTGATGATTTCTCCAGTCAAGGTTTTCAGTGATGCATTTATTTTGATTATTGGACCACAGGCTTTCTTATCCCTTCATACATGCTTCTGATGTTTCCCTTATCACTTGCATTTTGAACGGACTCACATAACTTGATCCAATAGCCATTTGCACACTGCCTGGCAGCCTTTTGCACATCCTTCCTAGCTTGCTTCTGCACACTGAGAGTGTTACTCGTTGTTCTTTCCTTGTTTCTTAAGAGGGCTATCTTCTTTGTATCAATCAAGGGCTGCAGTGTCTGGCTGTATGCCGCAAACCAGCCCTACCTATTATGATCCACAGGGCCGTAAACCCCTTACGCTGTGTTATAAAGGGTTTCCTTAAGTTTACCCCACTTTTCACTTACTGTACAATTTTCTGATGTATCAATGAAAGCGTGCTGTTGGATCTCAAAGCACTTATCAGGATCGTGGGTGTTAATAATATTAATCCTGGGGCTAGATTTGTGTTAGCTGTGTAGATTCTCTTTGGTCTCAGTCTAACCCTTGCAATAACCAAAGAGTGATCCATATCACAGTCAGCACTGTGTTAACTTCGAGTTAATGATGTTTGGTTCGGATGTTGTCTCCGTGTGATGATGAAGTCTAGCTGATGCCAATCGCCGGATCTTGGATGTTTTCATGTGACCTTATGCAGCTCTTGTGTTTTAAAGAAAAAGAAGTTTGTAATACACAGTTCCCCCTCTACTATGTGTCCATCGTGACGAGGTAGAGGGGCTTGCGCGTTCCAATGACCCCAAGAGCTATGCCGACGGTAGCACAGCTACTGGTAGGGTCACCCATGTTGGACAGGTCAAGGGAGAAGGACCAGACCAAGCGACACACAAACCTGCTGTCTTGTAGGTAGACTGGGGACAGTCAAGGGCTAGGGAAAACATCCCGAAAAAATGCTTGTCGAAATCGGATGTACTGAGCCACAGGCTTGACAAAGCAGTGCAACCTAACTTAATTCATGATGTCACAAATCAAAATTAATCGTTATGGTGCTAATCCCGTGAAGTCCCATCAGGCGGCGATAGTGCCGGGCCCCCTGCCTTGAGGGGGTCCACCCATGACTACTGGTGGTCACCTTCCCCTGTGTTGTGGAGTCAAGGCACAGAGGGGTAGGTTAAGAGCTATTGACCAAATACCCCGGACACTCAACATACTACAGTGGAATGCCGAAGGAGTTTACAACAAGAAAGTCTCCCTAACACAGCGTCTTCATAAAGATAGAATAGATGTGGCATGCATTCAAGAGACACACTTCAACGCCAATCGCAAATTCTCAGTCAGAGGATATCAGGCCACACGTTTCGACCGCGAAGGACACAAAGGAGGAGTTCTAATACTTACACGAAATACAATATCTTACAGAAAAGTATCTGTGATCTCCCCAAACGGATTATAGGTGTTGATACAATGATAAAGGACGTGAAAATAAGAATCTACAATCTGTATAGCCCAGCAGATAAGGACCTTACACTTTCATACATGAAAATAACTGACACAAATTGCATTATTGTCGGAGACTTTAATAGCGGTTCAGAAAGATGGGGATACCCAGATACTGAAAAAAGAGGAGATGAAGTGGAGGACTGGAAAATAGACTCAAATCTCCATCTACTCAACAAAGCGGATGACACACCGAGCTTCTACTCCAGAAGATGGTTTACCACTTCTAATCCAGACTTAGCTTTCTGCACAGGAGACATCCTCCACAAAATCGATCGACATGTGCTGGACCAATTAGCAGGTAGTGACCACAGACCAATCAAGCTTGTAATGAATATGGAATATGTTCCACGGGAGCAAAAGCCTTTGCCCCGCTGGAATTACAAACGATCAGATTGGGACAGATTTGCCTTACTAACAGACAAATATTGTGAAAACATAAATACACGATATGGCAACATGAAGTAAATGGTGGAAAGTCTAAACAGAGCGATAATACAGGCGGCCACTGAGTCTATTCCAAGAGGAGCGAGGAAAAATTACAAACCATACTGGACTGAAGAACTACAAAGTTTGGAGGACAAAGTTGAAGATGCCAGGAAGACAGCAGAGAGAGAACAAACAACTGAAGCGAACATCTCTCTCAAAGCCATCTCAGCAAAATATAAAAGAACAGTAAATCAAACAACAAGAGATTGTTGGAGGGAAAAAACAGAAAACCTGAATTTTGACAGGGATGGAAACAAACTATGGAATCTAGTGAAAGCCATGAACAATGAAGGACATAGAAACAAACAAATAACAATTAAACAAGGAAATGCCTTGCTTACAGGAAAAAAGGCTGCAAATGCACTAATGGAACACTATGCAAGTGCAAACCACATTGATATTACAACCGAACAGAAGAAAGCAATCAAAGACAAACAGATACATCATAGAAATACAGTGACAGCAGCAGAATATATGATGGCAAATCTAACAATGGAAGAAAAGGAACAGGCAATGAATACCCTAAAAAAGAAGAAATCACCAGGAAAGGATGGAATCACAAATGAAATGCTAATAGGACTAGGCACCAAGGCAAAAAAGAAACTACTAGCAGTCCTAAATAACAGCTGGAAGAGAGGAATAGTCCCACAGGCATGGAATGAAGCTATACTAATACCAGTCCCAAAGAAAGGAAAAGACCTGGAAGAACCAAATGGCTATCGACCTATCAGTCTACTTAGCTGTGTAGGAAAATTAATGGAACGCATTATCAATGGCAGGCTAACATGGCATCTGGAAGAAAACAAACTCTTAACACCACACCAAGCAGGATCCAGAAAGTACAGATCCACTGAAGATCAAATGACCTATATAGCTCAGGAAATAGAGGATGCCTTCCAAGAGAAAAAGCATACACTAGCGGTCTGGATAGATTTAGAAAAAGAATTTAATAAAGTATGGAAGGAAGGACTGAAAATAAAACTGCAAAGAATGCATGTTTGTGGGAAAATTGTATAAATGGATCAGCCACTACCTTGAGAACAGAACCGCCAGGACAAAAGTACAAGGACAAACAAGCAAAATGATGCTGTTGGAGCAAGGTGTCCCCCAAGGAGGTTTTCTTTCACCAACATTATTCCTAGCATATTTAAATGACATCACGGAAAATTTTCCAGCCAGAGTACACGCATGCTCCTTTGCAGATGACCTAGCCATATGGACATCTGAAGAATATATTAGTATAGCTAACAGCAGAATATAGCAAGCCTTATTAGCGCTAGAGGACTGGTCAAAATCATGGCTAGTGAATATAAGTGAGGAGAAAACAACACGCACAATGTTCTCCCTCTCAAATAAAGCTCAGCAACCTAAGCTGGTATTGAATGGAAAAATATTGCGCCATGAAGAAAATCCAACCTATCTAGGAGTCACCTTTGATCGTCGCCTGAAATGGAAGGCACAGGTTGAGAAAAATTGAACAAGAGCAAGGCAGAGAATGGCAATCATGAAAATGCTTGCTGGCACAACGTGGGGAGTAGATGAGAAAGTTCTCAAGAAGTTATATACTGGACGGGTGAGGGCAGTACTGGAATATGGCATTGCAGCTTGGGCAACAGCAGCTAAGTAAAACTTTAACAAAATAAGCAGAGTCCAAAACCAAGGAATGCGAATAATAACTGGAAGCCTGAAGACAACGCCTATTAATGAACTAGAAAAGATCACTTGTTTACAACCAATGCAGGACAGACGAGATAGCAGAGCCTAGCAACAAGCAGAAAAATTTAGAAGATTGACAGATCACTCTATGTATAACAGGTTTAATGGTTTTGGAAAGGGAAGACTGAAGCGTAGCAACTTTGTAGAAACTGCAAAACGAAAGATTAGGGCAGATCCCATACTTAACATATCAACAGTCAAACCCATTTACCCCCGGGAAGGTTAACCCGGTCAACAAATGCCCGCAGAAGTCGGATGTGTCGGCCTAACGGCGCAAGAACGCAGCTCTGCTGTAAACAGGCACAACGCAATCACGTCCGAAAAAAAACTCCGGATGAACGAAGAAGAATAAGAAGAAACCCATTTACAATGCACACAACTTCCCAGCTTGGAGACAGCAGCAACTGCCTGAGATGATAGAAAACATTCCTGGTATTGAGAAAACGAACACTCAGAATGAAACCGAAAGAAGAAAAATAACCCTAAATTACATAAAAGAACATTACCCAAGCAGCAATTGGACCCATGCATATACAGATGGATCAGCCAAAAATTCAATAGAAAATGGAGGAGGAGGAATTCTCCTAAATTTAAAAAATGGAGTGAAAAAAAAACACAGTCAGTGGAAACTGGAAAATTTTCAAGTAACTTCAAAGCAGAGGTGGAGACTTTGAAAACTGCAGCAGAAATGCTCTTGATGGAGGAAAATAAAGAGAAGCAAATAGCTATCTTCACAGATGCAAAGTCAGCTGTCTCAATACTGAAGAGTAAAAACAATACAGAACTAACTGACCTAAGAGCAGCACTCCATGGTCTATGCCAGAAATCCAAAAAAGTTGTAATACAGTGGATCCCATCACATTGCAGTATACCTGGAAATGAAGAGGCTGACAGACTAGCAAAAGAGGGTGGACGACTACCACAGCCTGACATAGACATAACCTATAATGAGGCAAAGAAGTTTAGAAAAAGCACCTATAGAGCCAAATGGGAAACAGCATCCAGGCCACCAGAAGGATGATGCATATTACAAACTCGACCGAAGAGAACAAGTAGCAATCTTCAGACTCCGCACAGGACATAACAGGCTGAAATACCACTTGTTCAATAAACTAAAGATAGGAGATACCGATGAATGTAATTGTGGAACTGGTAAAATGACAGCTAAACATTTGCAGCAGGAGTGCCCAATATATGCAGAACATAGAAAGATATTTTGGCCCACACCTGCTTCATTTGAGGACAAGCTCTATGGAGATATCAACAAGCTCAAATTGACTGCAGCTTACTTTAACTACATTCAGGTTGACATTTAAAGGTGCATGAAGAAGTATTTAGACTGCCACAATTCATACCACAGGCATGTCGGTTACACAAGCCTCCCAGAGGCATGAAATGGAATATTGCTTGGATAGCAAATCCATTACGTGGAAAGTCCGAATCGAAAGCTCACTGTGTGGGCTTCATAAAAGGTGGAAAAAGGTGTCCTAGTGGCACAAAGTGGAATATTGCTCGGATTGCAAATCTATTACGTGGAAAGTCCGAATCGAAAGCTCACTATGTGGATGTCATCTGCAGACTGCATTCTTCTGGCTTCCGGAAGAACAGCCTATGGTGAACGGAAGGCCCAATATACGGAAGTGAGGCTAAGCAGCCATGTGCAGGACTTGTGTCAGCTCTGCAATTATGGAAGCCTCCTTGGATGGCGGGTAATGCCCATGGTCTGCCCCTGCCTTCCCTTGAGGGCTGACCAGGATGCCTTTGGCTGGTCTATATGGGCCAGCTGGGATGGGAGATAACACCACAACAGTGAGAGTCTAACGTCCTAAGAAACCCCCGGGAAGGTTAACCCAGTCAACAAATGCCCGCAGAAGTCGGATGTGTCGGCCTAACGGCGCAAGAAAGCAGCTCTGCTGTAAACAGGTACAACGCAATCACCTCCGAAGAAAAAAAAACTCCGGATGAACGCAGAAGAAGAAGAAAATACACACTTCATTTCTGGTGCAATGCTCCAGCAGCCTTTGCGCATTGTCATTCATGCGAGCGATGTTGTATTTTCCAAGGCACACTGGCCATGAACTCGAGTCCTTTCCCACACGAGCAATGAAATCACCGAGCATATAAGTGTAGTTAGATTTTGAAACTGCTTTGATCACAGAGTCTAACTTCCCATATCATCAGGGGAAGTGAGTGTCGGTTCATATGCAATGTATGCAGTATATGTGTTTAAATTAACTAAGGGAATACATAGCTTTGTATCACCAACACATTTCTGTGAATGCCTGTGAAGAGACATGACAGCCTGCACCAGCCGGCGAGGCACGTGATGATAGTGGTTGACTCACAAAGTAATACGACAGGACGAGATACTCCCTGCCCGATGTAAAAATTTCACAATTGCGGATATTCCCACAGTAGTAACCTCAAACAGAACCGGTAAACCGTTGTATTTTTGAGTTACAAAGACATTACTCACTCACAGATAAAGAACACAAGACGGAGTTGTCAACAAAACAGTTAAACTCCCCCACAGGCGGTCTTGGCAAAATAATAGAGGAAAAATGCATTTTCATTCTCTTTATGTGATAATGTAAAAAGTTAGTTTCGTTTGCCTCGCATCCACGTATCTCCTATACATTTCAAACTTTACAATCCAAAAAATGGCGTCTACGACAAGACTTCCTGTAAGAACGGTAACTCCTAACGCAAGCACTGACTCACCAGCCATGTTTGTACTTCGGAAATTAAATAATGTTTTCCGAAATCTTGTAGATCTGTCTTTGTCGATGAAAGGTTGGAGTTTTGATGGGATCATGTCCCACCCCACCCACTCCCACGTGATTCTGTGTTGCGGGAAATATTTTGATGTCATATTCCTTCACGTTATGGCTTTAAAGTGTAAGCTAAAAAAATATTTGATTTTCAGAATTTTGAATATTTCATCGGGTAAGATAACTGCTGTTCTATGTATTACGTTTGTCCCGTGGGATTTTAAGGGCTAACATGGATCGTGTTTTATTTATTTATTTGTGTGTGTGTGTGTGTGTGTGTGTGTGCGCTCGTGTGTGTATGTGTGTGTGCGCTTGTGTGTGTGTGTGTGTGTGTGCGTTCGCTCAATTTGAAGTCGAGCGTATTCTATACACGTGCTACCAATAGTAATAGTTAATGCTTTTAATGCCTGCATTGGGCCAATTTTGAATGATGGTTAATTTTCCATTTGACAAGTGTCCATCGCCATCAAGCGGACTCTTCTCCAGTTTCAGAGGTACTAATAATCCACTTCCCCAAATCAAGGACGAGAAGGAAACTCTAATGTCCAAGTGACCGGTGTAAGCTACAATATTGTGGAAGCGTGGGCAATGAGCAAGCTATTAGAAATTCGAATAGAGGCCCTGAAGATGTGGCTATTCAGAAGAATGAAGATGGGCAGCATGGACAAAGATGGGCACAATATGAAGATAAACTCAACATAAAGATGGAAACAGGATTAAGATGGGTACAAGACATTGCAGACACCTTCGGCATGAAGTGGGTGCATCAGGTAAGAGACATGGCCAGAGATAGACAGGTGTGTCGGTGTGCCGTGATGAGAGCGTTGTTGTGCCGGGGATCTGCTACATGAGAGTAAGACACGGCCAGGATTATCGGGCTGGCGGGCAACTGTGCCAGACACTTGTCTATCGCGGCTCCCATAAATATGTTATCATCATCATGTGCCATGCCAATAAGCGTGGGCGGTCATGTTTCGCCATCTCACACGATCACCAGAGTCCTGAATCAGCTCATTATTCTTGTCTCAACCATGCCCCGTGGCCAAGCCATCCAGGTATTTACTTCTCTGCCTTCCCCGTGTTCATTTTCCCTAAATCTTGCTAGTTGTCACCAAGTTCTCCAATTTATTTCTTCTCATAACGTGTCTAAAAAATGGTGACTGTCTACGTTTGATTTCTCTAATCACTTTACGGTCTTCATTTATTTCTTGAAGGACTTGGTCATTGCCTTTTCTGTCTGTCCATGGCATTCTTTGCATTTTCCCCAGAAACCAAATTTCCACTGCCAGTAGATGCTTTTCAGCTTGTCTGCTAACTGTCCACGTTTCACATCCATACAAAAGTACAGGTTCTAGTAACACCTCAACACTTTTTTTCCCGCTGCAGTTGACACCTTTTTATTGGTCAGTATGTTTTCCATCTTGCAAAAGGCTACCTTCACCATGGCGATTCTAATTCTATTCTAAACACATATTTACATATTATATTATTATGTGCCCAGAGGCAGTTTCCTGCTAGGGGTCTGTGATATGATAGGGCCGTCACATTATGTACGCCTGTTGGCACGGAGGAACTGTTGATCAGTCTTTCTCTCACTTCCACATGCGACGAACCCAGGCGTCTAACCGGCGTCCGACCGTGCTAACAACTACTTTATCAGAGTTATTGACTATCCTAAAATATTATTCCACTGAAATAACAATTTAAATATGCTTCATATGACAGCAAATGGGAAACATGTTTCCATGTCGAGGACACTCCAATCAGTGCGAATCAATACAGTCGTTAGAAGCTATGGCGACATTAAACAAGGCCGAATATCCATGGCAACAACGCGTTCCTGGCTGCAGCACAAATCTAATATATGACAGAGCTAATTGCTAATGACGAGCCAGATCACTACCATCTCTGCCTGGCTGCCATCACGTGTCCTCACACGTGATATATTCGCGCACGTGTCCATCGACGTCACACGTAATTCCCTTGGCGTTTCGGCGAACAGGACTTGCGGAGATATGTTTAAAGGGAAAGTGTTCAAGGTGGTGGTTAGAAGAGCGTGTTTTCATCAACTGTGGGAAGTGGTGTCGTCGTGGCCGAGAGGTGTAATGTGGTTAAACTTTCTCTTCTGACGGTGCCGTAGTGGATTCTTCTTCTTCTTCTTCTTCTTCTTCTTCTTCTTCTTCTTCTTCTTCTTCTTCTTCTTCTTCTTCTTCTTCTTCTTGTTTGTTCGTCCGGAATGTTTGTTTTGGTCGCAATTGCATTGTTCCTGTTTACAGTAGAGCTGCGATATTTGCGCCTTTCGGCCGACACATCCGACTTCTTCGGATATTTATTGACCTGATTAACTTTCCCGGGGGTGTGTGTTCGTTGTACTCGTCGGTCAATTGAATTTAAATGTTGACTTCTCGTTCAGGAAGCATAGAAAGCTACTGAACTTGATATTGTCTTATAAACTATAAACAGCATATAGAGACGGAGGTTAATTGCAACGCCCTACACAATACACACATATTTTTGTGTTTGGGCGTGGCTAAGAACTTTAGCCCAGTATCACTTTCTCTTCTGGTGGCTGCGTAGGGGGTTCATTTTACACGTCGTCAGTTGGACTTCTCGTTCAAGAAGCAATGGCATACTACGGAACGTAACATTGCCGAGTGTTGTTTGTCCATCAAGAATGATGATGACCATTCATTTTATCCAGTGGGGTTGAAAGCATGGGCCCGTGAGTTCTAAGATGGCTGATAAGGCCTATTTTGGCTCGAAATGTTCTTTGACAATGTGGGCAAAGAATGATTGAGGTTCCAGGAAGAGGATCTCCTGCAGTGGATTTTTGTCCAGCCTCTTCTTCACAGCTTCTGCAGTCCTATTTGCTTCACAAGTGACTGCACCCTTGTGTAATGATGTACGCCACGAATTTCGGTCTTTGGCAGCAGTCTCCCAGGTGTCAAGATGAATTCTAAAAATTTTCAGTGAGATTTTCAGAGTGTCGTTAAACCGTTTCCTCTGGCCACCCTGGGAGCGTTTACGACAACGCAGCTCGCCGTAAAAGAATTGTCTGTGATCTGGCATACGAGTTAAGTGACCAGCCTAGCGAATCTGAGTTTTCATTAGTTGAGTGTGGATACTGGGCATGGACGCTTTTTCTAGAACTTCAGTGTCTGGGATCTTGTCTTGCCATTTAGTCTTCAATAGCTTCCTAAGGCAGACTGGGTGGAAGTGGTTTAATTTCCTAGCGTGTCGCTGATAAACAGTCCAGATTTCACAAGTATATAGCAGTGTGGATAATACAACTGCTTTGTAGACTTTCAGCTTTGTTTTCAGGCTTATTCCATTTCTGTCCCATACATTCTTGTACAGTCTGCCAAAGGCCACCCTGGCTTTGGAGATTCTTGCATTCACTTCTTCATCAATTGTGGCAGCTTGTGACACAGTGCTGACAAGATAGGTGAACTTGTCCACAACACGTAGTCTATGACCATTTACCTTGATATTAGGCACGGTGTGATTATTCCCTGGAGCTGGCTGGTACATAACTACAGTCTTCTCCAAGTTGATATTGAGCCCAAAGCATATGAGAAAGCTGAAACATTATGTTGCATGTCCGCCTCTGAGTTGACATATTGTGCGCAATCATCAGCAAACAGGAGCTCTCTGACGGTGTCGCTGTTAGTTTTGGTTTTGACTTTCAGCCTTCTGAAATTGAACAACTTTCCATCCATGCGGTAGTTGATGTCTATTCCAATATCGTTGTTCTCGAAGGCATTCATCGGCATAGATGAAAATATGAAGCTGAACGTGTTGGTGCTAGGACACATCACTATTTGGACAAACTTACGTGGACAGCCAAATTTTGCCATAATCTTCCACAGTCCTTCTCTGCTGACTGTATCAAAAGCCTTGGTAAGGTCAATGAAAGTGGAGAACATTTCGCAGTTCTGTTCCTGACATTATTGATGCTGCCAGGGAGGTGGCTGCTGTCGTATGATGACAGCTACTAGGAGCCACAGGCGTGACCAGGATATTGAGTACATTGAGAACATTGCCGAGTATATTACAAACAGCCAATAGGAGTTAGGGATAACTGCTACGACAGCAAAGGTGAACCCAGTAAGTAAAGTACCCTTGGGATCACTGGATAAATGGTGCTAGATCCACATGTGTACAGACAATCGGCGCTGGCAGGGGGATTTTGCTGGCATGACTTGCTAGTGCTTATCTGACTCCCCTCTGATGTTTCTCCACCTGGTCGTAGTTGAAGAACTTGTGTGTTCCAATGATCCAGAGAGCAGCTCAACTACTGGTAGGGTCTTCCGTGGTTGATAGAACAAGGGATAGGGTCCAGAAGCAGAGACACAAGAATGCTGTTGTGTAGATAGAATGGGCACAGTCAAAGGCTAAGGCAGTGGTTCTCAGCCGGTAAGGAATTCCTCCCCCCTCCCCCGGGGGGGGGGGGGGATTTTAGGGTTTCCATGGTGCGAATTAAGATTATTTCAAGGTAGCGTTAATTCTTCTTCTTCTTCTTCTTCTTCTTCTTCTTCTTCTTCTTCTTCTTCTTCTTCTTCTTCTTCTTCTTCTTCTTCTTCTTCTTCTTCTTCTTCTTCTTCTTTTTCTTTTTCTTCTTCTTCTTCTTCTTCTTCTTCTTCTTCTTCTTCTTCTTCTTCTTCTTCTTCTTCTTCTTCTTCTTCTTCTTCTTCTTCTTCTTCTTCTTCTTCTTCTTCTGCATTCATCCGGAGTGTTTTTTTTTTCCAGATGTAATTGCGGTGTGTCTGTTAGGCACCCTTGGGCCGAAACCATTAGTCCAACACATCCGACTTTAGCGTGCATTTTTGACAGGCTAGCATTCCTGGGGGGGGGGGGGGGGGGGGTGTCAGAGTCTCACATGGAGTCAGAGTCTCACATTGATAGATTGAACACAAGTGTATTTAGGAGTGTTACTCGCTAAATAGATAGATGATAGAGTTTGTTGTAATGATTATGTGTGATGGCTTTGTTGTGAACTCCTATGATCATGTTCGCCACGTAGCTGGCTGCGAAAACCATTCTTCGCCAGCTTACTGTAAATAAATTACTTCAGATAGTATCAGAACGGAGTTTGTTGCCTGTATGAACCCAAGTTTCATTCCCCTAGGTATCTAGGACGTTGACAGGCTATTTGGGGGGGGCCAAGCCGGTTTTGACAAGCACAAGCTTCACTTTCCCGACAGCTCTTGGTTTTGCCAAGTAAAATATATCAACTTTCATACATAACAAAGTCTAGAACTTTGCAGCTACTATCGTATCATCTGTTAATGAGCTATCGTAGTCCCTCTAGAAAAGTAATTAAATAATTATGTTCATGAAATTTGACCTTGACATGACTGGACAATTACAGTGACAATTACTAATTTTTTTTTGGATTCCAACATCAGATTGTTCCGCGAAAGATTGTGTGTATGTAAACTGTCCTCCAGCAGTGGCGAGAAAACAGGGGAACCAAACAACACTACATCCAAGAAACCAGTAAATAAGATAAGTCCCATTTCATTCTCATTGTATCCCTAAACGATACTCACCATTTTTTTTTCTCATTGATGTAACATTTTTTCTATGTATTGCTATTAATGATATATATATGCAAATTTCATAACCATGTGAACTTGTTCGTTAGAAAGTTTGAATGTAAACATTAAGGGATATAACCAATTTTTGTACACCTCACTTTTTCCAAAGGGATTTAATTGCTATAAATTTAACATTAGCTAAAGTTACAAGATGTCAACATTAGAACAGTGCATCGAATTAGGAATTAAATTAGGTTATACCGCCGATAAACTTTCAGAATGGGCACAACAGACACATTTAGAAAACATAGCACGAGAAGATAGGGCAGCGGAAAGAGAAGAGAAAAAGATGCAAGCGGAAAGAGAAGAGAAAAAGATGCAGGCGGAAGATAAAAAGATGCAAATAGAAGCTGCGAGCAAACAAGCTCAATTAAACGCAGAAATAAAAAAGTTAGAGTTAGAAACACAATTAAAATATAAACAAATGGAAATTGACTCCAACTTAGAAATTTCAGTAAACAAATTAAGGAGCAAAGAAGAGGAACAAAAATACAACAAATATAAAGGCTTAATCAAACCTTTTTGTTCCGGGAATTCAATAAGTGCATACTTAGAGAACTTCGCGTGTTTGATGTCATACCATAACGTTTCAAAGGTCGATTGGGCGTTTATTTTGATGAGAAATTTAGCATTAGAGCCGTTAAAAGTGATAGAAACAATTCCACAAGACACGAGGAAAGATTATGACTATTTAAAACAAAGACTACACACACAACTACGTGACATGTCGCACATTCGCAGGCACCATCGAAAGATACCCCCTAGCACTGGCCGAAATTCAGACACCTTTTCTGTCAGGACAAGTGCTATGTGCAGTATTAGAAGATCCTTCCGCTGATATTATTCTTGGAAATCTTCCTAATATAAGATCCTGTTCTGAAGAAGAAATCAGAGAATGGGAACAGAAAAACTCCACCCAAAAAGCAAACAGTGAGTCCAGAACTAAAGAACACATTTGCATGTCTCAAACTGCCAAAAACACAAGGGAGACCACCAATGACGGAATTCGAAACGAATTCACACATGTGCATAACACAGGGACGGTCAAATCTGTCAAGGACAACATCAGCATAAAACCTCGAATTGAGGATGACACCGAAACGCAAAAGTGTGAACCTGTAAATGTGCAACAACAGACAGAATACGCTAATATAGTGACAAGACAAATGACTCACAAAACCCACATAAACAACCAAACAGAGATAACAGGGGACAATAACGACACTGTCAATAACATCGATGACAATTCTACTTTAACGACACATTCTCGTAATAACGGAAATGACGAAGTCAACGACACAATAGCAACAACTCTGCTTAATCATGACAAACAGCTTGACGAGTCATTACAAACCGACTCGACGTCTTTAAAATACTCTCAACCAAAATCATATTATCTGACAAACAACAATGACAAAAGCACAGCAACGACAGTACGCCGTAACGACACTACTACACAAGACAATGAAGACAACTTCACATTACAGACAGTTTCTCGTGAAGACAAGACCGCAGTTACCAAACCAACAACTGAGAGAACTCATAAGTTCCAACTTTATGAGTCGAAACAATTTGTTTCTCTGAGAACTAGAAACAATTACGGCATTAATTCCAAGAAACATAACCAAGGAATACAAAGATATCCAAGGGACACTACTATTGACAAAGAAGTATTATTAGCAAACGAGTGTCATCATATGTGTTCATCGCAAATTTATCATCGATCAAGGACACATAAAACTAAAACAGAAACAACACATAAAGTTGCAGAAAGTTATACAGATACAGAAATAACATCATCATGCAACATTCATGCAAACAAACAGTATGCAAATAAACAAACACAAACAAGTGACTTCACACAAAATCAAAGTCAGAAACGTTTGCATACAAACAAACTGCTTTATCGCATGAACAAAAACACCAAACGAGGCGGGTCTAAATCCATCAGCACAAAGACTACCATTTTTATTTCACCATCCACCTATTTACCAGATAAATACAATTTCTTTGAAACACACACCTCAACCAACAAAAATAAACAATCACATTCACCAAGCAGTAGAATGAACAAAGACAAATCACTGACACTCTTGCTACTTTTGCTGTTAACCCAACTTCAACCAACATTACTTACCTTTCAAAATGTATCTTTCAACACCATCCGGATAACAAACATATTTTCCATCATATTTACCTTCTCATTTAGATATCAATCAACATTGCGCCAAATTGAAAGAGCAAAAACCATGCTACAGCTCCTGTTGGTGCAAGGCTTTTCATATAACTTTGGTATATGCCTATAGTAAATTCATTTTCACTCTTACATTATTTAGACTTATTTTTTACATCGATACCTATACAATTATGTAGTATGTGCAATTGTAAGAGTATCCGTTTAGAGGATGCAATTTGCAAATTGAAAACCATTTTTTCGAATCCACCCATATTGAGATTACCAAACATAGATTTACCATTTATATTAACTACAGATGCAAGTGCGATCGCCATCGGAGGATGTTTGATGCAGGAATACGAAGACGTGAGACACCCAATCCTGTATGTCAGCCGTAAACTGAAAACAGCGGAAATCAAGTATTCGACAGCTGAATTGGAGGCACTAAGTTTGGTTTTTTGTGTTAGTCGTTTATCTAAGTTCCTCTTAGGTTCCCATTTCGTTGTCTTGACAGATCAGGCGCCACTGCTGATAATTAAGGAAGGCACGGATAATGTAATTGCCAACATAGTATCACGATTACCCACTGCACCAGCAGATTAACACTATTTACATTAATTAGTGGCCATATGATAAGCTGTGATAATTTAGTCTGTTGCATAAAAGAGTGTACCTCTACACTTACTGTAGAACTTTAATTTAGAAGTGTCGACAGCTGATGTAATACGCTACTTATAGCTATCACAGACATGAAACTTTGAGAACCGTTAACTATATTGGGCCACATTGGCAATTAGCAGTACATCAAAAACAATCCGAACTGTGGATATTAACATTTGTGAAGTTATTTCATCAATCACAGAACTGAAAGTTACCATGCGAATATTAAGAACTGTGCATACGTGTGATTTCAATTGACTTCGCAAACTAACGGAACAGAACATCGCACATACAAGCAGCGATATACTATGACTATTACGACATATGAGAGACAACATAAGAATGTGACACCAAAACGTTACCTACGAACTGTAAACATTATTGGAACAACACACGGACGAAAGAACGACAACAAACAGATCGTCGTTGGAGTTAATTAATTTAATGTTATTAGTTAAATATGTATTACATTTGTGCTTTGTTATATACATAAAATACGTGAACATGTAAATTGTACATTTTCTCTCATAATATGTCACAAACATTTTCATTCATAGTTAAAATTTTCTTTCAATACAATTGTTGCAATTTAACTTATAAACCATTTCTTATCACCAGTACAGATAGTACTTAACGCTTTGAATATAGCATATCGCCAGTTTCCTTTTTCCAAGGGCGACAACATTTACCTCACCTTAATTTGTATATTTTAACAAATTATTATATTGAATGAAAGGTGTGCGAATCAGAGAGTGAATGAATTAAATGAGAGAGCGATATACTGAGCGGACAAATTGTACGCAAAAAGTATTTATTTTAATTTGTCTGCGTATTTTAGTGTAAAATGTAACACTTGTCTAAAATTGTGTATACATGGTTAGTGTTAGATAAAATAGGTTCACGCTAAGAATCACTGTTTGAATACCCTGTACATGCGTGACACAGATGACGTAATTCATGACAAGGGATATTCCAGCTCGTGACACTTAGAGATGTACTACACACCACATACACAAGGTAGCACACACGTTAGACATTAGGTAGGACATACTCATAAAACTAAACACTAACAATTAAATCACACACATTTTATTAGAGCAAGTAACAAAGCAGTAAACACACTAACAGGCAAACAGGAACATGAGTAGTTACCTTGGAGAAAACAAGAATGCATATATATATATATTAAGCACTATAAAACATACGGAAGTAAAAGTGTATCAAAATACACATTCAGGACAAGAATTGCAAGTATTCTTAAATAAGCCAAGACAATTTGTCTTGTTAAACCTCTCTAACACAGAGTTTAATATCCTGGTATCATATGGATACTCGAGAAGGGCGCGGTTGCAGATACAACTAGAAGCGTCAGGGAACTTCGGTCGGATAAGCATGTTTAAGGATATGGAAGAGATAGGGGCTCTTCAGCAATCACCCTGGATTGTTGTACGGGGAAATACATGAGTTAATAGTGCAAATATATAGATGGCCAGGTTCCCATCTACGAAACTACCAAACACCAACTTCATGTGATCCTATGACAGAATTAGTGCAGACTAATTACCATATACTAACCCATAGAAGCGGGGGAGGGGAACCCCTGTCAGAGTCTCACATGGAGTCGGTAGGAACATAAAGATAGAAGGGAACTCGAGAAGGGACATAACCCCAATACAAGGGAGACACACTCGAATGCTCGAACAATCTAGAGCCTTCGAGAAGCATAGGTCAGTTCGCCTATAAGCTCCGTGGACACGCTGACCGCGTGCCAGGACCTGTTCCACGAGAAGCTCGAGGAGAGTTACAGCCCGTGTCCGAGACACGTTAGAGGGCAGACGCCGACTGGACATCGAACAAGCAACAGGGCTTAACTTAAGGGGGACTTGATAGATTGAACACAAGTGTATTTAGGAGTGTTACTCGCTAAATAGATAGATGATAGAGTTTGTTGTAATGATTATGTGTGATGGCTTTGTTGTGAACTCCTATGATCATGTTCGCCACGTAGCTGGCTGCGAAAACCATTCTTCGCCAGCTTACTGTAAATAGATTATGTCAGATAGTATCAGAACGGGGTTTGTTGTCTGTATGAACCCAAGTTTCATTCCCCTAGGCATCTAGGACGTTGACAGGGGGGGGGGGCACTAACTTTTGTGGTGCCGTCCACATCCCAGCTGGTTAAGTTAGAACGGTCGAAGACTTCACGATCAGCCCTCAAAGGAAGGCAGGGACAGTCTATGGCATTTTCCTCCATCCAGGGCGGCTTCCATAGCTGCAGAGCCGACACATAGCTCTCTGGTGCTGGGCTCACCGAGGGAATCGTCCCGTCCTGCTCATGGCTGCTTTAATTCCTCACTTCAATGTATTGGGACTTTCGTTCTCTACGTGTCGCTCCGCGCACAAACCAGGGACGGCCTGATTGCAGACAGTATCTACTCAGCGAGCTTTCGTTTCGCACATGTGCTTAGTCGCTGTGCCCGAAAACAAAAAATAGTTAGAGCTGTTCAGGGCACGGCGGACATTCGGAAAATTAGCTGGTCACAGCTTTTCCGACACGAATGTCATTCGGAAGACTAGATAGTCAGAGCTGTTCCAAGCACGGCGGACAATCGGAAAACTAACTAGTCAGAGCTGTTCGGTTACATTCGGAAGACTAGTTAGTCAGAGCTGTTCCGGGCACGGTCGACATTTCACTCGGACGTAAATGCGTAGTGCCAGTTTTTATTCGCCACCCTTAGGCCGACACATCCGACTTCGGCGGGCATTTTTTTTTTACTGAGGTTAGCCCTCCTCGGGTTTCGAGGGACGTTAGACTCTTACTGTGGTGGTGTCGCCCACATCTCAGCTGGTCATGGTAGAACTGTCAGAGACATCACGGCCAACCCTCAGGGAAAGGTAGGGGCCTACCATGGGCATTTCCTGCTATCCAAGAATGCTTCCATAATTGCAGAGCCGGCACATATTGCTCTGAGACTGGGATCATCCGAGGAATTGCTACGTCCTGCTCATGGCTGCTTTAATTCCTCATTTCCAAGTATTGGACATTTCTTTTGTCACTGATCGCTCAAGCTCAACCTGATACGGACAGACTGCGGGCGACATCCAAACAGAAAGCTTTCACTTCGGATTTCCACGTAAAGGATTCGCTAGCCAAGCATTCCATTTCGTGTAAACGAGATATCTTCCACCTTTGTCTACGCTCACTCTATGAGTATAGATATAGACATTCATCTTAACCATTGCGTGCGACTGGGGCGCATTTTCCACCTTTAGTAACCGCTCACGAGGTAAGCTGCAGGCTCAGCACCTTACCTCTATGCATCAGTGAGCGAGTAACTGCCAGCCCTCTCATCCGGGGATCTCTCATATCCCCAAGCAGAGAGCATTCGAACGGGTATCTAAACTAAGCATGTAGCGTGCTCAGCATCTCACCTCCATTTTGCAGTAGGTGAGTATCGGCCCGGCTCTCACATCTGGGGGATTATAGCTTAGAGGTGTTCAGCCATATCCCTCAGCTGAGAGCCTTAGAGTATGTGTCCGGACCAAGATCTCTGCCTTCGTACGCCTGATTTGAACTTTCAACTGCTATCCTCAGTCTAACTGCAGAGCAGCAGGTTGTGTCTCGATTAGTCTGGCTCCTAACCCGAGTCCTGTCGGACACATAGTTGTGCTTCCGTAGGCTTAGCTCTTGGGGCCATTGGGACACGCAAGCCCCCCCCCCCCCCCCCCGCCACCACGACAGGGTGGAGACACATGGGGGGGGGGGGAGAATCACGTTAATACAAGAAACGATTACTTGATATTGTTCCCCCCCCCCTCCCCATAGTCTACTGTTCTGTACTTCTCGCCCTTCTGAAATTCGTTTTATACCGTAAGTAGACCCGCAAATCATGTTTTATGTAGATATGTAAACTTTTTCTAGTATGTGTTATTAAATTTAGTTTCAATTTTTACGTATACTGTGTAGAGGTGACGGGGTGGGGTGGGGAATTTATAGGGAGGAAATACAAAAGGGGGGTGGGGGTGACGTTCTAACAATATTATTAAGAGGTGCATGGGCAAAAAAGGCTGAGAACCACTGGGCTAGGAATAGCAAATTCGAAAAAAAATTGTTGTCGAAGGCGGATGTACTGAGCCCCTGGCTTGATGAAACAGTGCAACACATTTAACCAAGTGATATATAAACTGTCTGCCCTTCTGTTTGTTTATTCGTCTGTCTGTTTATCCACGTAATCTCCTTTCTGTCTTTCTTGCGCCTTTCAACCAATCTTCTACCCCGCACTCTATCTGTCTATCTTGCATTCTGTTCGTCTATTTGAATCTCTACACCCATCCGTTCATATATAAATCCATCGATCAGTCAGACTGCCCGTTTATCTGTCTATCTGTCCGTCCTTAGTCTGATTAACTGTCCGTCTATCATTATGTCAGTACAGTCGGTGTGTCTATCTCTCTGCCTGTCTGTTTACACCTAACATCCTATCCTTAACCAAACGGATAATATACAAACACATAAACATTACTATCCTACCCAACCGCAAGTCTTGCCGGCATCTCAAATCACCAGAAGACATAAACATCCCCCTGCAGACAGCCGACGGCAACCTCTTGCACCCCTAGGGTTATCTTCAACTTCTTTTAATTGCCCGCTGGTCCACGGAGCCGTCTGCTCACACCTTCAGTGACCCAGCAAGCGGAAGATGGTATCACGTGCGCCTAGCTTCCAATAAATATTACCACTGACAAATGGATCGGTTGGAAGCCGCCATGTTTACTCGACTCCATTAAACGTTTAACTTCCGAAGCAATGCCGGGGTATTTAATCCCAAGACCCGCGTGCATTTCTGGAGAAGTAAATAAACGAGTATTGAGTGGCAAGAAGTAGAGACAAGAAGACATACTAGATAACATACCATTTTAAAATAATAATGACCACATAGGATTCAAACCCGCCACCACTAGATAACGGTAGCGCCCGCCACAGAAACAAATGTACTTCTACGACCAAGTAGACACCCAAAAAGAAGGAATCATCGCTAGTCAGATCTGTCATCGACCTAATCCACAAGCTAGGAACATCCGGGAAGATGATGAAGAACAATACACTGTTAACTGATTCAGGCCGAACATTCTGTGCTGCAACTCCAGTCATTAGATATAGAACCATACCGATTCCCACCCCAGCAGTCAAAAAGAGCCTGTTCCTGTGTACACCACAAACAATTGTATTTACCAATTCACATGTAGATGCCATGCCTTCTACATCGGTAGAACAGAGAGACAGCTGAACAAAAGAGTGTTAGAACACATACCTCAATGAGTCGACAAGATACGACACACAGGCGATGCTAGTCTAGTGGGGCCGACACACCGGAAGCTCCCCGCGTCTTCAATCGGTAGTGCAGCTTTACATAACAGAGTTAAGACACATACAGTATGTGTCTTATCTCTGTTATGTAAAGCTGCACTACTTTGTGTCATTTTATATTGTTTACACTTTCACAGCTTTACCGCAGTTCCACCAAATTTTATACATATCTTCAATCGGTAGGCACATTATCGAAAGCGGCCATGTGGTTGACAAAGACATTGCCTTTCGCGTCTTGTGCAATACACAGAATACTCGCTTGTTAAAATTTGCAGAAGCAATTATGATCAATCAACGCAAGCCAGAATTGTGCAAACAGAAAAACATGTTAGTCAGCTTAAAATTACCGTGGTAGATAAGTGACATTACTGTGCGAATATGTGTATATTTTAACTTGAAGGATTTATCTAGTTAATTTACTTTACGTTGCGTGATTTCTGCAGTATGTACCTGACGAGATGCAGCGAAATATGTCAGGCAATAAATCGTGCAATCTATTGTTTGTGTCTTCGTTATTCAAACTGATTCAGTGTCAAATAAAAAGTAGGACTGGACCAAACGTGGTACACAATCAAAGGAACAAGTATTATAATGTACATTTCCATTCTCTGAGCTTTAAAATTGCGGAAACTGCCACGAAACAAAACAAATAACTCGATGACCCTAGTACGGTGATATATCGTCCTTCTGTCCAAGTGGGAGGTCACATTTGGCGATATATTATCCTCCGGCACTGTATCAGTTAAGTTAGTGCATATCCTTTAAAGGACGTTGCAATCAACCCCAGAATTTATTGCATGTGTTTGTTTTATTAAACAATTTTGTGTTCAGTAGCTTCCCATTAATTTCCGATCGACCGGCGGCTCATACCATCAAAATCAACGCAAAGCTATATGACGGTGCCGGCCCTCTATTCGGGAATTATGAAACACATTCATTGCCGCCCCAAGCCACAGTGCAGATTACACAATAAACAATGTAACAAGTTAATGCTGCAGTGACCACACGGAGGTTCAAACCCAAAGCCTCCAAGCCACGACCAAATAACCGATGGTGTCTGGTCACCCGGCCTGTAATTTAGGGGGTAGTGAGAAGTGCAATTTCATAGTTCCCCGACAGTTTCATAGTTCTCCAACAGTTTTATAGTTCCGCGAAAGTTTCATAGTTCCACCACAGTTTCATAGTTCCCCAACAGTTTCATAGTTCTCCAACAGTTCCAGAGTTCCCTGACAGTTTCATAGTTCCCCGAGGGCTCGAAATCAGCAACGGGCGATTTGGAAGCAGGCCGTTTAGCGTTGATTTCAATGATAGGAGGCGTCCGCTGTCTAGAAGACAATGACAGGCTACTGAACTAACTCAGTATATCAATAACATCCAATACATTCTGGGAGGTCAGCATGACCGAGTGGATAAGAGCGCGTCTTCTCAAACATCCGGTGTGCTGATGTTGAGGTGAGGAGTTCTACCCCTACACCGGACAGTTGGACTAAAATGTGACCTCTCTTCCTTGACTTGGGGACGTAAAGTACCTCTGAAGTCGGAGTGGGTTCGCCTGACGGCGAGGGACACAGTTAATAGAGAAAACTCATCCACACACAACATTCAGTCCACACTACTAGAAGTGCTGTTCCGTGGCGAAGGCTTTACGGGCGCAGTTTGTAATCCCACATACCCACGTTGGAAGCACAGCTGAGGGCGATTTGGCAGCAGACCACCTTGCGTTGGATTTTTAAGAAATGGCTTGGGTGAAGGTCATTCAGAAATCAATGGCAAACTATTGAATGTAAACGTGCCACTAGAGCATAACAGTAAAACATGCCAGTGTTGATTGCGACGTCCTGTTAAGGAAATGTAACTAACTTGTAACTACTTGAAGTAGTGTGTATAGACTACGCTTGAGTTTATAGCGATCGAGAGCAAAAAAAAAATAAAAATACATTCTGAGGTTGATTGCAACGTCTTGTATAAGACATAACCTACTTACACACATATACTCAGACAAATACACACACACACACACACAGCCAACCAACAACATACCCTAGCCGATCCCATCAACACTCCCCCATCACACAAAATAAAACACACGCCATAAATCCCAGGAACCAGGGATCCCTTATCACTCTATCTACCCGACCTCATCCCACCATCCTGGCTTTTTATTGCCCCGAGCCCTCTAACCCAGACCAGGGCCTCGGCGTTTGCCGCCATAAACCCACGAACTCCGACAGCGTCCCTAGAATGTACCTAACATTTCTCTTCTGCTCTGATTGAGGCTAGCAACCTCCCATCAGATACGTCTGCTAAGTAATTATTCGGACTGTCATTTCTTCTAGAAGTCTTAAATTAGTTTTGTCTTCTCTTGGGACGTGGCTCCATTCTTCCGTGGAGACGAGGCATCCTCTCTTAAGTTAATACCAGTTGGGGAACCCTTTGAGGGCTCTGTCATAAATAAACACACCATATTGTTTGGCATTCATAGAAGAAGAAGTAGGAAACAGAGACTTGAGGAGGCACTAGACAACAGAAACATTCAAAGCTATAGTTACCGACCAGGATTTGAAGCTGTCACCACCAGATTGCTTGCTTGTGTTCGTTGGCTTGAGCTCCAACGGGAAGTCCTGTATGTCGGATGAAGACATCCTGTTGTCCAACATCAGTGTGATGTCATACAGGACCTGAGTTTTGCGTGAGTATCCGTTGTCCCATGTCTGGCTTATTGGTGTGCAGACTGGTGGTTCCTCGCCGTACAGGCAGACACTCTCCGACTTCGGAGGAATCGGCGATCCTACTGACTTTAGCCAGGACCCCGAAGGGACCTGTTGCCCAGGACGCTCGACGAGGACGCGTCAATAGGTCTTGGCCAGTATATAACCCGGCCCTGGTGCCTTGGAAACACCTCTGCGTCCCTCACCACCAGATGACGACGGCGCCTCGCTGCAGGAAGCATGATCAACTAGACACCCCTATAAATAGTGTCTCCATTAGCCAAGTCTATCAACCACCTGAATATACTCGTAATTTCTAACAATTGAAATAACATTATAGGTCTCAGAATTGTATATGAACCCTGTATAATGTTAAATAAATGTTTTAATTAAAAGTGTCCATTTTTATATTGTCTAGTGCGTCCTCTAGTCTGCGCGCTTCCTTCTTCTACTTCTCTCTCGTTAGTTGCAAATTCTTTACAGGACGTCGCAGTCAATCCCAACATTTTTGGCTGTTTGTGATTTCCTGACAAGTTTACGTTTAGCAGTTTGCCATTGCTGTCTGTACGACCGGCACTCATACCATTGTATGAAAACCGACGCAAGGCGGTCTGCTGTCAAATCGCCCACAGCTGTATTTCGAACGCTGTATGGGGGAATTACGAATTTCGCTCAAAGCCTCTTCTCATCAGAGTGGGCTCTTCTACTTCTATGAGCGGCAAACAATACAGTGTGTTTATGTATGAACTGTGTGAAGGTAATGCCTGGGTGGTAGTGAGAAGACCCCAGTGATGTTTATGTATGAACTGTGTGAAGGTAATGCCTGGGTGGCAGTGAGAAGACCCCAGTGATGTTTATGTATGAACTGTGTGAAGGTAATGCCTGGGTGGCAATGAGAAGACCCCAGTGATGTTTATGTATGAACTGTGTGAAGGTAATGCCTGGGTGGCAGTGAGAAGACCCCAGTGATGTTTATGTATGAACTGTGTGAAGGTAATGCCTGGGTGGCTGTCAACAACCTATGTGTAAGGCATCATCAGATTACTTCTCCCACACCATACAAGAAACTTGCAAGTCGTGTGAGAGGAAATAAATGATACATTTTATTGCCGTTGGCTCTTCACAAGTACATAACAGTCGCTATCAAAACCACACACAAAGCCACAGAATTGCCTATCACTAGTTTTCTAAACCCTAATGCTAATTCTATCTATTTGGTTACACAAATCTCCTATCAACACTAAACGAGGTGCTCGCTACAAAGTCAGTCCCCAGTCTGACTTTGCTCCTCGCGTGGCTACACGGCACGCGGAAGGACCTTCGTGCGTCCTTCGGCTCTTTGCGTGCTATTTTACTTAGCACGCTTCTATTAGCTGTCTTCTATTGAGTGGCAATCGTGGCTATCACGCAGGCGTGATTCTATCGTGACCAGTAGTGCTAACTATCTGGTCGACGCCTCCGTGTCTCATGAGAGGACTAGTTAATAGTCCCCCTTTCTATCACATACCTTGCCCTTATACAGGGCACTGTGTTCCCTCTAATCTATCTGAGGTTGACCACTCTTCCCGGTGGTGTTCTATCTTGAGGCAGACCTCTGGCCTCATATTTCAGTCTTTGACACACACCCTCCCCTCCTGTGTTGCGTCATCAACTTTCACTCATTGGTTGTGACGCAAGAGGTTTCTAAAAAATTAGTGTAACTAATTTTTGTCAAAGACTGTAGATAACCTGGCTTTGGGCTACCCAATAGACTTCTACTGACTATTGTCACAATGTAGTATCACTTTACTTGGCTACTGGCAATCGCCACAAACTTGTCTGGTTGGCGTGAGCCCTCTTCTCAATCGCAATATTATATTAATTAGAGGTATGTCTGAACCGGACCGTTGTCTTATAAGACCTGCCCTCAAATAGTAAATTAACTCACTACCCATACAAAGTTGACTTTCTTAGGGTCAACACATGAATTGCTTCATGTCCCCCATATAATATTAAACAACCATTACACAATGTGCGACAGGCTTTACCTATCTCGCTTTCGCGTGTAAAGTTATCTTTCACTGTTAAGTTAGTGTTTCGTTGTCTATTATGTCCCCTGACTCGGAGTTATCTCCCTTTGATCTACAAAAAGTGTATGCAATTTATATGTTTGTTTTTCTGGTTGTTTGCGTGTTTGGGTGTAATTAATAGTATATTCTAACCTCTAACATGTGTATCTACCTATCATGTGTATGTAAGTTAGTTTTCAAGTGCCATACTTCGGTTAAATGCGGCCACAAACAAGTGTATAACACTAATTCGTGACTACGTTTCCGTCCTATGAGACTTAAAATACTTTCTCTAAGATCTACACTAAACTACACACAACACATTCACGACATTCCATTTTCAACATCGAAACCAACATTTGACGGCGACAAAATTAAAAAGTCGCGTTGAGCGGCAGAAAAAATCCGCTGACTGATCTCACTCTCTCTTGTACAATTCTACATTCGCTCTCACTTTCACACTTCTGTCACACTTCTTCTACCCTCACTTCTGTCACACATCTTTTACCCTCATTTCTGTCACACATCTTTTACCTTCATAGTTATCTAAAACCTTAGAGTGACACTGTACATGTTTGGCTCAGTTTGACAGAGTTGAGCTTCATGACTGTGCGTCAATTGTTGCACAAGTCAAGTATTTACAATATATTTACATGTAAGGAAAAGGGTTGATGGTTTGTACCCTGGTATTTTTAACCACTATATTCTATTAAAATGATACTCTAAATACTGACATACTAATACTAGTTCTATAAATATGTATTTAATGTGTTACCTATTTTAATCTATCTGTCACATTAATCCTAAAACAAGCTTACATTACTCCTAATATTATCTAATTTAAGGGATGTAATCTAACTATTTAAACTGGAATTGATGTGAGATGAGTTATGTACCTTTATGAAATGGGTAATGTGAAATGTAATAAGTTACGTACCTTTCTAATATGGGTGATGTGAAATATAACACAATTATAACTAATGTTTTTAAATGAAAAAAACTATATGATTGATATTCTTAATCTAAATGATGTGAATGATGTATGTTTAATTGTATAATCTTTTTATTCTATTACGGTGTAAACTAATCATACTACTAAATGATAACGTTTGTTAAATGGATTGGATCATTAAGATGGAATGAACTGAAATGAAATGAAACAAAGTGAAATGTAATAAAGTAAATGGTACTATTACTATCTAAATTTATTCTAGTTTCTACTTAGTTGTTGTTATGTTTAAATTACTATCCTAATCTACTTTTAAGCTAAATAAGTGGGTAAATTAATAATCTATCTAAACCCCCCCAAAAAAAATGAAAACTATTATCTTGTCTAAATCTAAATATAAATTAAGATGATCTAATCTACCTATGCCGGTCTCTCTGGCTGTGGGGTTACAACACTTTCTCTCTGTAATCCCGTTTATCACGCAGAGTCTCGCAGCGGAGCGAGAACTGAGGTGGTTCGACCCCCGCTCGTGACTTGCGGATACTGAGCCGGCCGCTCAGAAAGCAATGGCAAACTACTGAGCGTAATCTTGCCAAGAGATCAACAGACAGCTGAAAGATGCTGCTGTTGACAGCTAAGTCCTGTAAAAGGATACGCAAAACATTATAATCTACCTATAATTTGTTACTATATTAAAACGTTATAATACATATCACAATGAGTATTTATATACATGGTATTTAAATACCTCAGGTTAGTCGTTGCCCTTAATGTTCAGAAAATGCTTTCATTGGCATCCTATCTATACAATTGTCCTGGGTATATTAAATACATTACACAGTCACACTTGTGTCTTATGGGTATTGCACCTGTAGAGTTCGCTTGTGTCGTAGACCACAGTTTTCGTGTCTGTATTTATGTAATGTTCTGACACTGTTTTTCTTTGCTTAACACAAATGATTCACTGGAACACATATGGAGCTTAGCAAGTAATGAGCTGTCCTCGTTCACAAGGTGATATATTTGTTCTCAGAGCAAAGTTCTTATTTTGATGTCTACGGACACATAGTAATTCAATGTTCTTAGTACCTAGTTCAGCACATAATGTCTATGTATTTGTAACATATTTCACATAGAATATTTTACTGTACTAAGTTAACATCTATTACTCTACACTCTTATGTGGAATCTCTGGTATTTCTACCTCAGATGGTCGACTAAGGGTATCAGCTAGGATGTTGTCCTTACCCTTAATATGCTCTATACTAAAGGTATAATTTTGTAGTATTAGCGACCACCTGTATATACGGTCATTCCGATGCACACCACTCTGTATGACCGTGATTGGGGAGTTGTCAGTCAGGACAATGAAGTGAACACCCGCCAGAAATCGATGGAGCTTCCTCACCGCATAGATGACGCTTAGGGCTTCCAACTCTGATATGGAATATCTGGACACAGCTGGTGTGATCTTACGGCTCACGTAGCAAATCGGGTGGAAGATGCCATCATAAAATTGGCCTAATACTGCAGCGATGGAGATTCTGCTGGCACATGTCCTAAGATAATAAACGAGCCTAGGATTAGGCAAGCGGAGGATTGGTACATTACTAAACAAGATTTTCAATTTTGACAATGCAGAAATTAATAATGCATCTTTGACATCTAATTTTACAGATGCTTCTAAAACATTGGAAAATACACTTGTAATTTCCGCTAAATTTGGTATGAATTTGCTATAGTAATTTACTAACCCCAAAAGGCTTCTGACCTGCTTCTTTGTGGTAGGCATGGTCAGGTTCATAATTTTTGTAATAATTCTATTGTCAGTCTTAAGTTGACCTTGTGAAATGACATGACCCAAAAAGTCAATTTCTTTTAAGCCCAATTCAACTTTGCTCGGTTTGACAGTGAGACCGAAGAGTCGCAACCTGTCAAAGACATGTCTTAGTTTCAGTAAGTGTGTTGTCCAGTCATCAGTATGGACACATATATCATCTATATAGGTCACTGTATTCGTCACTCCATGAAGTAGATCTCTAGTTAAGCGTACGAAAGTGGCAGGAGCATTTCGAAGTCCGAAAGGAAGGAAACGCCACTCGTATAGTCCTAAAGGTGTTGAAAAAGCAGTAAGATGGATGGATTGAGACTGCATAGGGACCTGCCAATATCCCTTAGTAAGATCTAGTTTAGAAAAGATTTTGGAGGTGGACCTGTCAAGAATAAGATCTTCGCAGGAAGGAATTGGCTCTGCGTCGATCTTAGTGACGTTGTTGAGTTTTCGATAGTCCACACACAGACGAATTGTGGAGTCTTTTTCCTTAACTAGAACGATTGGAAAGGAGTACTCAGATGTAGATTTCTGGATGATCCCACTAGCTTCTAAATTAAGAATTTCCTTATTTAGACTTTCTCTATAGCTGAGTAGGATAGAGTACGGCCTGCATTTGATAGGCTTAGAGTCCGAAAGAAGAATGGAGTGTTCGATTCTGTCCGTCCTACCTGGAATGTCAGAAAATATGTCTTTGTATTCCGTCACTAATTCTACTAATTGTCGTCGTTGACTGTCTGTTAGTCCCTGTTCTATCTGTATGCTATCTAATGTGGCAGTCTTGTCCACAATAGGAACGGGTAGTTCCATTCCGTCGTCGTCTACCTGATTCAGTACGGTGGTGGTGCTAAGTGCGTATTCTGTATTCTCGCTAGATGTATGGATATCGTCGGATTTGCCAGTCTCGATAACTAGTGTAGTTGCGTTGTGTACGTCTGTCGTCTGATCACTAGATATGGGTGCACTTTGTTCGTCTGTCTCTACTTCTGTCTCTTGTCGTGAAAAGTAAGGTTTCAGCATGTTGACATGGAATATCTTTAAGTGTCCGTTTATTGATATTTCATAGTCAACATCTGAAAGTTGTTGTATCACCTTGAAAGGCCCTTGCCATGAAGTTAACCTTTTATTATGCTTGTCTGGTAGTAGCACCATTATGTATTGACCAGTTTCAAGTGTTATGGGTCTAGCACCTTTGTTAGGACTGTGATGTCCGAGGATATCTGCACTGTTTACTGGAGTGAAACCATTCTTTTCTTCCCAGACAGATATTTCTTCATCTGTACAGTGCTTTAGCTGGGGCAGACACCCAAGAATTAACTCAGCACAAGGGTTGTCTAGTATTGCACAAGTAAAGGTACCAGAAAGGAACGGGGTGTTTATATGGGCTCTTGCCAGAGGATAGGTTTCTATATTACCAGAAAAAGTCCGGCATTTTACAGAGTCACCAGTATAATCCTTTGGATTAACAAGTTCCTTTTTCACACCAATAATAGAGCTCCCACTGTCAAGCAAACATCGGCATGGCTTATCATTGACCATCGCAGAGTGAAACAATAGATTGCCTCTGGAGGCTATAACTGCATTTGCATTCTCTACGGAGGATGTTACAAAATGCCCACATTCTAATTTTCCGTCTGCATGAAATTGGTGACATTGGACACAATTGTCAAAGCTTAATATATCGTTTACACAACACACATCTTCAGATTGGTTAACAGGTAAATCGTTTTCAACCTCACACTCAGTCTCACTACCACTATCAGAAGATGTATCAATCAAAATAGCATTGTTGGCTTTCATACGTTGGCGGCCCAGGCACTTATTTGAATAATGGCCGTAGCTGGAACAAAAGAAGCATTTGATTGCACGCCTGTATGCAGATCTTTTGTTTTGTTGCTTCTTAATAACATTTTCAAGATGCGCCGGATAATTTGGCGATTTGTCACACATAGAATAAGTGTCATGCAAAAGTTGACAGTAAATACATTTTGACACATTCCTATCTTTCTTGTCGACTTTCTGAAAGGGTTTTCTCTTACTCTGATAGTTTTTAGGTTGGTCTTTCACAAACGAAACTACTTTAGAGTCATTTGAGGTTTTAAAAATATCTCTGTTTGAAGAAAAATATGCCGACCCTTTCTTTTCGAACTGCTCTATGTTCTCAATGTCTGACTGCTGCAGAAATTTAGCAAAAGGAGATGGTATAGTGGATATAACTTTATCCATGGCTATTAAATTTTTAAGTCTGTCAAAGTCTTTTCCTATGTTAGCTGCTTTAAGCCACCTATTTAGTACACTCTGAACATTTGAGACGTAATCAATGAAAGTCTCACTAGGTTTAGGTTTTAAATTTGAGAACTGAACCTGATACCCAGGGGCATCAAGTAAAAAGTGTTGCATTATCCTATCATGGATGTACTGATAGTTAGATCTAAGATCAGTTGGTATAGCTTCTATCACTTTAAGGGGCTCACCACTTAGGTTCTTCATATAAATCATAGCCCACATCTCTATTCGAACTTGGTGATATTTAAACTGATACTCGACATTTTCTGTCCAGGCTGATATGGAATCTTCTTTACAATATGGTTTGATAATATTTTTGTATTTGTTGAACTTATTTTCTTCTTGTTGACTTTTTAGTTTAGTGGCAGAGATCTCTGCGTGTGAGTCTACATCCATACCTTTCAACTTTAACTGTGTCTCTGATTCTACTTGAATTTGTTTTTCCTTAACTCTTGCCATTTCATCTATCTCTTTTTGCTTTAGTTCCCTCTCTTGATCTAATTGCTTCTGTTTTAGTTCTTTATCTTGTTCTAATTGTTTTAGCTTAATGTCCAATTCTTTTTGTTTTGTTATCTCAGCTAATTGTGCTATTTCTTTTTGATGCTCTCTTTCTCGAGCGCGTTCGTCTCTCTCTGCATTCTCTTTTCGTATACGTTCAGCTGTCTCAGCATCTTTTGCTTCTTTAAATTTCTGATCAGCATATTTTTCTAGCTCTTTACCTGTGTATTGCATTTCTTTACCTGCTTTTACGAAATCAGCTAAAGTAGCCATGATGTTAGGTAATTAGCTAGTGTTGACCTACCCTGAACTCTTTATTCACTTATTTTTCTTTGATATGTTATGGTTCTTATTATCTGAAAGCTACAACTTGTATTCTATGTTTATACCTGACATTTAATCCTGAAAAAAAAAAAAAAACAGAGCACAAAAGTATGCTAATGCATTACAAGCTGAAAAAGAGATGCACTATTAATCACATTGCATGCCAAATATATTGAGTATACTCAACTTAATGTTCCCGAGAACCAGGAACACACTCCGGTAACACAGGTCACCTTATTTGGCACTTCGGCATAGACACGAGTTTTCTAATCAGGTCACCTGTTTGGCACTTCGGCATACACACCAATTTTCTAATCAGCTGTTGTTCAACCTGGTTTACAGAGCAGCAACAATTAACAAATAGTAAACGACATATTATTCGACAATTTGGTACAATCACAATGACATGCCCACGAACAAAACATAATATAGTTTACTTAATATTAAATTGTCAAATTAAATTGTCCTGTCTTCGTTCTAACTTTTTATGCCTTTCGTCACTAACCTAGTTTAATCTATGCAAGTGTTGTGCAGACCAAGTCTAATTTGCATGGCCAAAAGTAGTGCCATCGTGACGGTAAACATAAGAAAAAGTACGAAAAAAAAAAAAATTCAATAACTGCTTTGAAATAAATAAAAATATATTAATGTTGTTTAAATAAATAAATATATTCAATTACTAATTCAAATAAACAAATAATAGGTAATATAAAGCACTGATTCAGGCGGGTAGCAGCTTAACGATTTGTAAACATTCAGATGCTGAATGCCAATGGCGCAGAACAACTGCTTGTCAAACGTAACACGTCAGAGGCGCAGCGCTATTTTTAGCTTGCAAAATCGATATTGTTGCTGGCTGTGTATCGCTCCGCCAAGAATCATTTTTGATAGTTATTCATAAATAAATAAATAATTACATGAATAAATACCAGAAAATAATAATATCAATACTTACAACTTTGAAGAAACACATGATTTAAGTATATAATATTTTACTAAACACAAATAAGCATTATTTCGTCACGATAGGCACAGTTTCGTTAGCAACTTGTCCTAGTTCTGCACACGTCAACCGTCACTGACACAAATTAAATTCACTACTTCACTATTTGTAAACTTAGTCTAGAGCCGTGGATGAGTGTATTAGCTTGGCTCTTTCGTCCAAGCCACACTTCTGACACCACATTAATCTTTGCCTGTCAACAACCTATGTGTAAGGCATCATCAGATTACTTCTCCCACACCATACAAGAAACTTGCAAGTCGTGTGAGAGGAAATAAATGATACATTTTATTGCCGTTGGCTCTTCACAAGTACATAACAGTCGCTATCAAAACCACACACAAAGCCACAGAATTGCCTATCACTAGTTTTCTAAACCCTAATGCTAATTCTATCTATTTGGTTACACAAATCTCCTATCAACACTAAACGAGGTGCTCGCTACAAAGTCAGTCCCCTGTCTGACTTTGCTACTCGCGTGGCTACACGGCACGCGGAAGGACCTTCGTGCGTCCTTCGGCTCTTTGCGTGCTATTTTACTTAGCACGCTTCTATTAGCTGTCTTCTATTGAGTGGCAATCGTGGCTATCACGCAGGCGTGATTCTATCGTGACCAGTAGTGCTAACTATCTGGTCGACGCCTCCGTGTCTCATGAGAGGACTAGTTAATAGTCCCCCTTTCTATCACCTACCCTGCCCTTATACAGGGCACTGTGTTCCCTCTAATCTATCTGAGGTTGACCACTCTTCCCGGTGGTGTTCTATCTTGAGGCAGACCTCTGGCCTCATATTTCAGTCTTTGACAGTGGCAGTGAGAAGACCCCAGTGATGTTTATGTATGAACTGTGTGAAGGTAATGCCTGGATGGCAGTGAGAAGACCCCAGTGATGTTTATGTATGAACTGTGTGAAGGTAATGCCTGGGTGGCAGTGAGAAGACCCCAGTGATGTTTCGGTTGGTGCCATGTGTGGTATGATTACGGAAGCCAGCTGCCGTGACCCAGTGGCTGGTTCCCCGGGTCTGACCGCCCGATGGCCATGAACAAAATGTGGTACTGGTCTCAGAATCCCAGACTAACTGTTTCACATCCTGGGAGTCTGAGATAAGTAGCATATTTTGTTCATTTTCTTTTCTGTCATCTACTGCTTATAGTACCTTCCAGTTATGGCAGGGGGGTCTTGAGCCTAGGAGTTAAGGCCGTCTGGCTTGTGCAGTCGCCGCGAACTGTGCAGGTGTCACAAAATAAAACCGTGTGTTTAACCGGTTGATTATTATAGAGGATATTCTGATTAAACGGACTATCTGCCAGCGACAACTATTTTACTAACAGTAAAAACAAATCGGATGTCAAAATCCCAGGACAATATTTGTAGTTGCACGTGTACATCTCTAACGGATTGGGAACATTCGGTGGTGATGAAGACAGGTCCCGGCATCGCTTGACAGTTTGTCAACAGTCAGAGACAAACCGGAATTGGCAGCGAGAGACAGGAAACAGTACATCTGTCAAGTCTTGTTTCAGGAACATCGAGAAGATTGACAGCGTGTTGGGAAAAACTCTTTGTTGGAACTGTACAGTAACTCTCTAGATTGTTTTGGATGTCAAAACCAGTGATGACAAATCTAACATTAATGGAGCCAGGGAGGATGGATCCCTGACAGGGGATGATCTGCCACTGTGCCACCTGTGTGGGGGCATAAAGGAGAACGTCACGTGGCCAACTTTGGTAGGTTGCCATATAAACCCGAGTTGGGGCCAACTAGGGGGACTTGAAAATGTGGGTCTAGTCGGAGTGAAATGTCACTGCAGTGCTTAGTGGAAATAATATCTACCGTGTGTTAATTAGTGACTTAATTTTACACGTGCCTATAATGGCAGATGTAGATATGATTGATAGGACTGCAGTAGTGCCATTTAAGGTATAACCTATTATAATATTAGTTCTACTTAATATAGACTGTGGCCTTGTTAAACTATAGTGTGATGATTAGCACTGTTAGTGGAAACTAGTTAGAGTAGAATAGTGATATTAACTCTGCTAGTTAAGAATAGATTAGTGAAGTGTTGATAAGCTTTACTAGTTGAGAATTGAGTAATGAGGGATAATTGGGATCTTCCCGTAGGTGTCCCTGGTGGGCGGGGTTCCGCATTCTGTTTGCTGATTTTTTCTTTGTCATAGCCTGATTCGGCTCTAGGTGGGTAGCTAATCCGCTCTATGACTAAGTCTAGTTAGCTAAAGATCATTAAACAAGGTGATAGGCTTACACTCAGCCGAAAGGATCAGTGACTAGTACTATCACCAGATGTGTTGTTTCTATCCTAGGTTCCCTACCAGATCCAAGGAAACTCAACAAGTTTTTGGGAAAGAATCCAATCCCATTCGGAAGAACACCAGTTCAACAATCAATAAAGTTGCATACAGAACGTAACTAAAGCTAGAAGGAAGTTGATTCACCAAAGAGAGTGATGCGTACTGATGCACCACACAGCATCAGACAGTAGTAACGAACTGAAAACATTAAGTCTAATAATTACATAGTGTGATATAATCTCGTGTAATAGAACACAAGACTTGATACTTGAGGCTAGATAGACACGAGGGAGGATCCAGTACAGTAACAATTAACATTAGTAACTGTGTACACACTACAAAAGACTTGTGCAGTTTTTTTTAAGGAACGATAGGAACGGACATTGTGTAGGGTGCAACCGGTCCATGATTAACTGTTTATACCACCGGTGTCTATTTCGGATGTTCATGAAATGGGATTACCAGAGGTCTACAGAGGCAAAGCAGTATCCGGCAAGATGGTTTCAGCACTGGGTGAGAAGTACATGTTCTGACGTAACGTGCTGTGGTCTATCCTTGCTGGGATCAGCTGACTGGGTTGTTGTCTGAGAGTCCGATTCTACACACTTTATAGAACACGTCACACATTTTCTTCACATACACGTCTCATATACGTTACACTTTTCTTTTAATAAATTAATCTTTATTAATTTTTAGAATCAAGAGTTGTTGAGTATGTTGCGTTGGGGAAGTATGAGAAGGGGGCATAGTACGACAGTGAGAGAGTGATAGGAAAAGGTGTCCATAGGCTGATGGAGTGTGTTGGACGGAAGCTGGTGGATTCTCCAGAATATTGAGAGGAAAAAATATTATAATGTGGGTGTCGACTCTCTTCACTCCAGGGACGACACTGTAAAGGAGGACACGACATTATTGGGGGCTCGTAAACGGGATCTTTGGACAGCGGGATCTCTCGTAAACGGAATCTTTGGACAGCGGGATCTCCCGTAAACGGAATCCTTGGACGGCGAGATCTCCTGCAAGCAGGAACCTTTGACAGTGCGATCTTCTGACAACGGGGTCTTTGGACACGGGATCCTTAGTTATAAGAGGGAGATATCATTTTGGAGAATTCAGCTAGAGTGAATGTGGATAGGGGTTAGGACAAATATCTTACCTGTTCACACTTCACACGTCTGCATAGGTCTGTGGTCCTGATTCTACTCTTGTCACTGAGTGAATGTGCTGTGTGTAGTAATATCTAGATTTATAGTACTTGTTCATATATCTGTATAGTAATTTGTAGTTATATTGTACTCGACCTGCTAGCTTACCTCTCTGTATAATGGCCACCCCTAAACTAACCACGTTAGAATTAAAGGCAAAGGGGGAAGAAATGGGATTGGGGGGTTCTGCTCTAACGGATTACATACAGGAAGTGGAGAGAGAGTATCGTCAAGCAGAAAGGGAAGATCGAAAGGCCGAGCTGGAATTGAGAAGGATGGAGTTGGAACAAGCAGCTAAGAAATTGGAAGCTGAGCAAGCAGCTAAGAAATTGGAAGCTGAGCAAGCAGCTAGGAAATTGGAAGCTGAGCAAGCAGCTAGGAAATTTGAAGCTGAACAAGCAGCTAGGAAATTAGAAGCTGAACAAGAAGCACAGAAGAGGGAGCACGAGTACCGGATGCGGGAACTCGAGCTCAAGAGTCAATCTAATGGAGAAACTGAGGGAGCAGTTGGAGGTTCCTCCATCCCAGGATCAACACCAGTAGGTGGACATGGGTACCATGCTATGAAGTTTCCTTTAGCGGTCTACGAGGAGGACCAAGAGAAGATTGACCAATACCTTCAACGCTTCGAGGCTATGTCAGTTGCTATGGGTCTGGAGCGTAACAAATGGAATCTTAAGCTATCCCAGGGTTTACGCGGGACCGGATACGAGGTTTATACTCGCCTGCCACCAGGACATGAGAACAATTATGATGAGTTAAAGACGGCTCTGCTGAAACGATTCGAGGTTACGTCACATACCTACCGGAAAAAAATTTCGAGCAGCGAAACGAGAACCGGGGGAGTTGTTTGCCGCCTACAGTTTGCGTCTAAAATCTTATCTCCACAAGTGGATGGATTTGGCTGGGTTCGCACATGACTATGAGAGTCTGGAAGAGCTCATGGTGGTCGACCAGCTGAAGAAGCAAATGTCTAAACCTCTCAGGACGTTCCTGGGAGAACAAGGAGCGGAACGTATTGACCTCGTGACTAAATTAGCAGAACGGTTCGTCGAAGTACATGGGGAGGCAGGGGAAAACCTTTCCACCAACTCCAAAAGTCAAGAGAAACATGACAAGAAGAAAACCAAAAACTCAGGAACAAAAAAGTGGGAACCTTATGTGCAAAAATCAGAGGATAGTTCAGAGAAGAAGAAGGAGGGAAGCAAGAGCACTTCAAGCTCTACACCTAAACGACCGTGGTCGGAGAAGTGGTGTTCAATTTGTAAGTCACCCTCTCACAATACGAGGGACTGCAAATCGAAGTCTAAGAACCCTCACTTCGCAGCATGTCAAGTGCCTTCCAAGGATGTTGTTACGGAAAAGGCCAAGGTCAACAAGGAAGCTCGCCACCAGGAGAGCTCACTCAAGTCTGGCAATAGAAAATCTAGGACAGGGAAATGGTGCAACCAATGCCAGTCGAATACGCACAATGCTATTGACTGCAGAGGAGAGTCAGGAGACACTCAATTCGTCGTGTGTCCCGGGAAACCTAAGGTGGAGCCCACCGAACAGGTCGAGGCCGAGGAAGAGACTCCAGACCAGGAAAAACCACCGTAGTGGAATTGGTAGAGGTTAACGGTCGTCAAGTGGAGTGTTTATACGACACAGGACTGGACGGGGAGGCCGTGATTTCTGCGGATCTGGTACACCCAGAACAATTCACAGGTGAGACATTGGATATACAGCCTGCACAGAAGAGTGCTGTAGTCATGAATTTGCCCATTGCTAATGTGGAGATTCGGTCAAGGTACGTCACCGGCACCATCAAGGCCGCTGTATTGACCGATCCCATTTTTCCAGTCATCCTAGGTTGCCGGTATGTCTTTCTGGGAATGCCCAGAGAGCCAATCCATATGGGAGCAATGCAGACTCGCTCTCAGACGAGAACGGAAGAGGCAGACGCAATTGTGACTAACCCAATGCCGGGGGAGCTACGAACTGCCCAGAGTGAGGATGATACTTTACGTCCTTGCTACAAAAAGCTGCAGAAAAGTGCTGATCCACCAGGACGGGGGCAGTACTACATGAAGAATAGGATACTCTACAGGAGAGCAGGAAGGGGAGACAACCTTTACGGTCAGTTGGTCGTCCCGAAAGCTCACCGGTCCCAGATTCTTCATATGGGGCATACCATCTCCTTTAGTGGACACATGGGTATTGCCGCCACCATGCAGCGAATTTCCTGCCATTACTATTGGCCGGGAATGACAGATGATGTGCGTCGGTATGTGAAGTCATGCCCTGAGTGCCAGAGGGTGGCACCGAAACACTGGACAGCACCGGTGGTGTTGGGTGAGATGCCCATCATGAACTCTCCTTTCGAGAGGGTAGCCATCGATATCGTGGGTCCACTTCCCAGGACTAGGAAGAGGAACATGTATATACTCACAATGGTGGATTGCTGTACAATGTGGGGTGAAGCCATACCGTTGACCACGATTGACTCGAAAAGAGTGGCGGACGCACTGATGGAGGCCTTTACCAGATTAGGCTTTCCGGATCAAATTCTGACGGACAATGGATCTCAGTTTTGTGGAAAACTCATGGAGGAGGTATTTAGGGTGTTTCACTCTAACCACATACATACCAGCCCTTACCACCCTCAAGCCAATGGACAAGTAGAGCGTTTCAACGGCACGTTGATGACAATGCTCAGGAAATTAGCGCAGGAAAAACCGGATAGGTGGGATGAATATATCCCAGCAGCACTCTTTGCCTATCGGGAAGTTCCTCATGGCTCAACAGGACTACCACCCGCTACGTTGCTGTTTGGTAGTCCAATCAAAGGACCGTTGGAAGCCATGTTGAGGAGTTGGACTGAAGAGGGGACGTCAGAAGAAGTGATCTCATCCTATCAATACGTGGAGGAACTGAAAGAAAAACTCCACAAGGGATGGACTCTGGCAAATCAAAACTTGAAAAAGGCCAGGAAAAGACATGCGGCTTACTACAACCGTAGGTCTAAAGAAAGATCTCTAGAGGTGGGAGATAAAGTCTTGTTGCTACTCCCAACGGGAAACAACAAACTGGAGATAGGTTGGCAAGGACCATTTCCCGTGGAAAGGGTGATATCCAGAACCAACTATCAGATCCGGATCCGGGGAAAGTCGAAGATTTTCCATATCAATCTCTTGCGGAAATATGAAGAGAGACCCGGAGACAAGGCAGCTCACCTCATGGCAATGGCAGTTGCAGTGGAGACAGAAGTGGGAACCAACGAGGGCAGGGAATATCCCTTGGTACACCAGGAAACCTATAGGGATGTACAAGTGAACCCTGATCTGACCTCACAGGAGAGGGAAAAGATAACCCAGGTTCTCAAGTCTCATAAGGAGATACTGACGGATAAACCAGGACGAACGAGGTTGGTGGAGTTCGAGATGACTTTGACCACACAGGAGCCTGTTCGCCAAAAGGTTTACCCAGTGCCATTCTCTAAAGAAAAGGCCCTGGAGGAGGAAATACAGAAACTTCTGGAGGATGACGTGATTGCACCATCCACATCCCCATACAATGCGGGGGCAGTTTTGTTACGCAAACCAAGTGGAGAACACCGGTTGTGTATAGATTACCGACTTCTGAACAGTCATACACAGTTTCAGGTGGAACCTTTGCCTAATCCAACTCAGTTATTCGCTAGGCTCCATAAGGCTCGGTACTTTTCAAAGGTGGATCTGAGTCGGGGGTACTATCAGATACCAGTAAAACCGGAGATTCGACCACTGTTAGCTTTCAGTACACCCAGTGGACACTACGAATTCAAAGTCATGCCCTTTGGACTCAGCAATGCACCCAGTGTGTTTACACGCATGATGAGGACTTTACTAGATCCGTTACAGGATCCATCCATCATCTCATTCATGGATGATATTCTGATTTCCAGTGACAGCTTGGATGACCACTTACAATCCTTGGAGAGAGTATTTAATAGGCTCAAGGAAGCAGGGCTTACTGCTCGTCCAACCAAGTGCATGATTGGTTACCAGACTCTGGAATTTCTAGGTCACACTATCACTCCAGGACACATTGTTCCAGAAGAGAAGAACCTGGAGAAAATCAGAAATGCACCAAGACCTAAAACGAAGAAGGATGTGCGATCTTTTCTCTCGTTGTGTGGGTTCTATCACAAATTTATCCCACATTTCACTGAACTGGGAGCTCCGTTGACGGAAACCTTGAAAAAGGGATTCCCGGACCAAATCATTTGGACACCAGAATGTGAGAATGCCTATAGTCAGTTAAAGGAGGCCTTGGTCAGCAAACCTGTATTACAGCTCCCTGACCTTTCCAAACAATTTGTGTTGAGAACAGATGCGAGTGCGATTGGAATTGGAGCCGCTTTGTTACAGGAAGGAAAAGACGATGCTTCGGTTTTGAAACCTGTGGCAAACGCAAGTAAGAAACTTCTACAGGCGGAGAGGAATTATTCAACCGTCGAGAGAGAGTGCTTGTCCTTCGTATGGGCAGTGCAAAAATTTCAGCCATATTTGTATGGAGTTAAGTTTCGAGTCCAGTCGGATCATCAACCCCTGATGTTCCTGGCTACTTCTCAGAAGCTCAACGCTCGTTTGATGCGGTGGTCGTTGTTACTTCAACCTTATAATTTCACAGTAGAGTACATTCCTGGGAAGGAAAACGTTGGAGCGGATTTCTTGTCAAGACACCCAGCTCCTGAAGAAGAAGAATGAATCATCTGGATTAAACTCACGGTGGAGAAGAGTGAGATAGACTACTCTCTTAGGAGGGGGCCTATGTCACAAAATAAAACCGTGTGTTTAACCGGTTGATTATTATAGAGGATTTTCTGATTAAACGGACTATCTGCCAGCGACAACTATTTTACTAACAGTAAAAACAAATCGGATGTCAAAATCCCAGGACAATATTTGTAGTTGCACGTGTACATCTCTAACGGATTGGGAACATTCGGTGGTGATGAAGACAGGTCCCGGCATCGCTTGACAGTTTGTCAACAGTCAGAGACAAACCGGAATTGGCAGCGAGAGACAGGAAACAGTACATCTGTCAAGTCTTGTTTCAGGAACATCGAGAAGATTGACAGCGTGTTGGGAAAAACTCTTTGTTGGAACTGTACAGTAACTCTCTAGATTGTTTTGGATGTCAAAACCAGTGATGACAAATCTAACATTAATGGAGCCAGGGAGGATGGATCCCTGACAGGGGATGATCTGCCACTGTGCCACCTGTGTGGGGGCATAAAGGAGAACGTCACGTGGCCAACTTTGGTAGGTTGCCATATAAACCCGAGTTGGGGCCAACTAGGGGGACTTGAAAATGTGGCTCTAGTCGGAGTGAAATGTCACTGCAGTGCTTAGTGGAAATAATATCTACCGTGTGTTAATTAGTGACTTAATTTTACACGTGCCTATAATGGCAGATGTAGATATGATTGATAGGACTGCAGTAGTGCCATTTAAGGTATAACCTATTATAATATTAGTTCTACTTAATATAGACTGTGGCCTTGTTAAACTATAGTGTGATGATTAGCACTGTTAGTGGAAACTAGTTAGAGTAGAATAGTGATATTAACTCTGCTAGTTAAGAATAGATTAGTGAAGTGTTGATAAGCTTTACTAGTTGAGAATTGAGTAATGAGGGATAATTGGGATCTTCCCGTAGGTGTCCCTGGTGGGCGGGGTTCCGCATTCTGTTTGCTGATTTTTTCTTTGTCATAGCCTGATTCGGCTCTAGGTGGGTAGCTAATCTGCTCTATGACTAAGTCTAGTTAGCTAAAGATCATTAAACAAGGTGATAGGCTTACACTCAGCCGAAAGGATCAGTGACTAGTACTATCACCAGATGTGTTGTTTCTATCCTAGGTTCCCTACCAGATCCAAGGAAACTCAACAAGTTTTTGGGAAAGAATCCAATCCCATTCGGAAGAACACCAGTTCAACAATCAATAAAGTTGCATACAGAACGTAACTAAAGCTAGAAGGAAGTTGATTCACCAAAGAGAGTGATGCGTACTGATGCACCACACAGCATCAGACAGTAGTAACGAACTGAAAACATTAAGTCTAATAATTACATAGTGTGATATAATCTCGTGTAATAGAACACAAGACTTGATACTTGAGGCTAGATAGACACGAGGGAGGATCCAGTACAGTAACAATTAACATTAGTAACTGTGTACACACTACAAAGGACTTGTGCAGTTTTTTTTAAGGAACGATAGGAACGGACATTGTGTAGGGTGCAACCGGTCCATGATTAACTGTTTATACCACCGGTGTCTATTTCGGATGTTCATGAAATGGGATTACCAGAGGTCTACAGAGGCACAGCAGTATCCGGCAAGATGGTTTCAGCACTGGGTGAGAAGTACATGTTCTGACGTAACGTGCTGTGGTCTATCCTTGCTGGGATCAGCTGACTGGGTTGTTGTCTGAGAGTCCGATTCTACACACTTTATAGAACACGTCACACATTTTCTTCACATACACGTCTCATATACGTTACACTTTTCTTTTAATAAATTAATCTTTATTAATTTTTAGAAGCAAGAGTTGTTGAGTATGTTGCGTTGGGGAAGTATGAGAAGGGGGCATAGTACGACAGTGAGAGAGTGATAGGAAAAGGTGTCCATAGGCTGATGGAGTGTGTTGGACGGAAGCTGGTGGATTCTCCAGAATATTGAGAGGAAAAAAATATTATAATGTGGGTGTCGACTCTCTTCACTCCAGGGACGACACTGTAAAGGAGGACACGACAGCAGGTTAGGGTGTTCTTTTTGCCCACGACAGAAAGATTTTCTACACCTTACCGAGGATTTGAACCTGGGTCACCCGGAAGAGAACTCGGAGTACTTAGCCACTTGACCCCCGGGAAGGTTAACCCGGTCAACAAATGCCCGCAGAAGTCAGATGTGTTGGCCTAACGGCGCAAGAACGCAGCTCTGCTGTAAACAGGCACAACGCAATCACGTCCGGAAAAGAAAAAAAAAACTCTGGATGAACGCGGAAGAAGAAGAAACCACTTGACCAGCCGATCATTTTCTTTTCAATGTTGCTAATTTTGTCATCTCTTTGTTCGTTTTATTTTCATCTGTCCACTTTTCTCATTCGGTTATTGCCCCTTAATGTAGTCACTGTAATGTCTTCACCATGTATATATGTTCTGTTTTGTGTATTTGTTTGCTGATGAAGGTTAGTCACCGCAACGTCCCATGTTTTCCGTAATTGTGTTCTGTAAAGCTGCATTACTTCGACAACACTGACAGCGTGGAACGTTTGACGTAACATCCGGGGCGGTTAATCCTGTCAACCAACGCTTGAACAAGTCGGATGTGTCGGCCGAAAAGGACCAATATCTCGGCTCTGCTGTACAAAGGCACAGTGCAATTACGCCTAAAGCAAACATTTGAATGAACGAAGAAGAAGAAGAGAGAAGAAGAAGAAGAAGAAGAAGAAGAAGAAGAAAAGAAGAAGAAGAAGAAGAAGAAGAAGAAGAAGAAGAAGAAGAAGGAGGAGGAGGAGGGAGGAAAAGGAGGAGGAGGAGGTTGAGGAGGAGAAGAAGAAAAGTAGTAGTAGTAGTAGTAGTAGTAGTAGTAGTAGTAGTAGTTGTAGTAGTAGTAGTAGTAGTAGTAGTAGTAGTAGTAGTAGTAGTAGTAGTAGTTGTTGTTGTTGTTGCTGCTATTGTTATTATAACAGGTGATGTGAGATTCGCGACATCTCAGAAACGCCCCTACTCGCCATTCTCAAATACCCCACTCACATCAGAAGCTGACAAGAACCCCTTCCCCAACCCGCCTACAGGCAGTCACGCCGCTGACCCCTGACCCACCCCTCCCCCCAACCCCACACTTGTCAAATAACTGCACAGCCAATTTACCTCCGCCTCGACTTATTACCCTCCAATCTTCCCATCTGACGCGCAATCTCTGAGCCATCTAAATGAGCTGGGGAAATCTACCCTGACCTGCCGGTATAGATTCTGTGTTTTCACTTGACTCGGCCGATCTGCCCCTTTCGTTTTCTGACCAGCCATTCACCCACGCCTCCTCGAATCGGCTCCGTGATTCACATATATAAAACCCAGTCATATCTTGCCTACATTCGCCTCCCTGGGAGACGTCCAGTATCGGACGTGATGGACAGTATCTATTCAGAGTCCAGTCCTTGGCGCGGCTGCCTAACTAGGTCCAGATGATTGCAATTTTCCATGTGTCAAAATGAGCGGGTCATAATTCCAGGACGGCTCCTTTGACCCGCGTCCAGTGTTCACCTTTATCGGACACCAGATATGGACCAGCACTTACAATTATTGGGTAGCTGCGGTAACGTAGTCGCTAGACGCTCGACTGGTGGTCATGTATTCAACTCGCACCCAAATTTGCTGAATATCCTTTAAAGGACGTCACATTCAACCCCTGCATTATTTGACTGTTTGTGATTTTTTGGCAAGTTTACGTTCAGTAGATTGCGAATGATTTCTGAACGACCGGCACTCATACCATTGTATAAAAATTAGCGCGTAAGGAGAAGAAGAAGAGGAAAAAGGAAAGAGGAGAAGAAGAAGAAGGCGAAAAAAAAAAGAAGGAGAATGAGAGACAATATAGTTCTTAAAAGATTCGGAGGATGTGATGCAGAGATAAAGAAATAAATCGAAATATTCAGATATCTTCTACTACTCGTAGAAACAGCTTCAAATTCTTTACACGACGTACAATCAACCCCAACATGTATTGGCTGTTGTGATCTCATCTTATCATCTCATCTCATCATCTTATCATCTCATCATCTAATCCAATCATCTCATCACTCATCTCATCATCCCATCTCATATTATCTCATCTAATCTTTTCCCTCTTGTACCTTGCGGTGTCGAGGTGAAGCATAAACACCGGGAGAGTGCCCGTTTATGGGTTTAATATATCGAGATACCCATGGACTCTGTTATTCCCTCCGTACGTCGTTTACATGGTCGGCATCTTCTTGGCTGTTTTGATTTACTAGGCAATTTTACGTTCATTAACTTGCCCATGCTTTCTCAACGGCCGACACCTCATGCCACTGAAATCTTCGCAGAGCGGTCTACTTCAGAATCGCATGTGATTGATTTCGAACCCTGGAATTCGTATGTCGGAGAACGCTAAAACTGCCAAAGACACCATCACACTTTGCTATATGTGCCTCATACGAGGGTAAGTTAATAAGTAAGTCACACATGGCTGTAGAACAATAGCTAATTATGATAAGAATGTAAGACGGGCCTGCGTGCCCAATTTGTGACCCTTTTAAAATAAAGTTGAATTGAATTAAATTGAACAACTTGAAACCAGTTTATTTTTTACACATACATTGTCCCTTTATTTCTCAACATAATTTCCACCAACATTGATGCATTTATCCCATCGTTTTATCAGTCCTCCCAAACCGGCTGCATAAATCTGATGCCCTGTTTTCATTACCTGCCATCCCACAGTACTGTGTGACTTACTTATTGACTCGCCCTCGTAACATTTTCTACCCAGTTATGCACCGCTTTATCAGAAATCGCTAGGGGCTAAGTCCACTGAAAACGCACCTTGGCGGGAGACATTTCGCGAATGACGCCGAAGTTTAATGTGAAGTGAAAACGTAGTTTAGAAACAGAGCACGCAGTTCCATACAGCCGGTTTGGGAGGACTGATAAAACGATGGAATAAGTGCACCAATGTTGGTGGAAATTATGTTGAGAAATAAAGAGACAATGTATGTGTAAAAAATAAACTGGGGGAGGAAGGTAAGACAGGAAACTGGAAGCAATGGAGATGTGATGGTAGTCCGAGAGTGAAAACTGCGAAGGAGTGCCCCGGCTGATGTCCGTACAATGCATGAGTGGGTGCCTGTGAAAGGTTGGCCATAGTGGACGAATATTAAAGAACAATGATGTGTGCGCCTAAGTATGATGGTGAAAAAACGAAACTCATTCCCCGTGCTCCATTTTAGGGTAAGACATGTGAGATCCTAGCTCAATTACAAAATGTTTTGTTTTTGTTTAAATCTGGATCCGAACATACAACCATCGAGCCGGGAGGTATGCGTGCTAACCGCTGAACTACTGCGGCTTCCTGAACACAATGTGACTTGTTTTAATTTTCTTAATGAGTGCTGGTTGGAGAGGAGGAGAGGTAGGGCGTGATCTTCCCCGATCCATTACGGAGAGAACACAAATGGGTTGTGGTGTTTTTGGGGGATGTTTGTCGCGTGAGTACAGCGGTTCTTAACTTGAGAGGCATGGCCCCGGCTAGCGCGTGCAGGTCGTCGCTTGAGCTACGGGGTTCGGTGCTCGGTGCGACACTTTCAGCAGGTCGCCCTGCGGAAAGAAACCGAAGAATATGGTATAACACCCGGTGCCATGAAATCGACCCTCTTGCATTTTAAAGCATTTTCCCCGCATGCACCTGGCTAGTCATTTGCTTGCTTGCTTGCGTTCGCTGGCTGTGAACTCCAGCGTGAAGTCCTGTATGTCGGATGAAGACATCCTGTTGTCCAACATCAGTGCGATGTCATACCGGACTGAGGTTTGCGTGAGTATCCGTTGTCCTATGTCTGGCTTATTGGTGTGCAGACAGGTGGTTCCTCGCCGTGCAGGCAGATACTCTCCGACTTCGGAAGAATCAGCAATCCTACTGCGTTAGCCAGGACCCCAAAGGGACCTGTTGCCCAGGATGCACGACTAGGACGTGTTAATAGGACTTGGCCAGTATATAACCTGGCCCTGGTGCCTTGGAAACACCTCTGCGTCCGGCTAGCCATTTGATAAATAAGCACTTCTCGGTGGTAGATTACCCAAGGACAGAGGAGAGGTGCTCAGGCGCCCGTGGGACCAGGTGGAGAAAGTCATGGAACAGACCGAGAATCCGTATGTGGATATGATGAAATGGTGGGGGATCGGGAGGGGTTCTGGACGACTCTCACAACTGATAGGGAAGACCGGGAGAACTTTCAATCAGACAGCGCTGGGAATGATTAGCAGGATGACTCTTCGTTGGCTGTTGAACGAGGGACGGAGAGCGTGTGGGAATGTCCTGAGTGCAGGGATATCGGTTTCAGCTCAACTCAACTCAACGAATCAACTCAACTACTCAACTCAACAACCTAACTCAACACAACTCAACTCAACAAATCAACTCAACATATAAACTCAACAACTCAATTCAACCCAACTCAACTCAACTCACCAAATTAAGTCAACAACTCAACTTAACTCAACTCAACAACTCAACTCAACAACACAACTCACTCAGCTCAGCTTAATAAGCAAGTTCACATGTATTGCTTCGCGCTTATAGAACTGTAAGAAAGCAGGACGAACTAGAAGACAGACTAGATAACATACACATTTAACCAGAAGACAAGAGGACACACCAGACAACATACACATTTAACCAGCAGAGTAGAGAACAGACTAGACAACATACACATTTAACCAGAAGACTAGATGACACACTAGACAACAATCACATTTAACCAGAAGAGTCCAGGATCCTTCCACAGATCTAAAGGCACATCAGGCATTGGGTGCTAAACCCATATGTTTATAGCCCAACCTGCACTCAGTGGCTGGTGTGATTAGTATCACCCAGGTCGCCTTTACCTCCAAAGACTTTCCCCGACCCCAATTTGAGGATATGTCGACCTGGAAGCCGTGGTCAATTTTAAAGTTTCAAATCCGCGGGAACAAATCTCGCAACAGGAACGTGCCGTGGGTAGGTAGAATGTTTGCAGGCCTGAGTGCAAAGAAAAGGGGGCCAGTCTCTTCCTCCCCTAGCGAACGACGAGAACTGGAATCGAACCCTATACTACCGCACACCATTGGTAGTCTAACGTGCTAACCGTTATAACAACCCTGCCGTTGAAAGCCATGTGTATATAGGTTGTATGTTTAATGACTGTGCAGTGTTTGAAAATATTGCCGGTCCAAGTTTTGTATTCGCCCTCTGTAAAGTTCATGCAACATAATAGGTAAATCTTTATCACGCCATCAAAGTAGTCCGTGTGACAAGTGAAGAGTTAGAACCCCTGCCCTAATGAATGACTCACAAACTGTAATGTGTTCTATCTAACCCCACATCCCTTTCTTCAGGCGACAAAACGCATCCCATCCTGACCCTCGACCCCCTCAACCCCCCATTTCTGCCCGAGCCCACCAGGAGGTAAAGGCTGTGACAGAATGACACTGCCGTAAACACCCCCCCCCCCCCCCCCCAACTGAACCCTCTTTGGATATTCCCGGATGTGGGTCTATTTTCCCGCCACCATTTTTTTCCCAAACATGGATCCGATTCTGCATGTCACGGGGCGTGACGTTTGGTTAAAGCATGCAACAAACCCCACCAGCATGTCCAGTCGTTACGTGTGACAGTCCCCTAAGATTGCCTGGCAAGGGCACTCCCAAGAATGAGTTAGTTATCTGTTCGGATATCACCCTTGCACTCCGGACAAGCCCACAGTCGGGTGGGTTTTCATCTCATGTTGACTTATCTGCTTCGGCCGTTATTTTTCTTATCTGAAAGACAATAATCTTAATTTGGTTTAGGGGGGGGGGGGGTGTGGGGGGGGGGGGGACTAGTGTATCTGCAGACCTCGGCGTCGTCGAAAGGATAAGAAAGCTCCTTCTAAAACTTCCGATGATGGCGAAATGGGCTGTTTAAGTTGGGCTTAAACGTGGAGTTATGGTTCATAAAGCAGAATACAGTCAAATAGTAACAATTACAGTGACAACAATAACAATTGTAGTAACAACAGTAACAAATACAATATCAATTATAACAAATACTGCGATATCAGTAAGAATTACGAATAAAGTAACAACAATTGCAGTCACAACAGCAACAACAACAATAACTACAGTAACAAATACTGTAACAACAATAACAATTATATATTCAAAATGTCAATTACAATCTATTTGTTTGTTTGTTGCATATCCCTTACAGGACGCCGCAGTCAACAGCAGCATCTTCCAGCTGCTGTTGATGTACTAGGCAAGATTACGCTCAGTAGTTTGCCATTGCTTTCTAAGCGGCCGGCTCACATACCCCGTAAGTTACCAACCCGGCGAGAACCGCTACCGATTCTCGCGCAGGTTACGTTTCTCACGAGAATATACGGGATTACGGAGAAAGACGTAAAGTCCTATGCCAGGGAGACCGGCCAATTACAATTGCAATAACAAAATTAACAATTGCAGTAACAAAAGAAAATTTTACTATATCAATATTTTACAATATTACAGTAACTGTGATAACAATAGGTATTACAGTAATAGCAATAACAATTGCTGTAACAACAATAACAATCACTGTATTAATTGCAGTAAGAATATTAACAATAAATATATAAACAGTACCAACTATAGTAGTCACAGTAATAATTACAGTAACAAATGCAAGAGCAACAATAGCAATTACAATAACGACAATAAAAATTACAGTAACAACAATACCAATTACAGTAACAGCAATAACAATTACAGTAACAACAATACACTTACAATAACAACAATAGCAATTACAATAAACGCAATGGCAATTACAGTAAAAACAATAACAATTACAGTAACAACAATACACTTACAATAACAACAATATCAATTACAATAAAAACAATAGCAATTACAGTAACAACAATATTAATTACAGTAACAACAATAACAATTACAGTAAAACAATATCACTTACAATAACACCAATAGTACTTACAGTAACAACAATAACAATTACAGCAACAACAATAACAATTACAGTAACAACAATAAATATAACAATAACAACAATAACAATTACATTAACAACTGCGATAACAATTGTATGCTATTGAAAGTTATAAATTCGAACGCATTTTGTTTGTTTCTGTAGTAACTCCCCAGGCACAGTGAGTCGCTTGATACAGAATCAGTTTACGAGATGAGAAACCCAGATGTCTTCGTTCACAGCCCCTATAATCTAACTACTCTGTCACTGACCCCCCAGCACTGCATGCACACAGGAAAGGCTCACTCTCTCTAAACTCGTAACTGAACCCCGGGCTCTGCGCTATCCGCTCGAACTGCTACCCATGCCTTCTCAGCACACCAAGACACTCGCCCTCGTTTTTGCATGTGTTCTCACGCTCACCAGTACCAGATCATATATTTCTTTTAACACTTCACCTCCGCTGTTAGCTTCCGGGACAGGTCACCCTTTTATGAATGGAGCACGCAGCGTCACATCCGACCCCAACATTTCTGCCTTGCCTTAGGGGAGCACCCAGCGCCCCAAAATTTCTGCTTTCCCTCAGTTTAGTTTAGTTTTAGTTTAGTTTAGTCGATGGATCAACATCACGGCACACGGGTGTAACCCATAAGTGCTCCGTTCTTCTCCTAACTCAAACCTGAGTCTGGAGAAACTCAGCTCAATGCACGAACTCCGTAGCACCGGCGAGGATGCTGAAATACTTTGGGTAGATTTTTAACTCGAAATTTTGCCCGGGCAGCGCCGTTAGGCTACTCTTTTTCAATTTCCAACTGCCAAGGGATTTTTTTACGTGCGCAACAATACACACTGGCGCCCTATCTCACTACCCAGAGACCAGGGGAAATTTTATTTACTAGAGGTCCACGTGAAAAACATCCCGGTCCTCACCGGGGCTTGAACCCGGGACCGCCAGCACTCGAGGCGGACACCATACCTCGAGACACGCAGCCCCCTTAGCTTGCCTCAGGGATCCACGATAAATTTGTGAAAACTTGAATGGGGATTCCGGGTCCACCAGCCTAAAATGTGTACCAGGGAAGTATACTGAGTCAGGCTCACATCGTGGAGACGTGTACTTTACTTTACTTTACTTTACTTTACTTTACTTTAAATCCAGGCTAAAAATACAGGCTCAAATCGTGGAGACGTGTCCTTTACTTTACTTTACTTTACTTTACTTTACTTTACTTTACTTCAAATCCAGGCTGAAAATACAGACTCAAATCGTGGAGACGAGTACTTTACTTTACTTTACTTTACTTTACTTTAAATCCAGGCTTAAAATACAGGCTCAAATCGTGGAGACGTGTACTTTACTTTACTTTACTTTACTTTACTTTACTTTACCAAGCCGTACTCTAGATTCCTGTGATATAGGTACCAGGGACCCAAGCTTCCTTCTTTGGGCAACACGTCAGAATAACTCATTGATCTCGTTACAAGGGCAGTGTTACTGCGACAGTCAGACCAGCGCGGGGAAATAAACAAACAAATCGCTTCATTCAAAGACTCCGTTGTCGGAACGAGCAATTAAGTGGACACCAGAAGTATCAGTACTAGCTACTTGCTTGTCGAATTCAGTGTGTCCTGTTATGTTGTTTGTATGCGAATGATCGAAAATGTTAAAAGACAAAGATGGAGGGAAAGAAGGAGAGGGAAAGGGGGGGGGGGGGGGAGAGAGAGAGAGAGAGAGAGAGAGAGACGTGGAAAAAGAGAGACGGGGAGAGAGAGAGAGAGGGGGGAATGAGAGAGAGGGAGAGAGAAGGGAATGAAGTGAAGGGGAGAGAGAGTGAGAGAAAGAGATAGATGGAGGGGTGAGAGGGGAGAGAGAGAGAGAGAGAGATGGAGGAGAGAGTAGATAGACAGAGAGGGAGAGAAAGAGAGAGATGGGGGGAGTGAGAGGGAGAGAGAGGGAGAGATATGGGTACAGAGAGAGGACAGACAGACAGACAGACAGACAGACAGACAGACAGACAGACAGACAGGCAGGCAGGCAGGCAGGCAGGCAGATAGATAGATAGATAGATAGATAGATAGATAGATAGATAGATAGATAGATAGATAGATAGATAGATAGATAGATAGATAGATAGATAGATAAAAAAGTCGCTTAGAAGTCGACAGGGTCGACCTCATTGCACCGGGTTTTATCCCATATGGCTCGGTCTCTTTCCGCAGCGCGGAAAGCGTCGCACAAAGCACGAAATCCGTAGCTCTAGCGACGACCCACAGGAGTCTCCGAAAAATTTAACTCGTGAACCGAAATGACGCGGCCCGGAATCAAACCCACAACCTTCGGAGCCCGAGTTAAACGGCTTGACCATTTCGCCATGAAGACTCCCGGCAGGCAGACTGCATATTATCTAGATAGATAGACAGACAGACAGACAGACAGACAGACAGACAGACAGACAGACAGAGAGACAGACAGATAGATAGATAGATAGATAGATAGATAGATAGATAGATAGATAGATAGATAGATAGATAGATAGATAGATAGATAGATAGATAGTGTGTGTGAACAGAAACCCAGTGAACAAAAATCATAGGGGAGAGTTGAATAAAAACAAGCAATAATAATAATAATAATGATGATGATGATGATGATGATGATGATGATGATGATGACGATGATGATTATGATGATGATGATGATGATGATGATGATGATGATGATGATGATGACGATAATATTAATAATAATAATAATAGAAGAAGAAGAAGAAGAAGAAGAAGAAGAAGAAGAAGAAGAAGAAGAAGAAGAAGAAGAAGAAGAAGAACAACAACAACAACAACAACAACAACAACAACAACAACAACAACAACAACAACAACTCCATTTCGTTTTTTAACATTATCATTCAATACAAACACTTTTCTCAAACATATCATACCGCCCAACCTTTCACAACCCTACAATCCACAGCCAAACACACCACCCCTCCTCATCTTCACCCCAACAGCTGCTATACAAAAACGCAATACGGCGTTGGAAGAGTTAAGAAAATGTAAGATTTCTATCTCCTCCCATTAGGCCATCTCCTCCCATCACACCTTCTCGTGGTTCGCCGTTTAGTCTTGATTTTCTTATTTACCATTGAAGACCTGGTTCAAACATCGTCTCCTAATCGGATTACCCCCGTAGTCAGTGAGACTAGGTTCGGGTCTTCCTGAAATCTTTAAATAAACTGATCATACAGATAACGGGCAGAATGTTCTATCTCCATGGAGGGGACACAACTTGACTACACTGTTTGCATATGCCAGTGTTTCTTAAAGAATATTTAACAATATTGATTGTATTGTGTATAGATAAATATATGGAGGTTTATTCCAATGGTAGACCGTTCCTTTGTTGAAAATATCGTTGGGTCATTTATTGAACGAAGTGCGTGTATGTGTGTTTGTTTGTATGAGCGCATATTTCTTTCAGTAAAGCTATTATGAATACTACTATTAATAAATTAATACTACTGGCGTTACTACAACAATGGTAGCTATTACAACCATCACGACCATTGTGAATATTACTACTATACTAGTAGTAGATAATACTAGAATGTTAGACGGACCTGCGTGCCCAATTTGTGACCCTTGGAAAATAAAGTTCGTTCGTACTTTCTCTCAGCTCGTAATCCCGCATATTTGGGTCCGAAACAAAGCTGCGGGTGATTTAGAAGCAGATCGCCTTGCGTTGGTTTCCTTACTCATGGTATGAGTGCCGGTCGTTCAGAAAGCAATGATAAACTACTGACCCTAAACTTACCCAGGAACCACAAACAGCCAAAAACTGCTGGAGTTGACTGCTACGTCCTGTAAAGGATATGCAACTAACTTTTAACTACTACTACTACTACTACTACTACTACTACTACTACTACTACTACTACTACTACTACTACTACTACTACTACTACTACTACTACTACTACTACTACTACTACTACTACTACTACTACTGCTGCTGCTGCTGCTACTACTACTATTACTACTATCACTACTACTACCATATATTATGTGAGTGCATGTCTCTCTGTGTGTCTTTCTGTATGTCTGTATGTAGGTAGATAGTTAGGTAGGAAGACGGGCAGGCAGACATGCAGGTAGGTAGTTAGGTAGATATTGTTTACATAGGGGTTGAAGCCAGCGTCGAAAAGCTGAAACACGAGCATGTGGCCGAGTAACAAAACAGCCCATTCGTCATAGGGATTTAAACTCAGAATACCCTACCTGCAGGCTAAGTGCCCTAGCAACTGAACCCCTTCTACTCCCACAACAGTGACTTCCTGTCTGTACCTTTCATTGCCAACATGTTCATGTTCTTGTCTCGTGAATCACCGGATCCCCCATCGCGTGATTCCTAAATCTTGAAGCACCATCCGGGGACTTTGCCATCGCCGTTTCCTTACGACGGCCAAGGGGATTGCTGGGCAAGGGAGACAACCAGCAGGAAACGCCCTTCCAGCCATGGAATCCATCCATTTCCGGCGCACGTTGCGACGGGAAAATTATAAGGTAGGTCCTACAAACCGCACTTTGGGATAACTTACCGCCCTTGCTTATAGTGTGTGTGCGTGACTTCTGGTAGTTGGTTATATCTGAAGCTTTTTGTTTCTTTCGTTCGCTTAATTTAAACACGAGCGTCAACACACGTGCTGCTGCTGCTGCTGCTGCTGCTGATTCCTCTGCTGCTGCTGTTGCTACTGCTGCTGTTGCTGCTGCTGCTACTGAACTGAATTTTGCTTGCCCTATTACCAGTGTCCATCGCCATTAGGTCTGACTTTTGAAGTGCAGTTGTAAATAATTCCCCCAAGTCACAGACAAGAAGTCAACATTTAAGTCAAAATGACTAGCGTGTGGAACGAATCTACAACCGTCGTCACCAGAGGAAGTTTAAGAGTGGCGCTTTAAACCATTCGGCCACGTCGACCTCCTTAAGCTTTCCAAAACAAAGGTTTCAAAGGAAAAAGTATATACTTCATTGCACCGGGTTTTTCCTATATGATTCGGTCTCTTTCTGCAGGACGGCCTGCCGAAAGCGTCACACAAAGCACGAACTCCATAACTTCAGCAACGACCCCTAGGAGAAGCGACAAGTTAGTTGCAATTAACTTGTAGGACGTCGCAGTCAATGCCAGCATATTTCCGCTGCTTGTGATTTCCTGGCAAGTTTATGTTCAGTAGTTTGCCATTGCTTTCTAAACGACCGGCACTTATACCTTTGTATAAGAGCCAACTAAAGGCGGACTGTCGCCAAATCGCCCATAGCTGTGTTCTGAATGCGGTGTGCGGGATTACGAATTGCGTCCGTAACACCTTACCCACAGAAACAACAAAGTGGCCTTTAAATGCGGGCCTTCGTCTGTAACTCTGGCAGAATTGTTTCGATTCTCGATGTTGACAGAAAGGATTTTATCAAATAAAGAAGCAACAAAACACACCCCCTAACCCTGGGTTTTTAGATCGGTCATCTAGATGTCTCGGATAAGTGCGAACAAAATACGAAGACACTTGTGTACATAGGCCCACATTTTCATAGATGATTCGGTACTCAGTGGGTGATGTAGTCAATATCCCACCGGCTGATTTTACTTCCCATGGCTTTCCATGGTACCAATGTTAGGCTGGGACATCCTGGTAGTTCAGATCCATTAGCAAAATTATTCTCGATGTGGATTTGAAACCATTGCCACATCACCGTCACTCGAACGTCTACCCGTGTAAAAGAGGGTTATTGCCTTTGCTCTTTTAAAGTTTCCTCTTCTTCTTCTTCTTCTTCTTCTTCTTCTTCTTCTTCTTCTTCTTCTTCTTCTTCTTCTTCTTCTTCTTCTTCTTCTTCTTCTTCTTCTTCTTCTTCTTCTTCTTCTTCTTCTTCTTCTTCTTCTTCCACATCCTCCTCCTCTTCTTCTTCTTCTTCTTCTTCTTCTTCTTCTTCTTCTTCTTCTTCTTCTTCTTCTTCTTCTTCTTCTTCTTCTTCTTCTTCTTCTTCTTCTTCTTCTTCTTCTTCTTCTTCCTCTTCTTCTTCTTCTTCTTCTTCTTCTTCTTCTTCTTCTTCTTCTTCTTCTTCTTCTTCTTCTTCTTCTTCTTCTTCTTCTTCTTCTTCTTCTTCTTCTTCTTCTTCTTCTTCTTCTTCTTCTTCTTCTTCCACATCCTCCTCTTCCTCCTCCTCTTCTTCTTCTTCTTCTTCTTCTTCTTCTTCTTCTTCTTCTTCTTCTTCTTCTTCTTCTTCTTCTTCTTCTTCTTCTTCTTCTTCTTCTTCTTCTTCTTCTTCTTCTCTTTCCACTTCTTATTCTGCCTGCGATAAACGTTTGCTATACGTGGTATATAGCACCCATTGTAGTGAGTAGATGTCCTCTTTCTAGTCCCGTGCCACTTAGGCCAACATATTCCGACGTCGACGGTTGAGGTTTCTTTTCTGGATCCATCCTCCCATGTGTAGATTGCTTTTCCGAGATTATGAGCGCTTCCTGCCCACAATTAAAATTTTTAAAGTATGCAACTCTACTAACTAAACTTCTGTTTAACATCCACGAAAACCGACTAAACATAATGAGCTAGCAACAAGAAATTTTGCTATTTTAATCTATTAAAGGTTTGAAATTGTATTTCTGATGTCCGCTTTGTTTTTATTTTGTTACAAAAAAAATTTCAAACCAAGGGGGCTTAATCAGCGATAATGGATTTCCGAAAGGGAGATAATTTAAATGTTTTTATTTAATATTTGCCATAACTATCTACTTAAAAGTGAGTGCTTAATGTAAAGCATATATGAATATAGGAAGGGGTGTTAAAAGAAGTTGGTGGCTTTGGGCGTCTGTTATAAACGTTTAATATTACCGTTTTCTTTCTAAACAAGAAGGTATCGTTTTCTTTCTGAACCAAAAGTCGCCGTTTAAACTCAGCTTAATGATGTTGTTTTTTTTTTTTGGGGGGGGGGGGGGGGGGTACGGGGGTGTAAGGCATTGGTAACACCTTTGGTAAGGATGACTCTAATGTCCTCTTCAGGACCCATCCCTCATTGGTCCAAGCCTGACATCCAGCTCACGCCTGTGGCTCCCAGTAGCTGTCAACGTGCGACAGCGGCCACCCTCCCCCCCCCCCCCCCCCCCGGAAAACAGCTGTGGGAGGCTGGCTAAACCAGGCGTGGGTAGCCGATTTGGTGTCAAACCAAGCGGTGAACTAGGGTATGCTTACGCAGCATGTGAAGACAGGATTCGGCAGAATGTGCGGATGAAATCACTGATGATTCAACGGGCAAGACTGCGTTTACATACAAAGCGTTGTGGAAAGTAATGAGCACGACAAGGCACGTAGAGCGCCCTGGTCATCCACTGCACCTGTATTTGTCTCCAGTCATCTTCACTTGTCTTGCCACTGGACTCAGATGGACTCAGGCGAGAGAATGAGGTCAACGAATTGCGTAACTCTTCCTCACTTTAATCCATTTCATCGCGCAAGTCATTCTTCATCCAACTTCATATATCACCTTCAAACCCTGTGGCGATGGGCGAGCGGCGAAGCGGCAGGCGTGGGTACGCTGACAGTCGTAGTCTCAGAACTGCACACAGGTGGCTCAGGCCATATGATCATCTTCTACTGACCGGAGCAGCAGTGGGATTCGGCAGTCCCCTGAGTGAGTGAGTAGCCCTCTATAGAAAAGCCCTGATCACTTCCATAGAATCAACATCCAAAACAAAACAAAAATGCCTGCAATAACATTCGGAGAGTAGTGCAGCAGAAACTTCGGGACATGCGGGACTCCTGTCTGAGCAACAAAGCTGATAAAATTCAAGGCTTTGCTAACAGACATGATATGAAAAACTTCTACGACTCACTGAAAGCGGTCTACGGTCCTACATCACCAGGCATAGTTCCCCTCCTCAGTGCAGATGGGGGAACATTGGTCACCGGCAAGAGAGAAATCCTTCAACGCTGGGCAGAGCATTTCAGCAACATCTTAAATACAACTTCCTTCTTTGATGATGAAACCATCAACTGCCTTCTTCAGGTTCCCACTAATGATACTCTTGATGGCCTGCCAACCATAGTGGAAGTAAACAAAGCCGTCCAGCAACTTTCAAGTGGAAAGGCGCCTGGTCCTGACTCTATCCCAGCAGAGATATACAAGGCAGGTGGGCAGGTCCTAATAGAACAGCTTCACCAAGTCTTTACAAACATATGGGTGAGCGAGACCATGCCACAAGATTTCAAGGACGCGTCAATAGTCCACCTTTACAAACGTAAAGGAAATCGCCAATCCTGTGACAACCACCGAGGCATCTCCTTGCTCTGAATCACAGGGAAGATACTCGCCAGAATTCTTCTCAATCGCCTCACGGCCCATCTAGATCAAGGTCTTCTTCCTGAGAGTCAATGTGGCTTCAGAAAAGAACGAGGGACTGTTGACATGATTTTTCGTTGCAAGGCAGCCGCAAGAGAAATGTCAGGAACATAAATCTTAAATGTTCTCCACTTTCATTGACATTACCAAAGCTTTTGATACAGTCAGCAGAGAAGGACTGTGGAAGATTATGGAGAAATATGACTGTCCACAAAAGTTTGTCCAAATAGTGCGGCTTTTTCATGAAGGTATGCAGGCAAGAGTACAGGAAAATGGTGAACTGTCTGAGCCCTTTCCTGTCACTAATGGAGTGAAGCAAGGATGTGTCCTGGCACCAACACTGTTCAGCCTCATGTTTTCAGCTATGCTGACGAATGCCTTCGAGAACAGTGACATTGGAATAGACATCACCTACCGCATGGATGGAAAGTTGTTTAATCACAGAAGGCGGAAAGCCAAAACCAAAACTAACAGCGACACTGTCAGAGAACTGCTGTTTGCTGATGATTGCGCTCTATATGCCTACTCAGAGGCAGACATGCAACACAATGTTTCAGCTTTCTCATATGCCTGTGCCAACTTTGGGCTCAATATCAACTTGAAGAAGACTGTAGTTATGTACCAGCCAGCTCCAGGGAACAATCACACCGTGCCGAATATCAAGGTGAACAGTCAAAAACTAAGTGTTGTGGAGAAATTCGCCTGGCTCGGCAGCACTGTTTCACAAGCTCCCACAGTTGATGACGAAGTGAATGCAAGAATCTTAAAGGTCAGCGCGGCCTTTGACAGACTGTACAAGAATGTATGAGACAAATGGAATAAGCCTGCGAACAAAGCTGAAAGTCTATAAAGCAGTTGTATTATCCACACTGCTATATGCTTATGAAACATAGGCTGATTATCAGCGACATGCTAGGAAATTAAACCACTTCTACACAGTCTGCCTGAGGAAGCTATTGAAGACTAAATGGCAAGACAAGATCCCAGACACTGAAGTTCTAGAAAGAGCGTCCATGCCCAGTATCCACATTGAACTAATGAAAACTCACATTCGCTAGGCTGGTCACTTAACTCGAATGCCAGATCACAGACAATTTTTTTTTACGGCGAGCTGCGTTGTGGTAAACGCTCCCAGGGCGGCCAGAGTAAGCGATTTAACGACACTCTGAAAATCTCACTCAAAGCTTTTAGAATTCATCTTGACACCTGGGAGACTGCTGTTGAGGACCGAAATTCGTGGCGTACAACATTACATAAGGGTGCAGTCACTTGTAAAACAACCAGGACTGCAAGAGCTGTGAAGAAAAGGCTGGACAGAAAAATCACTGCTGGAGAACCTCCTCCTGAAACGTCAAGCATTCTTTGTCCACAATGTCAAAGAGCATTTCGAGCCAAAATAGACCTTATCAGCCATGTTAGAACTCACGGCTTCTTACTTTCAACCCCACTAGATGAAATGAATGGTTATCATCATTCTTGATGGACAAACAACAATGTCGGTGTGTCAACAACTCATGTTTCAGGCATCATCGGATTACTTCTCCCACACCACACAAGAAACTTGCAAGCCGTGTGAGAGGAAATGAATGATACATTTTATTGCCGTAGGCTCTTTACAAAACAGTCGCTATCAAATCACACATAAAGTCACAGGATTGCGTATCACTGGTTTTCCTAAAACCCTATTGCTAAGTTCTATCTACTTGGCTACACAAAAACTCCTATCGATACTAAACGAAGTGCTCTCTACAAAAGTCAGTCCCCAGTCTGACTTTGCTACTCGCGTGGCTACACGGCACGCGGAAGGACCTTCGTGCGTCCTTTGGCTCTTTGCGTGCTATTTTACTTAGCACGCTTCTATTAGCTGTCTTCTATTGAGTGGCAATCGAGGCTATCACGCAGGCGTGATTCTATCGTGACCAGTAGTGCTAACTATCTGGTCGACGCCTCCGTGTCTCATGAGAGGACTAGTTAATAGTCCCCCTTTCTATCACCTACCCTACCCTTATACAGGGCACTGTGTTCCCTCTAATCTATCTGAGGTTGACCACTCTTCCCGGTGGTGTTCTATCTTGAGGCAGACCTCTGGCCTCATATTTCAGTCTTTGACACACACCCTCCCCTCCTGTGTTGCGTCATCAACTTTCACTCATTGGTTGTGACGCAAGAGGTTTCTAAAAAATTAGTGTAACTAATTTTTGTCAAAGACTGTAGATAACCTGGCTTTGGGCTACCCAATAGACTTCTACTGACTATTGTCACAATGTAGTATCACTTTACTTGGCTACTGGCAATCGCCACAAACTTGTCTGGTTGGCGTGAGCCCTCTTCTCAATCGCAATATTATATTAATTAGAGGTATGTCTGAACCGGACCGTTGTCTTATAAGACCTGCCCTCAAATAGTAAATTAACTCACTACCCATACAAAGTTGACTTTCTTAGGGTCAACACATGAATTGCTTCATGTCCCCCATATAATATTAAACAACCATTACACAAGCTGTGTGCGACAGGCTTTACCTATCTCGCTTCCGCGTGTAAAGTTATCTTTCACTGTTAAGTTAGTGTTTCGTTGTCTATTATGTCCCCTGACTCGGAGTTATCTCCCTTTGATCTACAAAAAGTGTATGCAATTTATATGTTTGTTTTTCTGGTTGTTTGCGTGTTTGGATGTAATTAATAGTATATTCTAACCTCTAACATGTGTATCTACCTATCATGTGTATGTAAGTTAGTTTTCAAGTGCCATAATTCGGTTAAATGCGGCCACAAACAAGTGTATAACACTAATTCGTGACTACGTTTCCGTCTTATGAGACTTAAAATACTTTCTCTAAGATCTACACTAAACTACACACAACACATTCACGACATTCCATTTTCAACATCGAAACCAACATTTGACGGCGACAAAATTAAAAAGTCGCGCCGAGCGGCAGAAAAATCCGCTGACTGATCTCACTCTCTCTTGTACAATTCTACATTCGCTCTCACTTTCACACTTCTGTCACACTTCTTCTACCCTCACTTCTGTCACACATCTTTTACCCTCATTTCTGTCACACATCTTTTACCTTCATAGTTATCTAAAACCTTAGAGTGACACTGTACAAGTTTGGCTCAGTTTGACAGAGTTGAGCTTCATGACTGTGCGTCAATTGTTGCACAAGTCAAGTATTTACAATATATTTACATGTAAGGAAAAGGGTTGATGGTTTGTACCCTGGTATTATTAACCACTATATTCTATTAAAATGATACTCTAAATACTGACATACTAATACTAGTTCTATAAATATGTATTTAATGTGTTACCTATTTTAATCTATCTGTCACATTAATCCTAAAACAAGCTTACATTACTCCTAATATTATCTAATTTAAGGGATGTAATCTAACTATTTAAACTGGAATTGATGTGAGATGAGTTATGTACCTTTATGAAATGGGTAATGTGAAATGTAATAAGTTACGTACCTTTCTAATATGGGTGATGTGAAATATAACACAATTATAACTAATGTTTTTAAATGAAAAAAACTATATGATTGATATTCTTAATCTAAATGATGTGAATGATTTATGTTTAATTGTATAATCTTTTTATCCTGTTACGGTGTAAACTAATCATACTACTAAATGATAACGTTTGTTAAATGGATTGGATCATTAAGATGGAATGAACTGAAATGAAATGAAACAAAGTGAAATGCAATAAAGTAAATGGTACTATTACTATCTAAATTTATTATTCTAGTTTCTACTTAGTTGTTGTTATGTTTAAATTACTATCCTAATCTACTTTTAAGCTAAATAAGTGGGTAAATTAATAATCTATCTAAACCCCCCCCCCCCCAAAAAAAAAAAATGAAAACTACTATCTTGTCTAAATCTAAATATAAATTAAGATGATCTAATCTACCTATAATTTGTTACTATATTAAAATGTTATAATACATATCACAATGAGTATTTATATACATGGTATTTAAATACCTCAGGTTAGTCGTTGCCCTTAATGTTCAGAAAATGCTTTCATTGGCATACTATCTATACAATTGTCCTGGGTATATTAAATACATTACACAGTCACACTTGTGTCTTATGGGTATTGCACCTGTAGAGTTCGCTTGTGTCGTAGACCCCAGTTTTCGTGTCTGTATTTATGTAATGTTCTGACACTGTTTTTCTCTGCTTAACACAAATGATTCACTGGAACACATATGGAGCTTAGCAAGTAATGAGCTGTCCTCGTTCACAAGGTGATATATTTGTTCTCAGAGCAAAGTTCTTATTTTGATGTCTACGGACACATAGTAATTCAATGTTCTTAGTACCTAGTTCAGCACATAATGTCTATGTATTTGTAACATATTTCACATAGAATATTTTACTGTACTAAGTTAACATCTATTACTCTACACTCTTATGTGGAATCTCTGGTATTTCTACCTCAGATGGTCGACTAAGGGTATCAGCCAGGATGTTGTCCTTACCCTTAATATGCTCTATACTAAAGGTATAATTTTGTAGTATTAGCGACCACCTGTATATACGGTCATTCCGATGCACACCACTCTGTATGACCGTGATTGGGGAGTTGTCAGTCTGGACAATGAAGTGAACACCCGCCAGAAATCGATGCAGCTTTCTCACCGCATAGATGACGCTTAGGGCTTCCAACTCTGATATGGAATATCTGGACTCAGCGGGTGTGATCTTACGGCTCACGTAGCAAATCGGATGGAAGATGCCCTCATAAAATTGGCCTAGTACTGCAGCGATGGAGATCCTGCTGGCATCTGTCCTAAGATAATAAACGAGCCTAGGATTAGGCAAGCGGAGGATTGGTACATTTCTAAACAGGATTTTCAATTTTGACAATGCAGAAATTAATAATGCATCTTTGACATCTAATTTTACAGATGCTTTTAAAACATTGGAAAATACACTTGTAATTTCCGCTAAATTTGGTATGAATTTGCTATAGCAATTTACTAACCCCAAAAGGCTTCTGACCTGCTTCTTTGTGGTAGGCATGGTCAGGTTCATAATTTTGGTAATAATTCTATTGTCAGTCTTTAGTTGACCTTGAGAAATGACATGACCCAAAAACTCAATTTCTTTTAGGCCCAATTCGACTTTGCTCGGTTTGACAGTGAGCCCGAAGAGTCGCAATCTATCAAAGACATGTCTTAGTTTCAGTAAGTGTGTTGTCCAGTCATCAGTATGGACACATATATCATCTATATCCATCCATCATGTGCCATGCCGGTAAGCGTGGGCGGTCATGTTCTGCCATCTCACTCGATCAACAGAGTCGTGGATCAGTTCCGTGTTTCTGTCTCGACCATGCCACAAGGCCAAGCCATCCAGATACTTGTTTCTAGGTCTTCCCCTTGGTCTGTTCCCCTCGATCTTACCAGTTGTCACCAAGTTCTCCAAATCATTTCTTCTCATAACATGCCCAAAAAATTGTGACTGTCTACGTCTAATGTCTCTGATCAGTTTACGATCTTCATTTGTTTCTTGAAGGACTTGTTCATTGGTCTTTCTGGCTGTCCATGGTATTCTTTGCATTTTCCTCAGAAACCACATTTCTACAGCCATCAGATGTTTTTCAGCCTGGCTGCTCATTGTCCAAGCTTCACATCCATATCTATCATCTATATAGGTCACTGTATTCGTCACTCCATGAAGTAGATCTCTAGTTAAGCGTACGAAAGCGGCAGGAGCATTTCGAAGTCCGAAAGGAAGAAAACGCCACTCGTATAGTCCTAAAGGTGTTGAAAAAGCAGTAAGATGGATGGATTGAGACTGCATAGGGACCTGCCAATATCCCTTAGTAAGATCTAGTTTAGAAAAGATTTTGGAGGTGGACATGTCAAGAATAAGATCTTCGCAGGAAGGAATTGGCTCTGCGTCGATCTTAGTGACGTTGTTGAGTTTTCGATAGTCCACTCACAGACGAATTGTGGAGTCTTTTTTCTTAACTAGGACGATTGGAAAAGAGTACTCAGAAGTGGATTTCTGGATGATCCCACTAGCTTCTAAATTAAGAATTTCCTTATTTAGATTTTCCCTATAGCTAAGTGGGATTGAGTACGGCCTGCATTTAATAGGCTTAGAGTCCGAAAGAAGAATGGAGTGTTCGATTCTGTCCGTCCTACCTGGAATGTCAGAAAATATGTCTTTGTATTCCGTCACTAATTCTACTAATTGTCGTCGTTGACTGTCTGTTAGTCCCTGTTCTATCTGTATGCTATCTAATGTGGCAGTCTTGTCCACAATAGGAACGGGTAGTTCCATTCCGTCGTCGTCTACCTGATTCATTACGGTGGTGGTGCTAAGTGCGTATTCTTTATTCTCGCTAGATGTATGGATATCGTCGGATATGCCAGTCTCGCTAACTAGTGTAGTTGCGTTGTGTATGTCTGTCGTCTGATCACTAGGTGTGGGTGCACTGTGTTCGTCTGTCTCTACTTCTGTCCCTTGTCGTGAAAAGTAAGGTTTCAACATGTTGACATGGAATATCTTTAAGTGTCCGTTTATTGATATTTCATAGTCAACATCTGAAATTTAACGTACCACCTTGAATGGCCCTTGCCATGAAGTCAATAATAAATTTCGTTTGTCTGGAAGTAAGAGAAGTATGTCTTGATCTGGTTCAAGATCAATTGTTCTCGCCCCTTTGTTGGCGTATTGGCGGTAGATTTGACCCTTCCTCTCCAAAGCTGCCTTAGCTATAATACACGATTTCATGATTTTATCTCGTGTTTCAGTCACCATTTCATAAGGTGTTTTTGGTTCGGGAATTTGAATGGAATTAGTTATTACCTGATGATAAATGGTTAGGGGTCCACGTGGGTTAGCCCCGTACACTAATTCAAACGGTGAGAACCCCGTGCTTGAATGGGGAATCTCCCGATAGGCGAACAGCACTGTTGGTAACAGTGTATCCCAATCAGCTGGGTTTTCTGCTGTTACCTTAGCCAGCATATGCTTAAGATCTCCATTAATCTTCTCTACTATACCATTGCTGGCTGGATGGTACGCTGTCGTAAAGTGCTGTTTAATCCCTAACATTTTTGTAAGGGCTTGCGTTGCAGCCGATATGAATTGAGTTCCACGATCGGATAAAATGGTCCGTGGAAATCCGAATCGTGAGAACAGGTGTAGAAATACATTGGCAACATCTTTGGAGGTGATGTACTTCAAAGCTACTGCCTCAACCCACCTTGAACATAGGTCGACCATCGTTAATATGAAGCGATTTCCTTTGCTGGACACCTGATTCAGGGGTCCAACAATATCTACCGCCACACTCTCAAATGGCCTAGAAGCCAGTGTAGAAGGTTGTACTTCAGCTGTAGGATGTTTACCCTTTCGTACTAACTGTTGACAGACATTACACGAACGACAAAATAATTTTATATCATTGCAAAAACCTGGCCAATAAAAATGAGCCTGAATTCTGGCCCTGGTTTTGTCGTATGCAAGATGACCAGCAAACGGTGACTTATGTGCAATCTTTAGCACAGTTAGGCGATGTTGTACAGGTAACACCGTTTGCTGAATCGCATGGTTACCAGTAGTATAATATCTAGTAAGAATGCAATAATTAAGTCTAAAGAACCATGATGCGTTTTTTGTCACTTTGGCTCTTTCTTTCAATAATTTTAAATAAGGAGACACACTAGGATCAGCTTTCTGCTGTTCTATAAATTTTTGTCTCTTGATATCATCCGTGCTAGTTGGAGAGAGCAACAGTAGTCTCTCATCTTGTAGTGTGTCTTGATGTTTTATAGTGTCTGCTGTGGTTGTTGCATTAGCTACATTTAATTTTTCCCATGCAGCTATTTCATCGCTAGTACATTGTTTCAATTGGGGTAAGCAACCCAAGATTAAATCAGTACAAGGGTTGTCAAGTATAGCACAAGTAAAGGTACCCGAAAGGAAAGGAGTGTTAATACGGGCTTTGGCCAAAGGGTAAATTTCAATGTTACCCGTAAAGGTTCGGCATTTGACAGAGTAACCTGTATAATCTTCTGGACTCACCAGTTCCTTTCTAAGACCAATAAGGGTGCTGCCGCTGTCCAGCAAACATTGGCATGGTCTATCATTGACCATTGCATTGTGGAACACTAGATTGCCTCTGGAGGCTAAAGCTGCGTTTACACTCTCAGATGAGAATGGTACTGTATGTCCACATTCTAATTTTCAGTCTGCATGAAATTGGTGACATCGCTCACAACTGTCAAAACTCAACATATCGTTTACACAACACACATCTTCAGCTTGGTTAACAGGTAATTCATTTTCAACATCACACTCAGTCTCACTACCACTATCGGAAGATGTATCAATCAAAATAGCATTGTTGGCTTTCATACGTTGGCGGCCCAGGCACTTATTTGAATAATGGCCGTAGCTGGAACAAAAGAAGCATTTGATTGCACGCCTGTATGCAGATCTTTTGTTTTGTTGCTTCTTAATAACATTTTCAAGATGTGCCGGATAATTTGGCGATTTGTCACACATAGAATAAGTGTCATGCAAAAGTTGACAGTAAATACATTTTGACACTTTCCTATCTTTATTGTCGACTTTATGAAATGGTTTTCTATTACTCTGATAGTTTTTAGGTTGGTCTTTTACAAAGGAAACTATTTCAGAGTCATTTGAAGTCTTAAAAATATCTCTGTTTGAAGAAAAATATGCAGAGCCTTTCTTTTCAAATTGCTCTATGGTCTCAATGTCTGACTGCTGCAGAAATTTAGCAAAAGAAGATGGTATAGTGGATATGACTTTATCCATGGCTATTAAGTTCTTAAGTCTGTCAAAGTTGTTTCCTATGTTAGCTGCTTTAAGCCACCTATTTAGTACACTTTGAACATTTGAGACGTAATCAATGAAAGTCTCACTAGGTTTTGGTTTTAAATTTGAGAACTGAACCTGATACCCAGGGGCATCAAGTAAAAAGTGTTGCATTATCCTATCATGGATGTACTGATAGTCAGATCTAAGCTCAGTTGGTATTGATTCTATCACTTTAAGGGGCTCACCACTCAGGTTCTTCATATAAATCATAGCCCACATCTCTATTGGTACTTGGTGATATTTAAACTGATACTCGACATTTTCTGTCCAGGCTGATATTGAATCTTCTTTACAATATGGTTTTGATAATATTTTTGTATTTGTTGAACTTATTTTCTTCTTGTTGACTTCTTAGTTTAGTAGCAGAGATCTCTGCGTGTGAGTCTACATCCATACCTTTCATCTTTAACTGTGTCTCTGATTCTACTTGTATTTGTTTTTCCTTAACTCTTGCCATTTCATCTATCTCTCTTTGCTTTAGTTCTCTCTCCTGATCTAATTGCTTTTGCTTTAATTCCTTTTCCTGATCTATTTGCTTTTGCTTTAATTCCTTTTCCTGATCTAATTGCTTTAGCTTAATGTCCTTATCATGCTCTAACTGCTTCTGTTTTAATTCTAATTGATGTTGTCTTTCTTGTGCGCGTTCATTTCTTTCAGCATCTTTTGCTTCTTTCTCAGCATCTTTTGCTTCCTTATATTTTTGGTCAGCATATTGCTCTAGCTCCTTTCCTGTGTATTGCAATTCTTTGCCTGCTTTTATGAAGTCAGATAGAGTAGCCATGTTGTTGGGTAAATGGCTAGCGTTGACCTGAACTGACCTATTTAATCACTTCTTTATCTTTGATCTGTTATGTTTCTTAGTATCTGAGCACTACAACTTGTAGTCTTTGTTTATAACCTGGAAAATTTTATCCTGAAAAAACAGAGCACAAAAACTATGCTAATGCATCACAAGCTGAAAAAGAGATGCATTATTAATCACAATGCATGCCAAATACGTAGGTTTTACTCATCTTAATGTTCCCGAGAATTAGGAACAACCATTCGGTACACAGGTCACCTTGTTTGGCACTTCGGCATACACACAGTTTTCTAATCAGCTGTTGTTCACCCTGGTTTACAGAGCAGCAACAATTAACATGTTGTAAACGACAAACAAATTTTTGACAATTTGGTACAATGACAATGACATGCCCACGAACAACCAGAATATACTTAATATTTAATGTCAATGTCCTGTCTTCGTTCTACTGTATACTGTTATATGCCTTTCGTTACTAACCTAGTTTAATCTATGGAAGTGTAGTGCAGACCAAGTCTAATTTGCATAGCCGAAAGTAGTGCCATCGTGACGGTAAACAAATAGAAAAAGTCCGAAAAAAATTCAATAACTACTTTGAAATAAATATAAATGTAATAATAATGTGTAAATAAATAAATATGTTCATTTACTAACTTAAATAAACAAATAATAGTTAATATATAGCAAAGATTCAGGCGGGCAGCAGCTTGGCGATTAGTAAACACTCAGATGCTGATTGCCAATGGCGCAACCCAACTGCTTGTCAATCGTGCTACGTCAGAGGCGCAGCGCTATTTTTAGCTTGCAAAAATCGATATTGTTGCTGACATGTGTATCGCTCCGCCATGAATCATTTTTGACAATTATTCATAAACAAATAAATAATTGCATAAATAAATGAAGAAACATAATAATATGAATACTTACAACTTCGAAGAACACATGATTTAAGTATATAATATTCTAATACACACAAATAAGCATTATTTCGTCACGATAGGCACAGTTTAGCCAGCAACTCGTTCTAGTCTGCACACGTCATCAGTCACTGACACAAATTAAACCTATTCGTAACCTTAGTCTAGAGCCGTGGGTAAGTGTAATAGCTTGAACATTTGTCCAAGCCACACTTCTGACACCACATTTAATCCTATGCCTGTCAACAACTCATGTTTCAGGCATCATCGGATTACTTCTCCCACACCACACAAGAAACTTGCAAGCCGTGTGAGAGGAAATGAATGATACATTTTATTGACGCAGGCTCTTTACATTTACAAAACAGTCGCTATCAAATCACACATAAAGTCACAGGATTGCCTATCACTGGTTTTCCTAAAACCCTATTGCTAAGTTCTATCTACTTGGCTACACAAAAACTCCTATCGATACTAAACGAAGTGCTCTCTACAAAAGTCAGTCCCCAGTCTGACCTTGCTACTCGCGTGGCTACACGGCACGCGGAAGGACCTTCGTGCGTCCTTCGGCTCTTTGCGTGCTATTTTACTTAGCACGCTTCTATTAGCTGTCTTCTATTGAGTGGCAATCGAGGCTATCACGCAGGCGTGATTCTATCGTGACCAGTAGTGCTAACTATCTGGTCGACGCCTCCGTGTCTCATGAGAGGACTAGTTAATAGTCCCCCTTTCTATCACCTACCCTGCCCTTATACAGGGCACTGTGTTCCCTCTAATCTATCTGAGGTTGACCACTCTTCCCGGTGGTGTTCTATCTTGAGGCAGACCTCTGGCCTCATATTTCAATCTTTGACACGGTGGAAGGGGTTGAACAACCTATCTCGTACATAGCACCGGAAGTTAAAGAACAAGCGCACTTATCTTTTCGATTACGTCGATGTCTGAAACTCGTGGTCGTCATTATAAAACCAGATGACAGAGAGAAGTGGACAGAAATGGCGATTAAAAAATATCAATTTGTTATTGTGAAATGCTCCGGGAGCCCTACTTCCAGCACAAAGGAAGAAATACCTGGAGTAAATACCATCGGCGTGATTTGCATGGCCGAATGGATAAGTGCGCACGCGTTCTGATACCGAGGTAGTCGGTTCAACCCCTACACCGGCATTTGTTAGACTTAAATGTTGACTACTCGCCCTTGACCTGGGGATGTAAATAACAAGTGGGAAGTGGGAGCCTGATGGCGAGGGACATTGGTAATAGGGAACCATAGGGAAAGCTAATCCACACGCAAAAATCAGCCAGTACACTAGAAGTAGTATCACGTGTGTGGACTATACTGGAGTTCAAAGCGAGCGAACGAACAAATATATATAAATATATACCCTCAATCAATGCCAGCGTGCGTGCACATTATCACCATCTCTCCTTATTGTTCCCACCGATGCCATGCATCCACAACCCGCCTCTTAATCTCCATCATCATCTTTATCCTATCGTACTTCAAATCTCGCGGTTTTTCAACGACCGATCAGTCTCGCCAACAACAATTGTGTCCTGGCGAGACTACACCCACCTGGCAACTCACTCACAACTCCCGCTGCCAGATAAATGACAAGCCCCAGATCTTTAGCAGATAAGCCTGGTCTGGCATACATTCCACCCAAGCTGGATTCGGGGCATGAAATGCTGCTTCTCTCTCACGGGCTCCAGATGATGGCATCTGTTGCACGGTGCCACTGACTGTACAATCTACAACATCGCCCGTCTTCAACCAGTTATTTCTTTACTAAGTTGTTAGTTTCTAGATTTGAATTTTCCGAAGTAACTAAGTGGTTACAAGCTGAACAGCGTATAAATACCTTATAGACGGGTTTGAAGAATATCTTGGATACAGAAAAGAACTCATGAATCCATACGACAAGAACTGAATATTGAAGAAGGCTGGCTACTAAAGACGATACAACAAAGAATATTGAAATATTTTGACACTTGAAACGTCATGAAAGTTTGGAGAGAACAATAATGGAGGGGTGTATGCCTGGGAAGAGAGAAAGAGGAAGGCCAAAGAGAAGATGGGTGCAGGATGAAGTGGATGATCTCCAGATGGGTGTATCAGACGCGAGACATCTTGCTTCTGACCGAGAAGTTTTTCATAGGGTTGTTATGGGAGCGAGGTTCTGCAAGGGACATGCTACTGAATGAAAGAATGGTTAATTTCAAATCTGAAGTAGCTATGTGGTTAATTTCAAAGTGCAGTTCCCCATGTTTATATATTATGTTTTGTGTATTTGTTTCTTGATGAAGGCTAGTCCTAAGTTTTCCATAATTGTGTTCTGTAAAGCCACATTAGTTGCATATCCTTTACAGGACGTTACAGTCAACACCAGCATGTTTTGCTGTTGTGATCTTTTGGCATGTTCACGTTAAGTAGTTGGCCATTGGTTTCTGAACGACCGGCACCCATACCAATCCGTAAAAATCTAACGCAAAGCGGACTGCTGCCAGATCGCGCGCAGCTATGTTTCGAACGCGGGTATGCGGGATCATGAACCCCGTCAGTAAATTCTTCGCCACGGAGCAGGCGACTTTACAGCTGCATTACTTTGTGTTAATTTTATATTGTTTACATTTTCACAGCTTTACCGCAGTTCCACTTTAACGTTAGTTGACCGGTGCCGTGGCGTTGGCGTTAAGAACGCAATCCGCAATCCGGCATACCAGAAACACGGTTGCGGGTGATGTGGCAGGAGGCCGCCTTGCGTTGGTATTTGATACAGTGGCATAAGTGCCGGTCTTTCAGAAACCAATGGCAAACTACTAAACGTAAACTTGCCAAGAAATCACAAACAGGCAAAAGATGCCGGAATTGACTGCGACGTCCTGTAAAGGATATTGCCATATACCTGGATCAGGCTGTGGATTGTAAGACACACTTTGCACGGCATTAGTTTCAAAAGAATGATAAGTGTGCAAGACGTTTTGGCGCAAGCACGAAAACGTCACGATAAAAGGAGTTAGACTTGAGCCGGCGTCGAGGTCGGACGTGGCTTCTTGTCACTAAAGCACGGCTAACATTATGCCGCTTTGTTTAGAATAATGTGTTATTAAGTGTAGTTGGAACATTTCCGTGGAGTGACTGCTTTGTCAAAATCGTCGTTTTAAAATGGATTTGTGAGAAGAGACTATCCAGCGTCATCTTATAAAAAGGTTTGGTTGCAGTGGCCAATTTTGGTTTTCAATTTTTAATTAACGAACAAGGAGAATGAGACAACATATATTTGTACAGTAACCGTCTCTCCCGCTCCTTGGCATGGGGGTTGCGCAGTGGTAATGATGAACCCGTGGTTATATTATTAATTTATGACATATTAGTAACAATTTATCATTCAATAGATCGAGCCGAATACAAGTGAAGGGCAAGGTCGCATGCAGATTTTTATCATGACGTCATTATATATAATTTACTCTAGGTGGAATAATCTCTAACACACGGACAAAAAACGTTTGGAACTTAACATGACGCCATAATTTTGGTTGTGTACAACACATCCGGGAAGCGATATTCAATCATGCCAACGATTAGATTTCATCTGTTCTTATGGTTTTAATCCAAAACGCTGTTCATTGAAGGCGAGCTACGTTGAGTACATTCTTTACAGCATTAATGCCCGAGAAGATACATTTACTATTCAATCGCAGACGAAAATGACTTGAGAACGTTCATACAGCCAAGAGGAAGTGTCGGCATTGAAGATGCATTTGTCCACCATTATTTATTACATACATTTATTCGAACAAACAACAGAGAATTTACACAATTTCCGAACAACTTGAATCTTCAATTTCCATTTCTCTTCTCGGATACAGCAAAATATTTCAACGAGAAATTAATTGACAAATAAACTTTTGAGGTTCCATTTGTCTTGATACGGATGAAGGCGTTCATTGACACTATACTGTTACAAAGTACTCACTTCAACTAGACGTATGTGTTATAAACTTGGTTACGAACGACATGGAAAGGCAACATAACTGAAAGACAGACAGGTTGAGAGGGAGGATGTTGATCAACTGTATATGTTAATCATGACTTTGGTCAGCAGTATTACAGGTTATTCATTTAAATCCGTATAGTTTGTACTCATATAGTTCGGATTCTGACCTGGTCTAACAGGCACTCTGAAAGAGGCAACTACAGACTATCTGATATTAACGTTGTGAAAAGATGCTTAATAAAACGGCATTGAACTGTAAGGGCTACATGTCAGGATTCAATATATTTCAGTTCGCATTTTTCTCTCCGGTTCTTGATCAGTGTTACTGTTATTGGAAAGCGTAAACCTATGTTCTTCAGTACCAACATGTTTGTTGTTACACAGAATGATACGTCATGAAAGAGAAACAACAGTTGTCAAAGGAAGTTTTTATACGCTACTCACTGTGACAACACCGGCCTGGTTCTCGGTGGTTGTCGATATATTTTAATTTGGGGTTCGTTATTAACTTCTGTCTACCCTTTACACCAATTATCCCCAGGACGGTTCCCGGACGACTCTATCCATATGACGACTGTGGATACAAGAAGACACCTAACTGACTATAAGGAAACAACCTTATAAAAAGCGAATCTAGAATCTTTATTGGAGATTCAGACTCTGCCCAACCGACAGACAACAGACGGACTAACAGACATGGAACAATTAGCTGTGTGAGAGTAGTCTGCTGGACATTCTCATCCTCCCACTCGACCGAGATCAATGTCTTTAGTGTCCGTATGTAAACAAGGTGATAAGAGTACTTTCACCTGCACCCGTATGATGCCGCCTGGAACCTTCGGACTCGAGCCTGGTAAGTTTCAACTGTCACTTGACACTGGGCTTCAGCACCATATAGCTTCGCAGCAAACAGTCAATCGTCCATAGCCACCAGAGAAGGATGCCTCATCAGACAGCAAAGCCCCACAGCACACAGCACAGGTCCACAGCACACAGCACAGGTTCACAGCACACAGCACAGGTTCACAGCACACAGCAAACAGGAATCAGCAGCAGCAAAGGGCAGTCGCCCACCGCCCCTAGTTAACAGCACAGGGGTTCATGTAAGCAAGAACAAGCCAGGTGTACATATCCATCACATCCTTGCATAATACATACTACACCAAAAGTATACACTGACTCCATCGATATCATGTGGTCAGGCCCTTGAGCTCAGACCACATCGTATGTCTGAACTCCCAGACATATCTCCCGGACAGATTAGGTTACAGCTCCGAGTAATCCTAACTTAAGTCCAGTAGCCTTTCAGCCACGCGTCTCATCCCTAGTAAATAGTCAATAGGATGACACATTCCCTACCAGCTCATACCTAACGGATATTAGATAGAGAGACAGGGTCCCTTCCTGAGGATGGTAATGTTCCATACCTCCTCTGGAGATCATCAAGTGTTATGGTCGGGATCATCTTTCGTACTCACAATTTGTCTCCTCCAAAAAGTAGATAAGCATATCAGGATCTTTCAGGTCATTACTCTATGACACCTCCCAGATTACTGGAAGATGATCAGGATATACTGATACTAACCTGAAATACTGAATTAAAGACCAGACAAACAACAGAAGAGTTTCATGACTTGGGTTTGTCGCTTTCCACCTTTCTTCCTCTGATACCCAGATTTCGGTTGTGTGTGGATGTATGAATATATAGACACTCATCACATAAATACATTCCTTAGACTGCCTAGGAACTGTGTCGAATCATCACCCCAAACAACCTGGTTCCGATGACAGTATAGAGACCATAGAGACATAGACCCGCCTGACAATTATTCCTTTCCCCATCAAAGGAAGTATCGAGTCAGACAACACTGATGAAATATCCACGCAATGCATGAGTGGGTGTTTCCCCACCACTATACTGGCCCACGGTTCAATCCCTCGTAGGTGTGAAGATATCTTTCCCCCTTCAGACTAAGCCCAGTTAAATAACAACAGGCCTATGGGGCGATATTTACTTCTCAGCTTATAGCCTCCTACATAGTCGGGTTTCACCGTAACGAGAAACTGTGGTTCTCGCGCGTCACACGAGTGCTTGACAAGTACTGGTTTCAACCACGCCACTGGATGATGATTGAAACGTACTAATATCAACCTCGTCGATTAAGGGAATCAAATGCAAGCTCTGTTCAAGAGGAATTCTTCTGTTAGAATCATAACTCCCTCAACTGCCCCATTATTAAGATAGGGCGTCGAATGTATAGTTAATTTGCGTCCATCAGATTGCTCGATTGAGCTGGCTCGCAAAAACACATTTCGTCTTGTCTGTTGAAGACTGGTTTTAGCTTAATCTAGGTCATAGTACACACACAAGCTTACTACACAGTTGTTAGCATGCCTGGTCAAGACTTAACAGCTGGTGTCCGCGGACCCGAGGTCACGTGTACATCTCGGTCAGAGCACAGGCCTCACGTCGCAACTAGCCGGACTGGTTGATAATTGACCCACAACTGTAATACAAACTTTAGTTAAGCGACGCCAAGTATAAAAGTGTTTTACCTTTAAAGCTTAGGAACAATTATTCAACAGACAGCGACTCGGTAGGTTCATCAAGCCTTGGGCTGTAGGTCCACTCTCTGGATCCCCAAAGGTACAACATGATACAGCTGGTCAAAGACACGGCCTCTCGTCTCAGGGACAACAATGCCACCACTGTAGATCAATCTCTGCTTCTGTAAGAGCTTCACAGATTACAGCTGGCGGACATGGCCGTGAAAGGATAGCTACCACAACACCCTTAGCTGTAGAACATTCTCCGGCTCCCCGTGATACCACTAATACAACTGGCTATCGAAGCGGCCACCTTTCTTGATGACTGGCTACCGAATGGTCTCTTCGTGTCAGGTCCGGAAGAACACACTCACCGGATTCTCCCGAAGAGTTCCGAGTATATTACCTCACGAAAGTGAAGGCAACTCATCATTCCCCGAGTTTTAGCAGAGTGTGCGATTTACAACAGAAAAGATCTACGCACACTCAAAGAGTTGCGTTATGTTTCTCGGGACCCGTGGAGTTCATGACAATCCCGATACATAACATCCCAAGGACCCAGAAGACGGTCCTAACTCTTTTTACTCGGAAATCCCCCCTCACCCGCCTTAAAATGTGGCCTAGCCACCAAGACGGGGTGGGACAGAGTGGGTATGGTGGTGTCCCGTCTGAGAACCACGTGCGTTTCGCGACACTCACCGAGAACATTCTTAAGAAATTATTTTTGGAATACGTCAACACAAAACTGAAAGCAATATCAGGTACTTTTAAGTTATGAAGCCACATCAATTACATATAAAGTTGTCAAGGTACACTGAAGTTTGAAATTATCATTAATCAACGTCGAATTCCTGGAAACGATGTGTTTTTGGATGAAGTTAAACTGATGCGTTAGCATTGACAATCAATTGCATCTTGTTTCTAGATCATGAATCTATGGTTCTCAGAACATTCAAATAATCAAATATTCAAATATTCTTCAAGGTTTGAGAAATCTCGTGGAAAAAATTCGACTACAACGAAATTCGATTTTTCATAACGGTGATAAACAATTCCTATATGCATCAAAAATCAACATTGAGAAACAGAACTTATGGAAACGTACACTTAACGTCATTAAGAAAAATCATAATCACATCTGAAAATATATTTTTCACTTGGGACATTGTGAATTGCGTACATGAAACATTCTGAAGTCATAATACAACCAACACTGACTAGTCTACATTCAATTGAGATTAAGCTAAAATCGTGAGCAGATTTTACTGGTTGGTCAAGGCCGAGGTACTCAATCATTCATTATCAAATCACGAACTTCTTTAACGACACTGTCAAATACGAGGAATGTCCATGCATGTTTCAACTTTGAAGATATTTTTACTCAAGGACATTGAATCACCAAACCCGCAGATGCTTATTCATCCACGTCCATGATGTCAACCGTGCTCCTTTATGTCGAGTCCAGAAGAGATTCTGATCAACGTGTTCAGGATAGGCTATAACTTTTCGAACAGGGCCAATCAGTCGCCCGAATCGATGATACAACGTTTGAGACCTCCTTGATATGGATGTCCAATTACTCAGTCATTACCTCAGTTGTCTACGTTGGAATGTCGGATACTAGAGGACAATCTTCTGTAATAACCATGGATAACAATTCATCACAAACTATGAACACACGACGTTGTTAAATTAAAGGAAAACATACAAAGATATTATCGGAGAACTATGTTAGGAGAATTGAATCAAGATGCCAGAACAATTCGTCAAAACTCATTCCAAATTCATATAAACACTGCTATATATTAGAATACGTTACATACCTCATTATCACAAATAAAGGAATTTCATATTGTTCGCACGTGAAACCAACACGTGATCGTCTTACATCATCGTGTTATATCACATTTAGATATCATAACTGTAGATGTCAGATATTATTTTTCTTTTTCTTTGATATTTGAAAAGTATTTACATATTGTATTTATGCTAATTTGTTTTATACAGCTACACATTTCATTTAGACTATTCATGTGGTCTTGTGATTCAACTGTTGATTTTGCTATTACTGCTTGATCAGCCGCAAATGTTTGCCATTTGTTTTATCAAGGGTAATCGCAGCGATAAGTAGTGAGGGTACAGAGAGAACCACACATAATGTGAGGGTGCAGTGCGGTGTGCTGGGATAGAAGCAACTCCCCTACGCAGATATAACAGTACACTAGAATTGTACCAAGATATGCGTTACATCTCTAGACGAATATGGAGGTATACTGTGGACTAACCAACGTCTTTAGACTAAGAGGTTTGGGGAAACTCTCTCTAGGCTGATACGCGAAGGCAGTCTTTATGATACCGAGATATGACCGTTAGAGAGTTAAGGATGATTTTATGGATACCGAATCATATAATTATATAAAATCAGCACCAATAGACAGATAAAAGCATTATGAGTTAGCTTCTCTGCATACATGTGTGAGCATTGGGCAATGGAACCATATTACAACAGTTGAGTAAAGGAAAAGATTTATCCTGCTGGAGAAAGGAATGAAAATCATTAGATTTATCCTTAAAGGAGAAAAAAAGAATATGATTCGTGTATTAATCGGTGCTTACACAGAGAGAACTATTGTGTTGTTATGAATTATATTGTTATTTGACTATGGTATTATTAGATTGTTAATAATAATTATTATGTGAATAAGTTATTAGATAGTTAATGAGTTAAATTAAGTTAAGTTTGTTAAGTGGGACAGACAGATGACACCACTTTTCGTTCCGTTCAAGGTAGAACAAACAGAATAAAGTAACAAAATGTTTTCAACACTTTGAAAGGTAGAGGGGGTGAGTGCCATATACCTGGATCAGGCTATGGATTGTAAGACACACTTTGCACGGCATTAGTTTCAAAAGAATGATAAGTGTGCAAGACGTTTTTGTGCAAGCAAGAAAACGTCACGATAAAGGGAGTTAGACTTGAGCCGGCGTCGGGGTCGGACGTGGCTTCTTGTCACTAAAGCACGGCTAACATTATGCCGCTTTGTTTAGAATAATGTGTTATTAAGTGTAGTTGGAACATTTCTGTGGAGCGACTGCTTTGTCAAAATCGTCATATTAAAATGGATTTGTGAGAAGAGACTATCCAGCGTCGTCTTATAAAAAGGTTTGGTTGCAGTGGCCAATTTTGGTTTTCAATTTTTAATTAACGAACAAGGAGAATGAGACAACATATATTTGTATAGTAACCGTCTCTCTCGCTCCTTGGCAGATATGCAACTAACTGATAAACTCTGCCTAACGTATCAGGTGACGACCACAGTCTCCCCCCCCCACCACCCCCACCACCCCCCCCCTTGTGAGAAGAGACTATCCAGCGTCGTCTTATAAAAAGGTTCCAGGCATATCGCCATGACACATGATGATGCTGACAATGGGAATAACTCCAGACCTCAGCGACAATAGGCGGATGCCTCAGACCTCCACCCAGGGCAACAGAAATTTAAGGTCACACTTCAGGGAATTATCTAACCCCAACAGGATAAACCTCCCTTATAGCTAGCATGTTTGTGTCCTGGCCGGGCGTGGTAGAGCCCTCGCGTGCTTCACCATGGTGCATTGGGAACGGGGACTAAATTAGTGGGCGGTTCCATCCAGCTGGCCTAGGGTGTTGTTCATGGAGGCACTCTGGGTGTCCTGTTTCAGTGTCCATTTCCAAGAGTCCTCCGACACCCATTTTGGCCCGCTTTATCTATTAGTGTCAATCGATAATAGTTAGTTGATTGTCCTTTACAGGACGTTGTACTCAGCTCCAGCGATGCTGCGGTTTGAAACATTCTGGGCAATTTTACGTTCAGTTGTTTATCATTGTCGTTTAAAAGTACGGGAGATTTTTGCTCATCATGGAAAAATAACTCTAGGAAGGGATAATCCCAACTGCAACTCCCAGTGGTAGAGGATGGGAAATACACCATGGTGTGGCAAGCGCAGGCCTGGGGACCGAGTATCCACCGGGATGAGTGGACAACTCTTGGGACAGAGTATCCACCGGAATGAGTAATTAACTCTGGGACCGAGCATCCACCGGGATAAGTGGACAACTCGAGGGGCTGAGTATCCACCAGGATAAGTGGGCAACCCTGTGACCGAGTATCCACCAGGATGAGTAGACAACTCTGGGACCGAGCATCCACCGGAATAAGTGGACAACTCTATGGACCGAGTATCCACCAGGATGAGTGGACAACTCTGCAACCCAGCATCCACGCGGATAAGGAGACAACTCTAGGGACCGATTATCCACCGGGATAACTGGGAAACTCTGGGAACCGAGTATCCACTGGGATGAGTGGACAACTCTGGGAACCGAACATCCCCCAGGATGAGTGGACAACTCTGGGACTCGAAAAACCCCCGGGATGAGTGGACAACTCTGGGAACCGAACATCCACCGGGATGAGTGGCCAACTCTCGGAACCGACCATCCCCCGGGATGATTGGACAACTCTGGGAACCGAACATCCCCCGGGATGAGTGGACAACAGGGCACTCACATGTCCGACAGTCGGGCGGTCAAAGTGAAGGCCCTTGTACAGACCATAAGGTGCATCGGGCATGTGGTGTTAGATCCATATTATTATAGATCAATCGGCGCTCAGTTAATGATCTGATCGGTATCGCGCCGGTCACAATTATTTCCTAAGACATTTCTGGGCACCAATTTTACACTGACTAGACATAGGAGCCCAGTTCAACGTTAGAAACCTGCCTCGATGCCTATTGGAACCCACGACCTGGCAGGTGAGAGCCACTACGCTACCCGGGCTCCCTCCCCTTGTATGCTCTGCCGAACCATGACCTGGGCACATCCTAACAGCTACTGTGGATGTCTTGGCAAGTTTTACGTTCAGTAGTTTGCCACTGCTTTTTGAACGACCAGCTCACATACCTCTGTAAGTGACCAGCTCGATGCGATCCGCTGCCGAATCTCGCGCAGCTATGTTTCGTACGTGGGTGTACGGGATTACGAACAACGTCCTTAACACATTTCGCCAGGGAGACCGGCTGTTTGAATGTGGATAGGAGAAATAGAGCGCTGCCACACAGTCTGCTTGTACATCACATTTTCTTTGGTGTGAGAGGTTTTTGGGAGGGGTGGGGGTGGGGGTGGGCGCTCTATCGCTTTGAACTCAGACGTAGTCCATCACCTGTAGCTACTACTTCTAGTGCACTGGACCGACTTTTGCGTGTGGGTTAGCTAACCCTATTACAAGTGACCGTCGCCATAAGGTGAACCCACTCCGGCTTCAAGGTACTTGTAATTTACGTCACCCAGGTAATTTACGGCAAGGTGTCAATGACACAACCTGGCCACCTAAATAAGAAGCACTGACCATCAAAGGAAACTGGCACATAGACAGCTTCATGGCTCGGAAACTGAAATCATCATCATCATCATCATCATCATCATCATCATCATCATCATCATCATCATCATCATCATCATCATCATCATCATCATCATCATCATCAAGTGCCCTACCAGCTGGCGTAAACGTTCATGTCTCTCTACAGATCTCGGTCTTTGGTGTTCTGGATCAACTCTGCTGCTGATAATCCTTAATGCTACCGTTTCAACCCATCCAGCATCATTTTTCTTGGTCTGCCTCAGCCTCTGGGTCTTTACAGTCATCACAATGTTCTTTAATGCCTCTCTTCCCACCACATGACCAAAGAAAGCTGTTTGTCTAATTCTGATTGTTGAACAAATGTTCTACTTCCATGAACCTCTTTCAGGCAATTCTTGAACTGAAATACTTTGGCCATATTAAATACAGTAGTTATACAATAGTTAGGAAAGCTCAGTAATGGAAGACATGCTTCCTGGAAGAAGATGCAGGGAAACAACCAGCGCAAAGATGGACACGTGACACTGCCGAAACCTTGGATATGAAGATGGATGTGGCATTAGAAATGGAAAAAAATACCGCGCATTTTTTCTTCAGTGGGTCGTGATTATACCGAAAATTTCGAAAATACCAGGTGTATGATGATGATAATGAAGACCTCTCGCCACTGGAGGAGGAGTAATAATGTTAGACGCGAGAAGATGATAACAACGCCGGCGTTCAGGTAGCCAATTTTCCGGTGTCAGTCTCTAATATGGAGTCTGCTGATAAATATACTGATAGCTGAGGTAGAGTACAGATAGACAAGTTGAACAGAACTGACAGGAAGCGTCGGACTGCGCCGGTGGTCCGCGCATTACGTCACAGTGTGTCATGGCGGATAGGAAGAATACAGCAATGTCTATATTTTAGTTAGTTAACACAAAACAGAAGCAAGTGTCCATTTCATGCTCTATTTAAATCAGAACAGAGAAAAATGTCAATTTCATGGCTCTATTTAAAACAAAACAGAGCCAAGTGTCAATTTCATGGCTCTATTTTAAACAGAACAGAGCCAAGTGTTCATTCGATGGCTCCATGATCGTTAATGAATGAAAACAAATCAGAGCCATTTGTCCATTAGAAGCCTATGTTTAACACAGGGCAGAGCTAACTGTCGATTACCTGTCTAAATATAACACAGGAGCCAAGCATCCACTCGATTGCTCTATAGCAGTTAACGAGTGAAAAAAAGAACTGAGACAAGTGCCCATTCGACACATATGCATGTCAGAAATACCCTGGCATCGCCTGGAACCACACACACTAGTCACGAAAGGCCACCACGATATCCGCAGCCCTAAACTCGACAGATGTGAGACAGTTGTTAAGTCCACACCACCCAACCCCACAATCCCATGTACACGGAGTCCTAGCTGTCCCTCTTTGTCAACAAATTCGGCCCTAAACAACCCCCATCGCCATCCCGTCAGCCCGGTTTGTCCTTCTAATTCCCCAAAGAGTCATAAAAACCACCAGCAAAACCCAGGAACCCCTTCTTTGGCCAACAACTCCGAGAAGATAAAACCCAATGAAGCACGCATATTCGTAACTTGGCACTACACGACCAAACAACCCTGGCAAGTGTCGTAAAAGCAGGAATGGATACGGCTTCTGAGGATGGAGATTATCTTCCAATCCTCTTGTTTTCATAGCTCCTCTTCATTAGCGGGAGGACAAAGAGTCCAGAGTTCCTGTGAGGACATTTAGCTCATGTTTATAGCTTCGAAACAAATATAACATTCAGGGAAATTTAATATGCAATCTAGTAACATGTCCATCTGTGTCAACTATCGTATTGTAGTGCCGTGACTGTCGGGGTTGTGTGACTTGTGTTCGAGTATTGATTGGGGGTATGCATACGTGGGCATCGTTTATAGGTGTGTACTACTGGGGTATGCCGTGGTGGCGTAGTAGTTAGAGTGCCTGTGTGCGAAGGCAGTAGTCAGAGTTCAGTTACCCATCACAGACTGATTATTTTTATCCTACCAGTAAAGCTCTGGGGTCGAGTAAGTGAGGGAGGGGGAATAAGTGAATGAGTGAGTGAGGGAGGCAGTGGGGGTAAGTGAGTGAGTGAGTGAGTGAGTGAGTGAGAGAGTGAGTGAGTGAGTGAGTGAGTGAGTGAGTAAGTGAGTGAGTGATTGAGTGAGTGAGTGAGTGACTGAGTGAGTGAGTGAGTGAGTGAGTGAGTGAGTGAGTGAGTGAGTGAGTGATTTTATTGGTGAGTGGGCAGGCAAGCATGCAAGTAGGTTGGTCAGACAGTCAGTCAGTCAGTCAGTCAGTCTTCAGTCAGTCAGTCAGTCAGCAAATGACAGCTCTAACACACCTAAAGGAGCACTGAACATATGGTGCTAGACAAATATTTGTTACATCAATCAGCACTCTGTGGGTGATTTGTTACATCAATCGTCACTCGGTAGGTGATTTGTTACATCAATCCGCACTCTGTGGGGGATTTGTTACATCAGTTGGCACACTGTGGGTGATTTGTTACATCAATCGGCACTCTGTGGGTGATTTGTTACATCAATCGCCACTCGGTAGGTGATTTGTTACATCAATCGGCACTCTGTGGGTGATTTGTTACATCAGTTGGCACACTGTGGTTGATTTGTTACATCAATCGGCACTCTGTGGGTGATTTGTTACATCAGTTGGCACACTGTGGGTGATTTGATCAGTAAGCAGAGAGGAATAGGAGGCCATGCTTTCCCTCACTTTGGCAAGCGACGAGCCCAGGCGTCTAACACTTGGGCCGAATGTAAGACGGGCCTGCGTGCCTAATTTGAAAAATTAATTTGCCCTTTGAAAAATAAGTTTGTTCGTTCGTTCTTTCCTTTACCTTATAATTACCGCAAGAGGCTAAGCTGCACAGTTTTGGGACACAATTTAATGACACTATAAATAAAATGCCCAATTTCAGTATAAACACAGATCATAAAGCAGTTGTTGCCACAATAAGAACCATCAGAAGAAGAAAGCAAAGAGCAGGAAAATACATGCCATGCGATTCAGTAAACTAAAAAAACATTAAAGACGAGGCAGTAAGGGAAAATTATGAGAAAGAACTAACTGAAATCTTTGTCAAAATTACCTATAGAAAGAAAAACAGTGGAAGAAGAATGGGGGATGTTCAAATCAAGCATTTTAAATACTGCAAAAACAACATGTGGAACCACGAAAAAAACGAAAAACACGTATACAGAAAATAAAAAGTTGGTGGAACGCAGAGGTAAAGAAATCGGTAAAAGACAAAAAAAATAAATATAAAAAGTGGTTGAAGAGCAAACAGGAATGTGATTACATAGAATATAGAATAGCGAGAAGACATGTGAATAGAATAGTAAAGAGGGAAAACAAAAAGACTGGGAAGAGTATGGAGAAACCCTAAATAAAAACTACAAAGAGGCAACTAGAAAAGATAAGTGCAATGCGAACCAGAGGAGAACCCTTTGACCCAACTGAAATAATTAACAGAGAAAATGGAGAACCAATAAGTGAACAAACACAAATCCTAATAAGATTGCAGCAGTATTTTGAACAACTTCTCAACATCCCATCAGATGCCATATGAATTCAAGAAACCTACAGAGATGCCAACGAAGAACTAGAACCAGCCATACTAAAAGAAGAAATTATAGAAGCCATCAGATTAGCTCCATTGAATAAATCACCAGGGCAAGATGAAATACCAAATGAACTAATTAAAGCAGCAAGAGAAGTAGGAACAGCATGGCTACATAGACTATTCAATCATGTTTGGGTAGAACAACAGACACTACGAGACTGGGGAATCGCCATAATTATCCCAGTTTGGAAAAAAACAAAGGCAGCAAAAGAGATTGCACACAATACAGAGGCATTTCACTGTTGAGGCACACTGGGAAAATATTTTGGAGAAAAGATTACGTACTACTATAGAACCTCAGCTAAGCGAAACACAACTTGGATTTAGGACAATCAAAGGATGCACAGATGCCATTTTTGCTCTTAGACAACATATAGAAAATCAATCGAATTGAATGAAACCCTCTACTTACCTTTGTCGACCAAGAAAAGGTATTTCATAGAGTAGATAGAAACAAGCTGTGGGAAATCCTTAAACAATATGGTGTGAGTACATATCTAACAAACCTATGTAGAAGCTTATACAACAACAGTGAATGCACAGTGAGAGCAACTGGAGGGCACTCAGAACCCTTCACCATAAGATCTGGAGTACGACAAGGTTGTGTCCTGTCCCCTCTCTTGTTTATAACATATATAGACAACATATGTAAAGAAATCAGTCAAACAGAGACCGCAAGAATACAGCATGACGAGAACACAGAAGAAGAACCATCTGCAAATCTAACCATTGGAGAGCTCCTGTTTGCGGACGACCAAGCACTAAGGGCGAATTCAGAAGATGAATTACAAGACCACATGAATAGTATTTCGTAGGGAACATAACATGAAAATTAGTACAAGCACAACAGAGGTAATGACTATAACTAAAGAAGAAAAAACAACAACAATTCACCTAAACGAACATACCCTGAAACAAGTAAAGAGTTTCAGGTACCTAAGAAGCATAATATCGTCAAATGGCAGATCAGAAGATGAGATCGAATATAGATGCAATAAGGCAAACCAACTCATTGGACACATGGCACCAATACTAAAGAACAAACATGTATCAATAATTACTAAGAAAGCACTTTACAACACAATCTTCCTACCAACTCTATGCTACCAATGCCAAACCTGGACAATGACAGAAAATTTGAATAACGAAGACACAAATAATAGATTGCACGATTTACTGCCTGGCATATTTCGCTGCATCTCGTCAGGTACATACTGCAGAAATCACACAACTTACGTGAATTAATTAGATAAATCCTTCAAACTGAAATATACACTTCAGCTTGAGTAAATGACAGAAAAAGAGAAAAGAAAAATCACAACAACAGAAATGAGATTCCTGAGAAGAATACTCAATGTATCAAGAAGAGATAAGCTCAGGAATGAGGAAATCAGGACTAAAGTGGGGGTTATAGCTGTACTAGATTTTATTAGAAAGCAGCAAGTCAAATGGTTTGGCCATGCAAGTAAGTTACCATCCAACAACATACCACAACAAGCAATGATATACAGACCAGATGCAAACAGAGGAAGAGGCCGACCACGTAAACGTTGGACGGAGGGAATAGCAGAGTCCATGGGAATATCGATACATGAAGCCCATAATTGGGAACTCTCACGATGTTTATACTTCACCTCGACACCGCAAGGTACAAGAGGAACATGATGAGATGAGATGAGATAAAATGTACCTACATCGGTCAGCTGGACTAAAATGTTGACTTCTCGTCTTCCACTTACGGACGAAAATTACAAGTACCTCTGAAGTAAAGAGTGGTTTCGCCTGATGACGAGGTAGCGAGTCAAATCCTTACACAGGTCAATTGACTTGGTGACGTAAATTGCAAGTACCTCTGAAGTCCCAGTGAGTTCACCTAATGGCGAGGGACACTGGTAGTAGGGAAAGTTAATCCACACGCAAACATCAGTTCAGTACACTAGAAGAATTAGCACCTGTATGGACAAGACTTGAATTCAAGGCGAACGATCGGAAAGAAAAATAAAAGAAAAAAATCAACGGTGTGTTGCAATAACTGCCTCTTATAGAAAGATCTGAAAGTAAAAGAAAACAAGAACTACTTAAAACTGCACATCTGGTTTACAAAAAGTTAAAATAATTCACTTGTACCTAATTTAAAGATACTATCTGTCTTCTTAATCGCATCTCTTAGAGAGTATGAACGCCCAATCAAAACGATCTTTCTTGTCAAGTACTTTATTTGCATTTCCGAAAACTCGGCTGCATATTAAACAGAAGAAGTGAATTCACTTTGGTTTCATTTACCCATTTACACATGTCGAGCTGTATAGCTGTGGTACGGGGGTGTTGGCTAAGTAATGCGTCCCGTACCGGATCGGTGTAAATTGAACACAGGTACGCCTGACGATTTACTTGTCAAGGTGGATTAGGGGGAGTATATAAATCTCACAGTGGGGGGAGAAGATGAGATAAATCCCTGGTGGGGATGTGGGACCGGGAGTAACTTAATGGTGTGAAGGTGTGAGTTTTCATCGTTTTCTCCACACCAGACATAACAGGGATTGTGTTTGTTGGTGTGGGTTAGTTGGTTAGTTAGTCGACAGATCATCCTCATTACACATCGAACCATCAAGTCCATAAGTGCTCAGATCCCTTCCTCAGCAAATCCCGCAGCGTGTAGCGGCTCACGACATCAGTTCTGTGTTAGTTTATTACTCTTCTTTGGCTTCCTGTGTAGTGTTCTTGTTTGGCAACACCTCTTTTAAGTTGCTGTTCTCGCACCCTGACCATGGTTGTAGATTCCCAGTTATCGCTTGGTTCTCGTAAACAACTAATGTCTCGTAGAGCATTCAGAATGTCTGCCTGGTCCATGGTTCTTCCGCCTTCCACAGTAACCCTACCTGCAAGCCTGTCAGCCTGCTCATTCCCGTGTACGCCCGCATGCCCTGGCACGAAGATGAAACTAATCTTTGCCATCCGAGACCGCTCCAGAGACAGCAGCCACTTTCTTCGGACCCACCCCATCCCTATCCTTCTGAGCATACTCATTGAGTCGCTAAGGACACAAGCCCTATTGAATGTCTGTGTCTTGAGCCATGTTATTGTTTTACTTACTGCCATGACTTCCATAGTCAGGCTGCACGTGGTCTAAGCAAAAGCGCCAGACTTTTCCTTCACAGTTTTCCCTCCGGTCTGAGCCGTAAAGGCCCATGAACGTCTCACTCCTCGGACGACCGACCCATCCGTGTAAATTACAGCATAATCCTCTAAAGAATTCTCGAAGATCAGAGCCTGTATTTCCGTCACCACAGCAGCTGGATTTTCTTGTCTGCATTTCTGTCTAGTTGGACGCACACTTAAAAGGATGTACAGAGCTGTGTTGGCACTTGTACCCACTCCTCGCCAGGTTCTAAGTCTTCAAGTGGTGTGGGTGTGGGTACAACAGCGGACGTGTGTTTGTTGATGTGTGTACAAAGGCGGAAGTGTCTGTTGTACACATGTGATAGGAGAGTAAGGATAATTTTATTTGTATAGGTTTTTCATTTGGATATATAGTGTACATTCGTATCTTTCAGTTATAATACGAATGGTTGTAGTAGAAATAGACACTCATCGTTGTTTTGCCACGTTATGAGACGACAACAACTGGAACATGCTGTGACAACAGGAAATATTTGCGGAAATAGAGATAGAGGAAGACAGCGTGGGAAGATTTCTGACAGTCTTGTGCCAAAGATCGAATGGAGTCAACACACGAATTGATCCATGACGACCGAGATCGTATCTTGTGGAGAGGCATGATCGCCCACGCCATCCGCCATAGTACTGGGTAATAATGAGTAGTAGTAGTAGTAGTAGTAGTAGTAGTAGTAGTAGTAGTAGTAGTAGTAGTAGTAGTAGTAGTAGTAGTAGTAGTTTAGTTTAGTTTAGTTTAGTTTAGTTTAGTTTAGTTTAGTTTAGTTTAGTCGACTGATCAGCATCACGGCACACGGGTGTAACCCCATAAGTGCTCCGTTCTACTCCTAACTCAAACCTGAGTCAGGAGAATCTCAGCTCAGTGGACGAACTCAGTATCACCAACGAGGATCCTGAAATACTTTGGGTAGATTTTTAACTCAAGGTAGTAGTAGCAGTGGTAGCAGTAGTAGTAATGGTAGTAATAGTAGTAGTGGTAGTAGTAGTAGTGGTAGTAGTAGTAGCTGTTGATAAAGTTTTTGTTGCTATTATCCCCTCTTTTCTTTATATGGGTGACAATCAATACCTTTTAACAGTATCAACAAGACCTGAGACCCCGTGGGTCTGGATCCACCAGACAACCCATTAATTTATTAAAATTATTTATTAGTGTCATCGCTTCACTGGCCTGGGGGATTTCCCGGGATCCTCTAGCCGACACACTTAATGTCGCAGGGTCAGGCCACATCAAGAAGCACCACTTGCAGCTAGACAAATAACAGGATTCACAGTTAAAACATTGAGCGTGGACCGGTCATCCGTGGACATGCGGAACAAATATCTGGACGTCATTTGCAGTACGGGTGGACATTACACTCAGTGGTGGGAAAGGATTAACTTTTTTAAGGCTCCCAATATTCACGCACGTGCCTCAAGACAGACAAACGTCAGCCTTGGGGAAACCCAGGCGTCGAGCAACACTTTCACGGTTTCTGCAGATTTCTTAATCCTCTGTCTGGACTCGCTGTCATGTTGTGCAAGGTCATTGTCTGAGCCGTAGGTCGAGGGCTTGACGGGGTCATCGAGAGATCCGGGATGAGCGAAGCGCGACTTTGAGACCACACGTGCTGTCGTGAGTTAATGGGGTTTGCGATTCTGCAGGTTTGCTAGGTTCGTTGTCTGAAGACGTTGCTTCCGATGATAATGATGATTAAACCGGGTCATTGATGATGAAAGGTCACACAGCAGACAAAGACAAGAGGTTGCAAACAAGACGAGAGTGACAATAACGACAGAGGCCTTTAACGAAAGTACCCAGGGTTGAAAAGAAAGAAGGAAAATGCTAACTCTTGAACAACAACATCATTTTTTTTTCTATTTTAACCACTGTCAGACCGCAAGCCGTTTGAATCCAGGGGCGGAAACCAGGTGGATGCAATGGGTGCTGACGAACGGAAGTACACTATCGAGGTATATGACACCACAACGTTTATTAAACTTGTGTGACATTAGTGGAGAAACTATGATTCGTGGAGAAACTGACAAAATGCATAGGGAAGTTGACAAAATTAATATAGAAAACACTAAGATGAATTGAGAAACAGTCAAGACTTGTGGATAAACTGATATAAATAATCGTTAAAGTAATATAATTAATGGAGAAATTAATGAATAAATTGATAAATGAATGGAACAGTCGATAAGATTAATCATCATCATGTGACATATAAATAAATGAGCTTTTATTTACAGACGATCCGTGCCTGTTTTATAGCAACGAGGGGAGACTGCAAAATCATATTAAGAGTCAACATACATAAGATACAATATGAATATAAATGCTTCAACAACTGCAGTAATGCAAATTAGCAGATCTCCTGGTCTACAAAGTATAATGATAATTAGTACACCTCTGAAGTAAGATACATAATTTAAATATATAGGAAATGACTGGAAAGATGGACTTCAGAGGTACTTGTAATTTGCATCCACAAGTCAAGGACGAAAAGTCAACATTTTAGTCCAACTGGTCGGTGTAAGGGTTGAACCCGCTACCTTGGCATCAGCACACCAGAAGTTAAGGAGCGAGAGCTCTTATCCATTCGGCCATGTTGACCTGTGTCTGAGGAGTGAGAAATATTGAGGAATAAGTAGGTCACAGTCTTGCCATTTCGTTTATTGTTAAGTATTATACATACGGGCAGGGTTACTAGGAATGGAACTGGGGACCTCGCTCATATATCGTGGCCTAGGATGTGTGAAGGTCTAATACGTATAGGCTATCTTTACGAGTGTCTATTGAGAGTGCCCGGGAAGGCAAACCTGGGCACAACATGGCCGGAAGAGGTCGGATGTGAGGGTCAAAGATCGCAAATATCCCTGTACACAGGCACAACATGGCCGGAAGAGGTCGGATGTGAGGGTCAAAGATCGCAAATATCCCTGTACACAGGCACAACATGGCCGGAAGAGGTCGGATGTGAGGGTCAAAGATCGCAAATATCCCTGTACACAGGCACAACATAGCCGGAAGAGGTCGGATGTGAGGGTCAAAGATCGCAAATATCCCTGTACACAGGCACAACATGGCCGGAAGAGGTCGGATGTGAGGGTCAAAGGTCGCAAATATCCCTGTACACAGGCACAACATGGCCGGAAGAGGTCGGATGTGAGGGTCAAAGGTCGCAAATATCCTTGTACACAGGCACAACATGGCCGGAAGAGGTCGGATGTGAGGGTCAAAGATCGCAAATATCCCTGTACACAGGCACAACATGGCCGGAAGAGGTCGGATGTGAGGGTCAAAGATCGCAAATATCCCTGTACACAGGCACAACATGGCCGGAAGAGGTCGGATGTGAGGGTCAAAGGTCGCAAATATCCCTGTACACAGGCACAACGCTGGTACATACGTCCAAATTATGAAATAATATCGGAAGAAAGTAGCAGCAGGAGAAGGAGGAGTAGTAGAAGCAGCGGCAGTAGCAACAACAGAAGCAGCAGCAGCAGAAGGAGTAGTAGTAGTAGTAGTAGTAGTAGTAGTAGTAGTAGTAGTAGTAGTAGTAGTAGTAGTAGTAGTAGTAGTAGTAGTAGTAGTAGTAGTAGTAGTAGTAGTAGTAGTAGTCGGAGGAGAAGAAGAAGAAGAAGAAGAAGAAGAAGAAGAAGAAGAAGAAGAAGAAGAAGAAGAAGAAGAAGAAGAAGAAGAAGAAGAAGAAGAAGAAGAAGAAGAAGAAGAAGAAGAAGAAGAAGAAGAAGAAGAAGAAGAAGAAGAAGAAGAAGAAGAAGAAGAAGAAGAAGAAGAAGAAGAAGAAGAAGAAGAAGAAGAAGAAGAAGAAGAAGAAGAAGAAGAAGAAGAAGAAGAAGAAGAAGAAGAAGAAGAAGAAGAAGAAGAAGAAGAAGAAGAAGAAGAAGAAGAAGAAGAAGAAGAAGAAGAAGAAGAAGAAGAAGAAGAAGAAGAAGAAGAAGAAGAAGAAGAAGAAGAAGAAGAAGAAGAAGAAGAAGAAGAAGAAGAAGAAGAAGAAGAAGAAGAAGAAGAAGAAGAAGAAGAAGAAGAAGAAGAAGAAGAAGAAGAAGAAGAAGAAGAAGAAGAAGAAGAAGAAGAAGAAGAAGAAGAAGAAGAAGAAGAAGAAGAAGAAGAAGAAGAAGAAGACACAATTGCAATTCTCTTAAATAAGACCCCTAACGCATCATACTGGATTTGAAACCGATACCACCTACGCAAGTATAAGCAACCTCAAACACTTCCCCCAGACCGTTTCACACGTCTACCTGTGAGCAGAACAGACCGACCCAAGATCGGAAACCTTCTTCAGGATACGACTAACTCCTGCAAATGTCTCACGAACTACGGGCAGTCCCGTCAGCCGGTTGATAACCCGATAAAGGCGAGTGAAAAGCCGATGATATACGAGATTGGCAAAGAGAAACACATTTATTTTTCTATTAGCGAGTTTGAGCGTGAGTACTGAGTTTCTTTTCTTGAAGTTACCCTCTCGTTTTGAACTCAAGCTTAGTCTATACACGTGTTGCTACTTCCAATAGCACTGTATTGATTTTTGCATGTGGATTAGTTTTCCCTATTACTAGTGTCCCTCGCCATCAGGCGAATTCACGGCGCGATCTGAGATATTTGTGATGTACGAAACCAAGTCATGGAAGAGAAGTCAACATTTTAGTTCCACTTATCTATGTAGGGGTTGAACCGCTACCTCGGTGTGGGGTTTTAAATGATAATCGTGGATCGGATGACTAGAGGTATGCCGGATGGGTTATCAATATTAATCATTCTTCCTTAGGAAGCTTATGAATGGCTCCGAAACCCCCAACGTAAAGAACAGGACCTAATGTATTCAAGCCCTACACGAATTTTTTAAAAAGAAAGGATCTCCTATGGAAGGCGACATGATCAGGGAATTTTATAATAGACACCCAGAGGAAGAAAACTCACTCCGTATAGAATTATAATGTGTCTATGTGTATGAATCCCTCCACACCACGATCAAACCCAAAATGTAACATAATATTGCATAACAATTATGGACACCAATTTTTAATAAAACTTCTACAAGTTATAAACACAAACTCGAGTTTTCAACCTAACAATGTATTGAGAACATGTGGTGAGTTTTGGGGATATTCTCTAGCTGGCCTGTGTATATCAAATATCCTTCCATCAATTAAAAACACATGAATGACAAATCAGTGTAAGCTATCTGATGCTTTCCCTAAAATTACCAACCCACAAATGCATAGAAGATGCAACCAATAGTTCTTCAAATCTATCTGCATGTTGATAATAACAGTCTCTCATCTATAAATCCACCAAAAGAGTCTGAACCAATTGATATGTTCTCTCAACCTGCACTGGGAAACTTCTTATTCTGTAACATATTCCGTTCCATCAATGATTTGGTTTAGTGAAAGTCAACAGCACTGTCAATAATCTTGACTCAGCCTTTCATAGTGAGATCCCGAGAGGACATAACCATTACCTGAGTTCTTAGTAGGCTGTATGGCCCAGTGAAGCTGAGGCTGGGCTCACTCGAACAATATAGGAGGTCCTCTTCAGACTGGGCAGAAGGAAATTCTCTACGTCATAGAATACAATAAATAAATGACGACCGTCCTGCAGCTCTGGTTAATAATATCAGAAACTCAACTATTGTCAACAAGGCATTCCAGCACGACCAGTCTCATGTCGATAAGGCCATCCCACACTCGATGATATCAGTGCAGCTTTCTCTACATAATTAGCTGTAAATTATGAACAGGGCTGGCACCACTCTCTAAGTATACTGGCGGACATAAATCCTTCAGTAAAGCAGACAAATCCCTCAGTAGTAAAAACATCCTTCAGTAATGCAGACAAATCCTTCAGAAACACTGAACACAATTCTCATCTCTATCCATTTAATAATCAATGAACAAGATGTTGTAATCAACCCCCTGGGGTTTTAATCAACTACTGTTCATCCTCTGGAACTTTGCTAATAAAAACTGGCAGTTGAGCACTTAGGAGATACCTACCCTGGTATACCAAACCTAAGGGTGTTGAGGTTTGGCAATCAATCTTGATAACAGGCTCCTGAAGACTATACATGGTGAGTTTCTTAAGTCATATACCATGCTGTTGATTGTCCCTGGTGTTCAGATTAATTTCTGAGCATCACAAACTCTTACTTCACCCGTTGGCCTGATTCCTCATGATGGTAATCCAACCGTACACTGTACGACAGATGAAAAGATATTGGGCTGAGTGAATATGAGGTGGGGGTCATTTCTTGAGAATCATAATTCCTCTTGTACCCTGTCACAAAAATAAAACCCTGCGTTTAACCAGTTGATTACTATAGAGACTTTGATTAACCGGCCTATCTGCAAAGCCAAAACTATTTTAACTAACAGAAAAAACAAATTGGGTGTCAAAATCCCCAGGACGGTAAATAGTTGCAGCTGCACGGGGTTACATTGGGTCGACAACATGGGAACATTTGGAAGTGAGTGAGATGTGTCCATACATCGCTTTGACAGTTCATAAACAGGTTGGATTGAGAGCGGAAGCACTCAGCTCGGAAGAAAACAGTCCGCCTGTCATTTAGAGTTTCCGGACATCAAGAAGATTGGCGGTTTGTTGTGGAAACCCGTTGTTGGGAGCACACAGGAACTCGCTAGCTTGTTGTGGGAGTCAAAACAAGTGATGACAACTCTGACATTGATTGAGCCAGGGAGGATAGATTCTTTACAATGGATGATGTGCCCAAATAACACCTGTGTGGACAGGAAGAATACCGTCACGTGACCAATTTTAGGTTTTGCCATAAACCATGATTGGGAGAAACAGTGTTGACCAAAACCGTGGATGATGATGGACGTGTTTGTGGGAGAGCTCTACAGTGTTAGATTAATTTAATATTAACTAGCATGTGTCGTTATGGCAAAGTGTAGCAGCCATCCCGGAATGAGGCGGTTTTGCATAAGGTAGTCAATATAGTCTATTTAGGCCTAATTAATATAGGCAGTAGTCTTGTTAAAACTAGAGTGTGATGATTAGCACTGTTAGTTGAGAACTAGGTAGAGTAGTGAAGTGATAATTGGCTCTGCTAGGATGAATAGGATAGAGGGGTGATAATTGGAGAGATTTTAGATGGGGAAAGTGTCCAATGGGGGGATCTTTCAATGGTTTGCCCACTGAAGTTGTGCACTCTGTTTATGGGTCTTTCCTTGTCATCGCCTGATTCGGACGTAGGTGAGGAGCTAATATGCTCTATGACAGAGTTAAGTTAGCTATAAAATAACTGAGCAAGGCAATAAACTTACACTCAGCCGGTAGGATCAGTGACTAGTACTATCACAAGATGTGTTGTTTCTCTCACAGGGTCCATACCAGTTACGAGGAAGTTCAACACTGGGTTTGATGAAGTGCAACGTCAATTAGACATAACACCAGTTGGACACAAAAATGTTTCTTACAAAAAAAAAAAAAAAAAGGAATAACGTCCGAGAAGAAAGATGGTTCACCTAAGATGGGTGATGATTGTTAATGCATCACACAGCATAAGAACATTGGTACCTAAACAAGAACATCAATATAATAGTCACATGGTGTGATATATTCTAGTGAAATAGTTCAAAAGACATGATACCTGAACCTAGATAGACACTAGTTAGGTTCAAGTATAGTAACAATAACAGTGATACCTAAATACTCACTACAAAGGATTTGTGCATTCTTTAAGAACGATAGGAAATTATGTGCATTGGGCAACCGGTCCATGATCAGCTGTACTGTACAAACAGAATCTATTTCGGATGATCAGGAAGATGGATTACCAGGTAGCTACAGATGACAGTCGGTGTCCGACAGGAGAGATACAGTACCGGGTGAGGTGAACTTGTTCTGACTTAACGTGCTGTGGTGTGTCCTTGCAAGGATGAACTGACTATGCTATTATCTGAGAGTCCGATCCTACACACATTATAGAACACATCACACATTTTCTTCGCATACACGTCTCATATACGTTACACTTTTCTTTTAATAAATTAATCTTTATTAATTTTTAGAAGCAAGAGTTGTTGAATATGTTGCGTTGGGGAAGTATGAGAGGGGGCATAGTACGACAGTGAGAGAGTGATAGGAAAAGGTGTCCACGGGCTGATGGAGTGTGTTGGACGGAAGCTGGTGGATTCTCCAGGATATTGATAGGGAAAAAATATTATAATGTGGGTGTTGACTCTCCTCACTCCAGGGACGACACTTTAAAGGAGGACACGACATTATTGGGGGCTCGATAACGGGATCTTTGGACAGCGGGATCTCTCGATAACGGGATCCTTGGACAGCGGGATCTCTCGTAAAAGTGATATTTGGACAGCGGGATCTCTCGGAAACGTGATCTTTGGACAGTGGGATCCCCTGACAACGGGGTCTTTTGACACGGGATCCTTAGTTATAAGAGGGAGATATCATATTGGAGAATCCAGCTAGAGTGAATGTGGATAGGGGTTAGGACACATATCTTACCTGTTCACACTTCACACGTCTGCATAGGTCTGTGGTCCTGATTCTACTCTTGTCACTGAGTGAATGTGCTGTGTGTGGTAATATCTAGATTGATAGTTTTTGGTCATATATCTATATAGTAATTTGCAGTTATATTGTACTCGACCTGCTAGCTTACCTCTCTGGAAAATGGCCACTTCTAAACTAAGCACAGCAGAATTAAAGGCAAAGGGGGAAGACATGGGAATTGTCGGGTTCTGCACTAACAGATTACATACAGGAAGTGGAGAGAGAGTATCGTCAAGCTGAAAGGGAAGATCGAAAGGCCGAGTTGGAATTGAGAAGGATGGAGTTGGAAAAAGATGCTAGGAAACTTGAAGCAGAGCAGGCTGCTAGGAAACTTGAAGCTGAGCAGGCTGCTAGGAAACTTTAAGCTGAACAGGCTGCTAAGAAATTAGAAGCTGAACAGGAAGCACAGAAAAGGGAGCACGAGTACCGGATGCGGGAACTCGAGCTCAAGAGGCAATCTAATGGGGAAACTGAGGGGGCAGTTGGAGGTTCCTCCATCCCAGGCTCAACACCAGCAGGTGGACCTAGTTACCATGCTATGAAGTTCCCTCTAGCGGTCTACGAGGAGGACAAAGAGAAGATTGACCAGTACCTTCAACGCTTCGAGGCCATGTCTGTTGCTATGGGTCTGGAGCGTAACAAATGGAATCTCAAGCTATCCCAGCGATTACGCGGGACCGGCTACGAGGTCTATTCTCACCTGCCACCAGGACATGAGAACAATTACGACGAATTGAAGACGGCTCTGCTGAAACGATTCGAGGTTACGTCACATACCTACCGGAAAAAATTTCGAGCAGCGAAACGAGAACCGGGGGAGTTGTTTGCCGCCTACAGTTTGCGTCTTAAATTGTATCTCCACAAGTGGATGGATTTAGCTGGGTTCGCACATGACTATGAGAGTCTGGAAGAGCTCATGGTGGTCGACCAGCTGAAGAAGCAAATGTCTAAACCTCTCAGGACGTTCCTGGGAGAACAAGGAGCGGAACGTATTGACCTCGTGACTAAATTAGCAGAACGGTTCGTCGAGGTACATGGGGAGGCAGGGGAAAACCTTTCCACTAACACCAAAAGTCAGGAGAAACATGACAAGAAGAAAGCCAAAAACTCAGGAACAAAATAGTGGGAACCTTATGTGCAAAAATCAGAGGATAGTTCAGAGAAGAAGAACGAGGGAAGCAAGAGCACTTCAAGCTCTACACCAAAACGACCGTGGTAGGAGAAGTGGTGTTCAATTTGTAAGTCACCCTCTCACAATACGAGGGACTGCAAATCGAAGGCTAAGAACCCTCACTTCGCAGCATGTCAAGTGACTTCCAAGGAGGTTGTCACGGAAAATGCCAAGGTAAACAAGGAAGCTCGCCACTAGGAGAGCTCACTCAAGTCCGGCAATAGAAAATCTAGGACAGGGAAATGGTGCAACCAATGCAAGTCAAACACGCACAATGCTATTGACTTCAAGGGAAAGTCAGGAGACACTCAATTCGTCGTGTGCCCCGGGAAACCTAAGGTGGAGCCCACCGAACAGGTCGAGGCCGAGGAAGAGACTCCAGACCAGGAAAAACCACCTGTAGTGGAAGTGGTAGAGGTTAACGGTCGTCAGGTGGAGTGTTTATACGACACAGGACTGGACGGGGAGGCCGTGATTTCTGCGGATCTGGTACATCCAGAACAATTCACAGGTGAGATCTTGGATATACAGCCTGCACAGAAGAGTGCTGTAGCCATGAAGTTGCCCATTGCTAATGTAGATTCGGTCAAGGTATGTCATCGGCACCATCAAGGCCGCTGAATTGACCGATCCCATTTTTCCAGTAATCCTTGGTTGCCGGTATGTCTTTCTGGGAATGCCCAGGGAGCCAATCCATATGGGAGCAATACAGACTCGCTCTAAGACGAGAACGGAAGAGGCAGAATCAATTGTGACTAACCCATTGCCGGGGGAGCTACGAACTGCCCAGAGTGAGGATGCTACTTTACGTCCTTGCTACAAAAAGCTGCAGAAAAGTGCTGATCCACCAGGACGGGGTCAGTACTACATGAAGAATAGGATACTCTACAGGAGAGCAGGAAGGGGAGACAACCTATACGGTCAATTGGTCGTTCCGAAAGCTAACCGGTCCCAGATTCTTCATATGGGGCATACCATCTCCTTTAGTGGACACATGGGTATTGCCGCCACCATGCAGCGAATTTCCTGCCATTACTATTGGCCGGGAATGACAGATGATGTGCGTCGGTATATGAAGCCATGCCCTGAGTGCCAGAGGGTGGCACCGAAACACTGGACAGCACCGGTGGTGTTGGGTGAGATGCCCATCATAAACTCTCCTTTCGAGAGGGTAGCCATCGATATCGTGGGTCCACTTCCCAAGACTAGGAAGAGGAACATGTATATACTCACAATGGTGGATTGCTGTACAATGTGGGGTGAAGCCATACCGTTGACCACAATTGACTCGAAACGAGTGGCGGACGCACTGATGGAGGCCTTTACCAGATTAGGCTTCCCTGATCAAATTCTGACGGACAATGGGTCTCAGTTTTGTGGAAAACTCATGGAGGAGGTATTTAGGGTGTTTCACTCTAACCACATACATACCAGCCTTTACCATCCTCAAGCCAATGGACAAGTAGAGCGTTTCAACGGCACGTTGATGACAATGCTCAGGAAACTAGCGCAGGAAAAACCTGATAGGTGTGATGAATATATCCCAGCAGCCCTCCTTGCCTATCGGGAAGTTCCTCGTGGCTCAACAGGACTACCACCCGCCACGTTGCTGTTTGGTCGTCCAATCAAAGGACCGTTAGAAGCCATGTTGAGGAGTTGGACTGAAGATGGGACGTCAGAAGAAGTGATCTCATCCTATAAATACGTGGAGGAACTGAAAGAAAAACTCCACAAGGGATGGACTCTGGCAAATCAAAACTTGAAAAAGGCCAGGAAAAGACATGCGGATTACTACAACCGTAGGTCAAAAGACAGATCTCTAGAGGTGGGAGACAAAGTCTTGTTGCTACTCCCAACGGGAAACAACAAACTGGAGATAGGTTGGCAAGGACCATTTCCCGTGGAAAGGGTGATATCCAGAATCAACTATCAGATCCGGATCCGGGGAAAGTCGAAGATTTTCCATATCAATCTCTTGCGGTAATACGAAGAGAGACCGGGAGACAAGGCAGCGCACCTCATGGCAATGGCAGTTGCAGTGGAGACGGAAGTGAGAACCAACGAGGGCAGGGAATATCCCTTGGTACACCAGGAAACCTACAAGAATGTGCAGGTGAACCCTGAGCTGACCTCCCAGGAGAGGGAAAAGATAACCCAGGTTCTCAAGTCTCATAAGGAGACACTGACTGATAAACCAGGACGAACGAGGTTGGTGGAGTTCGAGATGACTTTGACCACGCAGGAACCTGTTCGTCAAAAGGTTTACCCAGTGCCATTCTCTAAAGAAAAGGCCCTGGAGGAGGAAATACAAAAACTGCTGGAGGATGTCGTGATTGCACCATCCACATCCCCATACAATGCAGGGGTAGTTTTGTTACGGAAACCAAGTGGAGAACACCGGTTGTGTATAGACTACCGACTTCTGAACAGTCACACACAATTTCAGGTGGAACCTTTGCCGAATCCAACTCAGTTATTCGCTAGGCTCCATAAGGCTCGATACTTTTCAAAGGTGGATCTGAGTCGGGGTTACTATCAGATACCAGTCAAACCGAGATTCGACCACTGTTGGCTTTCAGTACACCCAGTGGACACTACGAATTCAAGGTCATGCCCTTTGGACTCAGCAATGCACCTAGTGTGTTTACAAGCATGATGAGGACTTTACTTGATCCTTTACAGGATCCGTCCATCATCTCTTTCATGGATGATATTCTGATTTCCAGTGACAGCTTGGATGACCACTTACAATCCTTGGAGAGAGTGTTTAATAGGCTCAAGGAAACAGGGCTTACCGCTCGTCCAATCGAGTGCATGATTGGTTACCAGACTCTGGAATTTCTAGGTCACACCAACACGCCAGGACACATTGTCCCAGAAGAGAAGAACCTGGAGAAAATCAGAAATGCACCAAGGCCAAAAACGAAGAAGGATGTGCGATCTTTTCTCTCGTTGTGTAGGTTCTACCACAAATTTATCCCACATTTCACTGAACTGGGAGCTCCATTGACGGAAACCTTGAAAAAGGGATTCCCGGACCAAATCATTTGGACACCAGAATGTGAGACTGCCTATAGTCAGTTACAGGAGGCCTTGGTCAGCAAACCTGTATTACAGCTCCCTGACCTTTCCAAACCATTTGTGTTGAGAACGGATGCAAGTGCGATTGGGATTGGGGCAGCCTTGTTACAGGAAGGAAAAGACGATGCTTCGGTTTTGAAACCTGTGGCATACGCAAGCAAGAAATTTCTCCAGGCGGAGAGGAATTATTCAACCGTCAAGAGAGAGTGCTTGTCCCTCGTATGGGCAGTGCAAAAATTCCAGCCCTATTTGTATGGAGTTAAGTTTCGAGTCCAGATGGATCATCGGCCCCTGATGTTCCTGGCTACTTCTCAGAAGCTCAACGCCCGTTTGATGCGGTGGTCGTTGTTACTTCAACCCTATAATTTCACAGTGGAGTACATTCCTGGGAAGGAAAATGTTGGAGCGGATTTCTTGTCAAGACACCCAGCTTCTGAAGAAGAGGAATGAATCATCTGGATTAAACTTACGGTGGAGAAGAGTGAGATGGACTACTCTCTTAAGAGGGGGCCTATGTCACAAAAATAAAACCCTGCGTTTAACCAGTTGATTACTATAGAGACTTTCTGATTAACCGGCCTATCTGCAAAGCCAAAACTATTTTAACTAACAGAAAAAACAAATTGGATGTCAAAATCCCCAGGACGGTAAATAGTTGCAGCTGCACGGGGTTACATTGGGTCGACAACATGGGAACATTTGGAAGTGAGTGAGATGAGTCCATACATCGCTTTGACAGTTCATAAACAGGTTGGATTGAGAGCGGAAGCACTCAGCTCGGAAGAAAACAGTCCGTCTGTCATTTAGAGTTTCCGGACATCAAGAAGATTGGCGGTTTGTTGTGGAAACCCGTTGTTGGGAGCACACAGGAACTCGCTAGCTTGTTGTGGGAGTCAAAACAAGTGATGACAACTCTGACATTGATTGAGCCAGGGAGGATAGATTCTTGACAATGGATGATGTGCCCAAATAACACCTGTGTGGACAGGAAGAATACCGTCACGTGACCAATTTTAGGTTTTGCCATAAACCATGATTGGGAGAAACAGTGTTGACCAAAACCGTGGATGATGATGGACGTGTTTGTGGGAGAGCTCTACAGTGTTAGATTAATTTAATATTAACTAGCATGTGTCGTTATGGCAAAGTGTAGCAGCCATCCCGGAATGAGGCGGTTTTGCATAAGGTAGTCAATATAGTCTATTTAGGCCTAATTAATATAGGCAGTAGTCTTGTTAAAACTAGAGTGTGATGATTAGCACTGTTAGTTGAGAACTAGGTAGAGTAGTGAAGTGATAATTGGCTCTGCTAGGATGAATAGGATAGAGGGGTGATAATTGGAGAGATTTTAGATGGGGAAAGTGTCCAATGGGGGGATCTTTCAATGGTTTGCCCACTGAAGTTGTGCACTCTGTTTATGGGTCTTTCCTTGTCATCGCCTGATTCGGACGTAGGTGAGGAGCTAATATGCTCTATGACAGAGTTAAGTTAGCTATAAAATAACTGAGCAAGGCAATAAACTTACACTCAGCCGGTAGGATCAGTGACTAGTACTATCACAAGATGTGTTGTTTCTCTCACAGGGTCCATACCAGTTACGAGGAAGTTCAACACTGGGTTTGATGAAGTGCAACGTCAATTAGACATAACACCAGTTGGACACAAAAATGTTTCTTACAAAAAAAAAAAAAAAAAAGGAATAACGTCCGAGAAGAAAGATGGTTCACCTAAGATGGGTGATGATTGTTAATGCATCACACAGCATAAGAACATTGGTACCTAAACAAGAACATCAATATAATAGTCACATGGTGTGATATATTCTAGTGAAATAGTTCAAAAGACATGATACCTGAACCTAGATAGACACTAGTTAGGTTCAAGTATAGTAACAATAACAGTGATACCTAAATACTCACTACAAAGGATTTGTGCATTCTTTAAGAACGATAGGAAATTATGTGCATTGGGCAACCGGTCCATGATCAGCTGTACTGTACAAACAGAATCTATTTCGGATGATCAGGAAGATGGATTACCAGGTAGCTACAGATGACAGTCGGTGTCCGACAGGAGAGATACAGTACCGGGTGAGGTGAACTTGTTCTGACTTAACGTGCTGTGGTGTGTCCTTGCAAGGATGAACTGACTATGCTATTATCTGAGAGTCCGATCCTACACACATTATAGAACACATCACACATTTTCTTCGCATACACGTCTCATATACGTTACACTTTTCTTTTAAAAAATTAATCTTTATTAATTTTTAGAAGCAAGAGTTGTTGAATATGTTGCGTTGGGGAAGTATGAGAGGGGGCATAGTACGACAGTGAGAGAGTGATAGGAAAAGGTGTCCACGGGCTGATGGAGTGTGTTGGACGGAAGCTGGTGGATTCTCCAGGATATTGATAGGGAAAAAATATTATAATGTGGGTGTTGACTCTCCTCACTCCAGGGACGACACTTTAAAGGAGGACACGACATTATTGGGGGCTCGATAACGGGATCTTTGGACAGCGGGATCTCTCGATAACGGGATCCTTGGACAGCGGGATCTCTCGTAAAAGTGATATTTGGACAGCGGGATCTCTCGGAAACGTGATCTTTGGACAGTGGGATCCCCTGACAACGGGGTCTTTTGACACGGGATCCTTAGTTATAAGAGGGAGATATCATATTGGAGAATCCAGCTAGAGTGAATGTGGATAGGGGTTAGGACACATATCTTACCTGTTCACACTTCACACGTCTGCATAGGTCTGTGGTCCTGATTCTACTCTTGTCACTGAGTGAATGTGCTGTGTGTGGTAATATCTAGATTGATAGTTTTTGGTCATATATCTATATAGTAATTTGCAGTTATATTGTACTCGACCTGCTAGCTTACCTCTCTGGAAAATGGCCACTTCTAAACTAAGCACAGCAGAATTAAAGGCAAAGGGGGAAGACATGGGAATTGTCGGGTTCTGCACTAACAGATTACATACAGGAAGTGGAGAGAGAGTATCGTCAAGCAGAAAGGGAAGATCGAAAGGCCGAGTTGGAATTGAGAAGGATGGAGTTGGAAAAAGATGCTAGGAAACTTGAAGCAGAGCAGGCTGCTAGGAAACTTGAAGCTGAGCAGGCTGCTAGGAAACTTTAAGCTGAACAGGCTGCTAAGAAATTAGAAGCTGAACAGGAAGCACAGAAAAGGGAGCACGAGTACCGGATGCGGGAACTCGAGCTCAAGAGGCAATCTAATGGGGAAACTGAGGGAGCAGTTGGAGGTTCCTCCATCCCAGGCTCAACACCAGCAGGTGGACCTAGTTACCATGCTATGAAGTTCCCTCTAGCGGTCTACGAGGAGGACAAAGAGAAGATTGACCAGTACCTTCAACGCTTCGAGGCCATGTCTGTTGCTATGGGTCTGGAGCGTACCAAATGGAATCTCAAGCTATCCCAACGATTACGCGGGACCGGCTACGAGGTCTATTCTCACCTGCCACCAGGACATGAGAACAATTACGACGAATTGAAGACGGCTCTGCTGAAACGATTCGAGGTTACGTCACATACCTACCGGAAAAAATTTCGAGCAGCGAAACGAGAACCGGGGGAGTTGTTTGCCGCCTACAGTTTGCGTCTTAAATTGTATCTCCACAAGTGGATGGATTTAGCTGGGTTCGCACATGACTATGAGAGTCTGGAAGAGCTCATGGTGGTCGACCAGCTGAAGAAGCAAATGTCTAAACCTCTCAGGACGTTCCTGGGAGAACAAGGAGCGGAACGTATTGACCTCGTGACTAAATTAGCAGAACGGTTCGTCGAGGTACATGGGGAGGCAGGGGAAAACCTTTCCACTAACACCAAAAGTCAGGAGAAACATGACAAGAAGAAAGCCAAAAACTCAGGAACAAAATAGTGGGAACCTTATGTGCAAAAATCAGAGGATAGTTCAGAGAAGAAGAACGAGGGAAGCAAGAGCACTTCAAGCTCTACACCAAAACGACCGTGGTAGGAGAAGTGGTGTTCAATTTGTAAGTCACCCTCTCACAATACGAGGGACTGCAAATCGAAGGCTAAGAACCCTCACTTCGCAGCATGTCAAGTGACTTCCAAGGAGGTTGTCACGGAAAATGCCAAGGTAAACAAGGAAGCTCGCCACTAGGAGAGCTCACTCAAGTCCGGCAATAGAAAATCTAGGACAGGGAAATGGTGCAACCAATGCAAGTCAAACACGCACAATGCTATTGACTTCAAGGGAAAGTCAGGAGACACTCAATTCGTCGTGTGCCCCGGGAAACCTAAGGTGGAGCCCACCGAACAGGTCGAGGCCGAGGAAGAGACTCCAGACCAGGAAAAACCACCTGTAGTGGAAGTGGTAGAGGTTAACGGTCGTCAGGTGGAGTGTTTATACGACACAGGACTGGACGGGGAGGCCGTGATTTCTGCGGATCTGGTACATCCAGAACAATTCACAGGTGAGATCTTGGATATACAGCCTGCACAGAAGAGTGCTGTAGCCATGAAGTTGCCCATTGCTAATGTAGATTCGGTCAAGGTATGTCATCGGCACCATCAAGGCCGCTGAATTGACCGATCCCATTTTTCCAGTAATCCTTGGTTGCCGGTATGTCTTTCTGGGAATGCCAAGGGAGCCAATCCATATGGGAGCAATACAGACTCGCTCTAAGACGAGAACGGAAGAGGCAGAATCAATTGTGACTAACCCATTGCCGGGGGAGCTACGAACTGCCCAGAGTGAGGATGCTACTTTACGTCCTTGCTACAAAAAGCTGCAGAAAAGTGCTGATCCACCAGGACGGGGTCAGTACTACATGAAGAATAGGATACTCTACAGGAGAGCAGGAAGGGGAGACAACCTATACGGTCAATTGGTCGTTCCGAAAGCTAACCGGTCCCAGATTCTTCATATGGGGCATACCATCTCCTTTAGTGGACACATGGGTATTGCCGCCACCATGCAGCGAATTTCCTGCCATTACTATTGGCCGGGAATGACAGATGATGTGCGTCGGTATATGAAGCCATGCCCTGAGTGCCAGAGGGTGGCACCGAAACACTGGACAGCACCGGTGGTGTTGGGTGAGATGCCCATCATAAACTCTCCTTTCGAGAGGGTAGCCATCGATATCGTGGGTCCACTTCCCAAGACTAGGAAGAGGAACATGTATATACTCACAATGGTGGATTGCTGTACAATGTGGGGTGAAGCCATACCGTTGACCACAATTGACTCGAAACGAGTGGCGGACGCACTGATGGAGGCCTTTACCAGATTAGGCTTCCCTGATCAAATTCTGACGGACAATGGGTCTCAGTTTTGTGGAAAACTCATGGAGGAGGTATTTAGGGTGTTTCACTCTAACCACATACATACCAGCCTTTACCATCCTCAAGCCAATGGACAAGTAGAGCGTTTCAACGGCACGTTGATGACAATGCTCAGGAAACTAGCGCAGGAAAAACCTGATAGGTGTGATGAATATATCCCAGCAGCCCTCCTTGCCTATCGGGAAGTTCCTCGTGGCTCAACAGGACTACCACCCGCCACGTTGCTGTTTGGTCGTCCAATCAAAGGACCGTTAGAAGCCATGTTGAGGAGTTGGACTGAAGATGGGACGTCAGAAGAAGTGATCTCATCCTATAAATACGTGGAGGAACTGAAAGAAAAACTCCACAAGGGATGGACTCTGGCAAATCAAAACTTGAAAAAGGCCAGGAAAAGACATGCGGATTACTACAACCGTAGGTCAAAAGACAGATCTCTAGAGGTGGGAGACAAAGTCTTGTTGCTACTCCCAACGGGAAACAACAAACTGGAGATAGGTTGGCAAGGACCATTTCCCGTGGAAAGGGTGATATCCAGAATCAACTATCAGATCCGGATCCGGGGAAAGTCGAAGATTTTCCATATCAATCTCTTGCGGTAATACGAAGAGAGACCGGGAGACAAGGCAGCGCACCTCATGGCAATGGCAGTTGCAGTGGAGACGGAAGTGAGAACCAACGAGGGCAGGGAATATCCCTTGGTACACCAGGAAACCTACAAGAATGTGCAGGTGAACCCTGAGCTGACCTCCCAGGAGAGGGAAAAGATAACCCAGGTTCTCAAGTCTCATAAGGAGATACTGACTGATAAACCAGGACGAACGAGGTTGGTGGAGTTCGAGATGACTTTGACCACGCAGGAACCTGTTCGTCAAAAGGTTTACCCAGTGCCATTCTCTAAAGAAAAGGCCCTGGAGGAGGAAATACAAAAACTGCTGGAGGATGTCGTGATTGCACCATCCACATCCCCATACAATGCAGGGTTAGTTTTGTTACGGAAACCAAGTGGAGAACACCGGTTGTGTATAGACTACCGACTTCTGAACAGTCACACACAATTTCAGGTGGAACCTTTGCCGAATCCAACTCAGTTATTCGCTAGGCTTCATAAGGCTCGATACTTTTCAAAGGTGGATCTGAGTCGGGGTTACTATCAGATACCAGTCAAACCGAGATTCGACCACTGTTGGCTTTCAGTACACCCAGTGGACACTACGAATTCAAGGTCATGCCCTTTGGACTCAGCAATGCACCTAGTGTGTTTACAAGCATGATGAGGACTTTACTTGATCCTTTACAGGATCCGTCCATCATCTCTTTCATGGATGATATTCTGATTTCCAGTGACAGCTTGGATGACCACTTACAATCCTTGGAGAGAGTGTTTAATAGGCTCAAGGAAACAGGGCTTACCGCTCGTCCAATCGAGTGCATGATTGGTTACCAGACTCTGGAATTTCTAGGTCACACCAACACGCCAGGACACATTGTCCCAGAAGAGAAGAACCTGGAGAAAATCAGAAATGCACCAAGGCCAAAAACGAAGAAGGATGTGCGATCTTTTCTCTCGTTGTGTAGGTTCTACCACAAATTTATCCCACATTTCACTGAACTGGGAGCTCCATTGACGGAAACCTTGAAAAAGGGATTCCCGGACCAAATCATTTGGACACCAGAATGTGAGACTGCCTATAGTCAGTTACAGGAGGCCTTGGTCAGCAAACCTGTATTACAGCTCCCTGACCTTTCCAAACCATTTGTGTTGAGAACGGATGCAAGTGCGATTGGGATTGGGGCAGCCTTGTTACAGGAAGGAAAAGACGATGCTTCGGTTTTGAAACCTGTGGCATACGCAAGCAAGAAATTTCTCCAGGCTGAGAGGAATTATTCAACCGTCAAGAGAGAGTGCTTGTCCCTCGTATGGGCAGTGCAAAAATTCCAGCCCTATTTGTATGGAGTTAAGTTTCGAGTCCAGATGGATCATCGGCCCCTGATGTTCCTGGCTACTTCTCAGAAGCTCAACGCCCGTTTGATGCGGTGGTCGTTGTTACTTCAACCCTATAATTTCACAGTGGAGTACATTCCTGGGAAGGAAAATGTTGGAGCGGATTTCTTGTCAAGACACCCAGCTTCTGAAGAAGAGGAATGAATCATCTGGATTAAACTTACGGTGGAGAAGAGTGAGATGGACTACTCTCTTAAGAGGGGGCCTATGTCACAAAAATAAAACCCTGCGTTTAACCAGTTGATTACTATAGAGACTTTCTGATTAACCGGCCTATCTGCAAAGCCAAAACTATTTTAACTAACAGAAAAAACAAATTGGATGTCAAAATCCCCAGGACGGTAAATAGTTGCAGCTGCACGGGGTTACATTGGGTCGACAACATGGGAACATTTGGAAGTGAGTGAGATGAGTCCATACATCGCTTTGACAGTTCATAAACAGGTTGGATTGAGAGCGGAAGCACTCAGCTCGGAAGAAAACAGTCCGTCTGTCATTTAGAGTTTCCGGACATCAAGAAGATTGGCGGTTTGTTGTGGAAACCCGTTGTTGGGAGCACACAGGAACTCGCTAGCTTGTTGTGGGAGTCAAAACAAGTGATGACAACTCTGACATTGATTGAGCCAGGGAGGATAGATTCTTGACAATGGATGATGTGCCCAAATAACACCTGTGTGGACAGGAAGAATACCGTCACGTGACCAATTTTAGGTTTTGCCATAAACCATGATTGGGAGAAACAGTGTTGACCAAAACCGTGGATGATGATGGACGTGTTTGTGGGAGAGCTCTACAGTGTTAGATTAATTTAATATTAACTAGCATGTGTCGTTATGGCAAAGTGTAGCAGCCATCCCGGAATGAGGCGGTTTTGCATAAGGTAGTCAATATAGTCTATTTAGGCCTAATTAATATAGGCAGTAGTCTTGTTAAAACTAGAGTGTGATGATTAGCACTGTTAGTTGAGAACTAGGTAGAGTAGTGAAGTGATAATTGGCTCTGCTAGGATGAATAGGATAGAGGGGTGATAATTGGAGAGATTTTAGATGGGGAAAGTGTCCAATGGGGGGATCTTTCAATGGTTTGCCCACTGAAGTTGTGCACTCTGTTTATGGGTCTTTCCTTGTCATCGCCTGATTCGGACGTAGGTGAGGAGCTAATATGCTCTATGACAGAGTTAAGTTAGCTATAAAATAACTGAGCAAGGCAATAAACTTACACTCAGCCGGTAGGATCAGTGACTAGTACTATCACAAGATGTGTTGTTTCTCTCACAGGGTCCATACCAGTTACGAGGAAGTTCAACACTGGGTTTGATGAAGTGCAACGTCAATTAGACATAACACCAGTTGGACACAAAAATGTTTCTTACAAAAAAAAAAAAAAAAAGGAATAACGTCCGAGAAGAAAGATGGTTCACCTAAGATGGGTGATGATTGTTAATGCATCACACAGCATAAGAACATTGGTACCTAAACAAGAACATCAATATAATAGTCACATGGTGTGATATATTCTAGTGAAATAGTTCAAAAGACATGATACCTGAACCTAGATAGACACTAGTTAGGTTCAAGTATAGTAACAATAACAGTGATACCTAAATACTCACTACAAAGGATTTGTGCATTCTTTAAGAACGATAGGAAATTATGTGCATTGGGCAACCGGTCCATGATCAGCTGTACTGTACAAACAGAATCTATTTCGGATGATCAGGAAGATGGATTACCAGGTAGCTACAGATGACAGTCGGTGTCCGACAGGAGAGATACAGTACCGGGTGAGGTGAACTTGTTCTGACTTAACGTGCTGTGGTGTGTCCTTGCAAGGATGAACTGACTATGCTATTATCTGAGAGTCCGATCCTACACACATTATAGAACACATCACACATTTTCTTCGCATACACGTCTCATATACGTTACACTTTTCTTTTAATAAATTAATCTTTATTAATTTTTAGAAGCAAGAGTTGTTGAATATGTTGCGTTGGGGAAGTATGAGAGGGGGCATAGTACGACAGTGAGAGAGTGATAGGAAAAGGTGTCCACGGGCTGATGGAGTGTGTTGGACGGAAGCTGGTGGATTCTCCGGGATATTCTTCTTCTTCTTCTTCTTCAGCTTTCCGAGCCATTGAGGTTCTTTGCTGCAGATACAATCCGTCTCCATTCGTCTCTCTGGTGGACCTTCTCTTGCCAGTCGTTGATTCCAAGTGCCTGTAGGTCTGTACATGTATTATCTCTCCACCGTCTTCTTGGTCTACCTCGGGGTCTACGGTCATTTATTTCTTGAGTGTAAGCTTTGTTTCCCTATTATCTTCCATTCTTTCTATATGCCCCAGCCATTGTAGTCTATTAGCCTTCATGATACCAGTGATTAGAGGAGAATTAAACAGATCATAAATGTCTTTGTTACTTCTTCTTTTCCACTCTCCACTTTGTGTATCCCTAATGGGTCCAGGATATTGATAGGGAAAAAATATTATAATGTGGGTGTTGACTCTCCTCACTCCAGGGACGACACTTTAAAGGAGGACAGACATACCCTAAGAGAAATGGAGACCCTTCCACCAGTCAGATTTCAGGCTCCCAACTCTTCATTAGCCCACTGTTGACAAAACAATAGGGCTAGGCATCATGAGCTTCAGACAACTCCACCATCCAGCTCCCTGCTGACATAAAATACAAAATCCCTTCTATACACATTGGTATAACATCAAATGTCATTACAAAACAAAACAGCAACACCTAATCCCTCTTGATGTTATGATGTTACAATGATATAAACTCCTACCACACCAGGACAGCAGAATAATCTAAGGTCATAGCGATGATACCACGTTGTCCTGTTGTGACAGAGTTTCATTGGAACAAAGACAGGTAGTGATAGAGACATCCGGCTGTGATATGGTTCTCCTTTTGAGGCAGGTGCCTCAAGTCGAGACGATGTCATCCAACTAAGACACAGGCATCTTGGTATGACTTAGGCATCACAATAAGACAAAGGTGTGGTGACATAAAGCATATTGAGACAAAGTAATCATGATATATATGTGATTATCCCACATGCATAATGTACAGCTCAGTCTTTATTCCCCTCAGGTTAGACTCGGTTCACAAAACCATCCCCATCACCATCATTATCAATTCAATGGCCTAGTTCCACTGGACAAAATTCAATCTTTTCCCCAGCAATTAGAGAAAAAATCCTGAACCCGCATTTGAAATGTAACACACACACACACACACACACACACACACACACACACACACACACACACACACACACACACACACACACACACACAAATGAGAAACAATTATGGTCATTACATGAGTTACCATGAGAGCCATCTAATATACATGTAGCAGGGCCCGAGCAAAGATCGCACACAAAATACATTGTTCTTCCCTCACCTGACTCTTGGGAGCGAGGGGTGGGGGGAGGGGGTGGGGGTGTTGAGAACGCTGTTTGCAAAACTCATCTAATGCATCAAGAATAAGAAGTGCCTCTTCAGGAACTAACTATATTATGACATTTATAAGAACGCTTTTAGCAAGTCTCTGAACATAAAATTTTCCTCCAAGCCGTCATCAGTAATTGTGCTATGCTGGCGGTTAGGGCACTTCCTACAGACAGATGGATATATGGTGCTTGTAGCTGTCTCCCTCACTGAGCAATAAATCTCATGGGAACAAGATGCTCTTCCCTCAAATCCTCAACATATATTCATGAATGGTGTCAGGTCTTAGTCAGATATGACTGAGCTACCGTATGACAGTAGACGGTACTACCTGCTTTCTGTCAGCGCCGAATGTTAGGCGGTGCTTACCAAACCCGACACCCCACATTGTGCCAACGGCTTCGGGCGGAAGAGCGCAATTGGGAGGGTACAAGCCGTATCCTGGTGCGAAGAAATGCAACCCTAAGACAAAATAGTCATGGTAGGGCAGACCAGTCCCTAAGCCTTGGTTGGCAGCTGGTCTAGAATCGAAGCTCAAACAGGCGGACAGTTAGAGCATTGCTTTGCTGATCCGGCAGCTTCTGTAGCTTGTCTTGTTCCAGATGTATAGGTGTTAACTTTCCTCTGGAGTGAACTAGGCAGGCCGAGAGGGGGATCATGCTGCATGGGCAACACATGATTTCTTTATTTTAGCCCAGGCTTTGTGCTATAGAGAGGCAATAACTCCATCCCTGGTCTTAACCGGTCTCGAAATCAAAGCGAGAGGCAACTGTTACGGGTTATAAGTCCTTGTCAGTTGGCGTAGACATGGGGCGCCACGCGTTGCCTCTGACGGTGGGAGACACCTACAGGTGTCACTGATCAGCTACCGCCCGCCTGAAGCTGGGCAGCCCCCGGCCAACTGGGTGCTGATCCGCCACAGCCAGCCTGCTTCAATGGGTGCTTGGGGCTAAGACAAAATCTGAATCGCAGGCTGTAAAACCAAAACAACAGGTACTAATAACAAGAATAATAGAAACCTCAACCTGCGGCTTGCAACCTGGAACGTAAGAACCATGTGTCCAGGATTTTCCACTGACTTGACAAATAATGACGATGTGAGAAAAACGGCTGTGATTGATGCTGAACTCAGTCGTCTTAACATTGATATTGCTGGCCTGCAGGAGACTCGCCTCGCTGAGGAAGGGTCACTCAGGGAAAACAATTACACCTTTTTTTTGAAGGGAAGAGGTCAGGCAGAAAAAAGGCAACATGGTGTGGGCTTTGCAGTGAAGAATTCGCTATTGAGAATGAATGATATCCCAGCTTGAGGTTAATGAAAGATTATTATCCCTGCGCTTGGCAACCTCTTGTGGATTCGCCACCATTATTACTGCATATACACCGACACTCGATTCCTCTGATGATGTGAAGGATACGTTCTACGAGCAGCTAGACTCTGTGATCAAGGCAGTTCCAAAATCCGACTACATTTATATGCTCGGTGATGTCAATGCTCGTGTGGGCAAGGACTCGAGTTCATGGCCAGTGTGCCTTGGAAAATACAACATCGGTCGCATGGATGATAATGGGCAAAGGCTGCTGGAGCATTGCACTAGAAATGACCTATGTATTACAAACTCCTTTTTTAAAATAAAAGAGCTGCATAAGGTCACATGGAAACATCCAAGATCCGGCCATTGGCATCAGCTGGACTTCATTATCACACGGAGACAACATCTGAACCATACATCATTAACTCGAAGTTACCACAGTGCTGACTGTGATACAGATCATTCTTTGGTTCTTGCAAGGGTTAGACTGAGACCAAAGGTAATCTACACAGCTAAACACAAATCTAACCCCAGGATTAATATTATTAACACTCACGATCTTGGAAAGTGCTTTGAATTTCAACAGCAACTTGAAGACGCTTTCAATGATACATAAGAAAATTGTATAGTAAATGATAAATGGAGTAAACTTAAGGAAACTATTTATAAAACAGCAGTAGGGGTTTACGGCACTGTGGATCATAAGAGGCAGGACTGGTTTGCGGCAAACAGCCAGATACTGCAGCCCTTGATTGATAAAAAGAAGATAGCTCTCTTAAGAAACAGGGAAAGACCAACGCGTAACACTCTGAGTGAGCTAAGGCAAGCTAGGAAGGATGTACAAAAGGCTGCCAGGCAGTGTGCAAATAACTATTGGATCAAGTTATGTGAGTCCATTCAAATCGCAAGTGATAAGGGAAACATCAGAAGCATGTATGAAGGGATAAAGAAAGCCTGTGGTCCAATGATCAAAAGAAGTGCACCGCTGAAAACCTTGACTGGAGAAATCATCACTGATAAGAAACAGCAGAAGGATAGATGGGTCGAGCACTATTTAGAGCTTTACTCAAGTGAGACCAAGCTAGCGGATGATGCCCTCAACGCCATAGAGGCCCTACCAACTCTTGACCACCTTGACACACTTCCCACCATAACAGAAGTTAAGTGTGCTATAAATGAGCTTGCGTCTGGCAAGGCTCCAGGAAAGGATGGGATTCCAATAGAGATAATCAGGAGTGGGCAAGACACACTCGCTCTACAGATCCACCAGCTAATAGAGCTATACTGGCGAGAAGGACAAGTCCCACATGATTTCAAAGATTCAAACATCATAACGCTGTACAAGAACAAGGGCGATCGGAGCGACTGTAACAACTATAGGGGTATCTCACTTCTGTGTATTGTTGGGAAAGTATTTGCCAGAATTGTTCTGCGCAGACTTCAAGTCCTGGGAGATCAAGTCTACCCTGAATCACAGTGCGGCTTCCATCAGAAAAGGTCTACCATTGATATGATATTCTCATTGCGACAGATGCAAGAAAAATGCCGGGAAAAAAATCAGCCTCTGTTTATTGCTTTCATCGACCTCACAAAGGCATTCGATTTGGTCAGTCGTGAGGGTCTGTTCAAAGCACTAAAGAAGATTGGCTGCCCACCAACTCTTCTGTCCATTGTGGAATCGTTCCACACAGGCATGAAGGGTATATTCAAGTTTGATGGCTCAGCTTCAGAAGAGTTTGAAATCAAGAGTGGAGTTAAGTAATGTTAAGTAACGCTCAGATGGTGGACTCTATAATGCTCAGAGATTGAAGGCCAAGACCAAAATTAGGAGGGTACTAATCAGAGAGTTGCATTTTGCGGATGATGCTGTGATTACGACCTACTCTGAGGAAGAATTACAACATCTACTATCTGCATTCTCCAATGCTTGTTCTGAATTTGGTTTAACAATTAACAAAAAGAAGACACAGATTATGTCACAAGGTGCACATGGTGTACCATCAATCTTTATTGACGACGCCGAACTGGAGATAGTAGACCATTTTACATATCTAGGATCAGAGGTAAATAGCAAATTATTCCTCGATCAGGAAATCAACATCAGGATTGGCAAGGCAGCAACAACAATGAACATGTTAGCAAAAAAAAAGTCTGGGAGAACAGGAAGCTTACTGCCAAAACAAAAGTCCTCGTCTACCAAGCCTGTGTCCTTAGTACTCTTCTTTATGGCAGTGAAACCTGGACAACTTACTCACGCCAAGAGACACGTTTAAACAGCTTTCATATGCGGTGTCTGCGAAGAATAATTGGTATTAAGTGGCAAGACAAAATCACAAATACTGAAGTATTGGAAAGATCAGGTTGTGTGACGGTGTATTCCATGCTCAGTCTTCGTTGACTTAGATGGATAAGACATGTTAGGAGGATGGATGATGGTAGAATACCAAAGGACATCTTGTTTGGTGAATTACAGACGGGTAGGAGATCTCAGGGTCGGCCTCTACTACGATACAAAGATGTGTGTAAGCGGGACATGATTGATACAGGCATTGATAATGCACATTGGGAGCAAGTCGCCGCTGAACGTGTTGCATGGAGGGCAACTATCAGAAATGGAATAAAGACAAAGGAGAAAATGATTGCAGATAAAGCACACACAGAGCGTGAGAGACGTAAGATGGTGCACAATGGTGGAAATGACCATGTTTTCACATGCACCTACTGTGGGCAAACTTTTGCAGCAAGAATTGGCCTTACCAGCCACACTCGCCACAGCCATGGGTCGTAGTTATTAAGCCTTTTTGAAGTACATTGTACCAAACTATCGTCTGTCAAGACGGAAAGATGCCAATGAATTCATGAAAAAGATCACATGTTAATCACACAATCTGAACACAGGAGTTGTAAAACACAGACTCTCAAGAACATTCCACATTTGGAGGAAGATTCTGCAATAATGTGTGTCCATAGGGAACAGTTCTACCACACATAGGAAATTGCAAATATGCATTGTGAGTGAGAAACATTCACATGCATACAGCAAAACTACTCACAGCAGGCGAACGCTAAACATGGCAAAACTTTCCAGCGGAATAGGCATGTCATTTCTGCAGAAGGTGAGCAGGTCAGGCTAACCTCTCAATGAGGCGCTGATCTCATAATTTCACAATCCACATATAAAACTAATAATACATGTGTCCTATAAGCATCTAGAGGAACATCATAGTATTTACAATGAACGCACAAGCTTACCAGTGGCGCAGGAAGCGAAATTGGGCACTGGGAAACCTTCCCCAGGTTAGGAAAAGGGACTTGTTCCTCTGACAAATTTCTCACAAGTGACAACTAGTTTCCGGCGGGTTTCCAGCCGGCCAGGCCGGAACTTCGCCAGCCAATGGTTAAGCTCACTTCAACCTTACTCCCAATCCTTATAAAGAGCGTCTGCCTAGACCCGTTTTTCTCCGTTTCCAGGAAAAGTGGTGATGGCTGATAACGAATATATTACACTCGGCATCAGTACTCCGGAAGTTTAAGAGCGAATGCTCCTATCAATTCAGCCATGCTGACCTCCTTTTTTGAAGTTCAAAAGTCTTACTATCTTGAAGTTAACTCTTGGTGTGCGAACTCTGGAGCCGCCCATAGTTGGGAGTTAATTTCCTCTCATGTAAGGGCATAGAGGCCACTATGGCCGTGAGGTTTAACGTGCTCGCATGTGTGCTGATGGAGGGGTAGTGCGTTCACTCCACAGCCCGATAGTTGGAATTCAACGTTGACTTGTTGACTTCTCGTTCAGACTTCAACATTGACTTGTTGACTTCTCATTCAGAAGGCAATTTCAAAGTAAAGTTATGAACTCTGTCAACAAACGCCCGAAGATGTCGGATGTGTCGGCCGAAAGGCGCAAATATCGCAACTCTGCTGTAAACAGGCACAGCACATTTACGTCATTAACAAACATTTCGGACGAACTAAGAAGAAGAAGAAACTACAGTAGTTGTAATCTTGGACTGGCAGAACTAGGTGAGACAAAAGCCAGACATAACAAATACAAACCCAGAGATATCTGTTGTTTGGGACATCTTGAAATTATTAAGACAACACATAAATAAACCCACAGGTATGAAGACATAAACAAACCCATAGGTATTGATTGAGACAAGACATACACCCACATGTATTAAGACAAAACACAAACAAATCCACAGGTATTAAGACAAAACATAAACAAACCCACAGGTATTAAGACAAAAAATAAACAAACCCGCATGTATTAAGACAAAACATAAACAAACCCACAGGTATTAAGACAAAAAATAAACAAACCCACAGGTATTAAGACAAAACATAAACAAACCCACAGTTATTGAGGCAACACATAAACAAACCTAGAGGTATTGATGTCAATGTTTGTGTTGTCTGGTATATGCTTTACCGGCGCTGAGGCTTAGCGGGAGTGAACGCGTTTCAGAACTCCCCGACATACGAGTTGAGGGTTCGAAATTAGCTGCAGACGATTTGGAAGCAGAGCACCATGCGTTGATTTCGTTACATGAGCGTTGGTCGTTCAGAAAGCAATTGCACACTACTGAAAGTAAAAAATTGCTGAGTAAATCACAAACCGCCAAACAATCAAGCTATTCTTACATATTGAAACGGGCGTTCAACTAACTATATGTTTAGTGTGTGTTCTGGTCTCTACTTCTGTCTTCTGCTTCTATTAGCGCCAGTCAATATCAATAAACTTGCTTGAACTTGTAGAGAACGCGATCGAATTGTATAACTGGGGCAAGACCACAGCCCAGATCCGAGACTATAGTGATGTTGTGAGATGTCGAACCATGATCGCCCACGCTCGACGGCATGGGAAATGATGATGATGATGATGATGATGATGATGATGATGATGATGATGATGATATTCTGCCAGGCGTGGTAAGAGAGTGGTGGTCTCAAGCAGAAATTATGGGTCTCCTACTCCGGCCTGGAAACGATGCAGGACTTCATGTTGCAGCAGGGCTGTACAGAAAACACTACCAGAACGTTGTGAGAAGGCATTTATCGATGACCAACGTGCATTCACTCCTCAGCATAAGCTATAATGGGAGCAGCGGTAGCTCTGTGACAGGCATGTTTGCCTGCAGTCCGAGAAACACGTCTCTCGTTGTCAACTATCGCATTGTAGAGCCGGAACTATCTGAGTTGTTTGGCGTGTGTTCTTTTTCTTCTTCTGCGTTCATCCGGAGTATTTTTTGTTTTTTGTTTTCCAGCCTTAATTGTGGTGTGTCTGGTTAGGTACCCTTGGGCCGAAGCCCTTAGGCCAACACATCCGACTTTAGCGTGCATTTATTTTAACATCAGGTTAGAATTCCTGAGGGATTCTCAGTGTTGTGGTGCGGTCCACATCCTAGCTGGTCAAGTTATAACGGTCGAAGACTTCACGGTCAACCCTCAAGGGAAAGCAAAGGCAGTCCATTGGCATTTTCCGCCTTCCAAGGAGGCTTCTATAACTGCAGAGCCGATACATATCGCTCTGGTGCTGGGCTCACCCGAGGAATCGCCACGTCCTGCACACGGCTACTTTGATTCCTCACTTCCATGTATTGGGCATTTCGTTTGCCACAGGCCGCTCCTGCACAAATCAGGAACGGTCAGCCTGCAGATGACTACCACTCAGCGAGCTATCGGTTCGGGCGTGTACGGACGCTGTCCTCGAAAAACTAGATAGTCAGAGCTGTTGCGGCAGGAAAACTAGATAGTCAGAGCTGTTCCTGACTGAAAACAAGATAGTCAGAGCTGTTCCGGGCACGACAGATATATCACTCGGACGTTTATGCGCTGTGCCACTTTATTTGCAACCTTTCGGCTGGCACATCCGACTTCTACGGACGTTTTTACTGGTCTGCCTTCCCGGGGTTTCGATGGACATTTGATTCTTACTGTTGTGGTGTCGCCCACATCTCAGCTGGTCAATGTAGAACGGTCAAAGACATCACGGTCAACCCTAATGGGAAGGCAAGGGCAGACCATGGGCATTCCCCGCTGTCCAAGAGGCTTCCACAATTGCAGAGCCGGTACATAGCGCTCTGAGACTGGGCTCACCCAAGGAATCGCCACGTCCTGCTCATAGTTAATTAATTCCTCGCTTCCATATATTCGGCGTTTCGTTCGCCCTTGGCAGCTCCCCGCACAGACCAGGAACGGTCAGTCTGCGGACGACATCCACTCAGCAAGCTTTCTCTTCGGACTTCCATGTAATGGATTCACTAGCCAAGCGTTCCATTTCTTGTTAGTGGGACGTTTCTCCACCTTTGAATATACTCACTCAATGAGGTTTTCTTTATATAGACTTACATCGTAAGCATTGCGTGCGATTGGGACCTTTTTCACTTTTAGTAACGCTCACGAGGTAGGCTACATGTGCTGCTGGCTCAGCACCTTACCTCCGTGCAGCAGAGAGCGAGTAACTATCAGGCCCTCTCATTTTTTTTTATTTTTACATCCGGGGGCTACCTCATATCCCTCGGCTAAGAGCTTTCGAACAGGTGTCTGAACTAAGCATGTAGCGTTCTAAGCATTACACCTCCATTTTGCAGTGGGTGAGTATCGGCTCGGCACTCACATTCGAGGGTTTATGGCTTAGAGCCGTTCAGCCATATCCCTCAGTATAGAGCTTTAGAGTATGTGTCTCGACAAAGAATTAGTGGCATCGTGAGCCTGTTTCGGATTTTGACTGCTATCCTCAGTCTACCTGCAAGGCAGCAAGCAGGTTGTGTCTCTCTTGGTCTGGTCCCTATCCCAAGACCTGTACGACATGTAGTTGTGCTTCCGTCGGCATAGCTCTTGGAGTCATTGGGAAACGCAAGCCCCTCTACCTCGACAAGGTGGAGACACGTACGAGGTGTGGCGTGTGTTCGATTACCTATTGGGGTATATATACTTGCGCATGTTCGGTTGTAAGCATCCACTGCTACGCCAATCTCATTTATAGTTGTAAACCCTACAAATATGCCGCGGTGGTATAGTGAATACTATTCTTACCTGCCAAGACAATGGTCCTGTTAAATCCCCCAGCAGAAACAGTATTATTTTATACGACCAGTCAGTCTCTGGGGTCAAGTAAGCAAGTAAATAAAGTGCCCTTTTGCACACCTTAAGAGCGCATGGTGCTAGGTACTCATTGGGTGCTTTGGTCAGAAGTTTTTAATGCCTAGATCGGTCCAGCCTAATGTGGAGGATCTTGACCACATCGCCTATTGTCGGGTGATCTAAAAGATATGCGGATAGAACCATATACCAAAATCAAGGCGTGAAAAAGATTTAAGTGAATACTTTTGTTATATTCTTTATTTTGCCTTTGTTACCTGCTTTCATTTGTTCTTCTAATATTTTATTTCACCTCGGTTCTTCTTCTTCTTCTTCTTCTTCTTCTTCTTCTTCTTCTTCTTCTTCTTCTTCTTCTTCTTCTTCTTCTTCTTCTTCTTCTTCTTCTTCTTCTTTTCCTCCTCATCCTCCTATCCCTCCTACTCCTGCAGCACCACCACCGCCTCCTACTCCTCTTCCAGCACTTCTTTCTCTCTTTCCCTGACCCCCCGTGTCTGTCACTGACATGAAGAATCACCTCCCAATTCCTACCCCAGCAGGAGGGAAGCCAGACACGCCACTGAATCACCAAGATTCATTAGTATAGTGACAACCTACGGCTGATCAAGTAACACCATTGACCAACTAGTGAAACCACGAATTCACTGACTCTTCCTGATGGTGATCTCATGTTTCGGCCTACACAAGGGGCTCGTAACAATCACCTCTCAGCGTAGGATTATCGCCGGTCTTTCTCAGTTGTCACCTTGTCATCAGTCTTTTTGCTTGCTGCCTATTCAGTTTATCATTTCTGTTCTCTGATTGTCCTACCTTTGAGCCACCTATTGCTTTCTGACTGAAAAGTATCCCGCAGTATGGAGTCCAATGTGACGTACTCGTTTGTCTTCTTTAGGTAGCAGGCAGCGGAGATTTAATACCGAGATAATATTCTCCGTGGCTGAGAAAGCTGGGTGTCCACCGTTTAGCTCAGAAGTTGTTTGGTTCTTCTTCTTCGCCGTCGTCGTGGGCGTTTTCTTCTTCCTCTTCTCCCACTACCGCTGTTGCTCCCCTGCTCCTCCTGTACGTCGCCGACATCTTCTTTTACTTTATCATCATCATCATCATCATCATCATCATCATCATCATCATCATCATCATTTCCTCCTCCTCCTCCTCCTCCTCCTCCTTCTTCATCGTCTTCTTCTTCTTCTTCTTCTTCTTCTTCTTCTTCTTCTTCTTCTTCTTCTTCTTCTTCTTCTTCTTCTTCTTCTTCTTCTTCTTCTTCTTCTTCTTCTTCTTCTTCTAATCAAGAAATCAAGGTATGTATTTCTTTGTCTTCCTCTGCGATTATGGTAAACAACACGAGGTTTCCCGAGCAAGTTACCCAACTTAGAAATCCTTTTAACTTAGAATTCGCACTCCCGGGAAGGGTTAATCCGGTCAACAAATGCCCGCAGAAGTCGGATGTGTCGGCCTAACGGCGCAAGAACGCAGCTCTGCTGTAAACAGACACAACGCAATCACGTTCGAAAAAAAATTAAAAAAATTCCGGATGAACGCAGAAGAAGAAGAAGAAGAAGAAGAAGAAGAAGAAGAAGAAGAAGAAGAAGAAGAAGAAGAAGAAGAAGAAGAAGAAGAAGAAGAAGAAGAAGAAGAAGAAGAAGAAGAAGAAGAAGAAGAAGAAGAAGAAGAGAGAGAAGAATTCGCACTGAGTAGGCCATTAACGCAGTGGGAAATACAAAACAGCCGGTCCACGAATGTCCAAACCGTTGTCTGGTGTACATGTTGTCCCGTTAGGAACTGATTGTCTGGTAGACATGGTGTCAAGTCAAGAACGGATTGTCTGATGGACATACTGTCACGTCAAGAACTAATTGCCTATTAGACATACTGTCACGTCAAGAACGGATTGTCTGGTAGACATGTTTGACGTCACTGATAAACTGATTGTCTCGTACACACGTTGTCACGCAACAAAATGATTGTCTGGTACAATGTAGTTATGTCAGTTATGGACAGATTGTCTGGTAGACATGTAGTCACTTCGAGAGCTAATTTTCTTCTACACATGTTGTCACGTCGAGAAATGATTGTCTTTAACACATGTTGTCACGTCAAGAAATGATTGTCTTTAACACATGTTGTCACTTCAAGAAATGATCGACTTCTACACATATAGTCACGTCAAGGAATGATTGTCTTTAACACATGTTGTCACGTCAAGAAATGATTGTCTTTAGCACATGTTGCTACGTCAAAAAATGATCGTCTCATATACATGATGTCACGTCAAGAAATTATTGTCTTTAACACATGTTGTCACGTCAAGAAATGATTGTCTTTAACACATGCTGCCACGTCAAGAAATCATCGTCTCCTACACGTGTTGTCACGTCGAGAGATTATTGTCTTTAACCCATGTTGTCACGCCAAGAAATGATTGTCTTTAACCCACGTTGTAACGTCAAGAGATGATTGTCTTTAACACATGTTGTCACGCCAAGAAATTATTGTCTTTAACATATGTTGTAATGTCAAGAGATGATTGTCTTTAACGTATGTTGTCACGTCAAGAAATGATTGTCTTTAACACACGTTGTCACGTCAAGAAATGATTGCCTTTAACACATGTTGCCACTTCAAGAAATGATCGTCTCCTGTACATGTTGACACGTCAAGAATTGATTTCTTTAACACATGTTGTTACGTCAAGAATTGATTGTCTTTAACACATGTTGCCACGTCAAGAAATCATCGTCTCCTACACATGTCACATCAAGAGATTATTATCTTTAACACATGTTGTCACGTCAAGAGATGATTGTCTTTAACGTATGTTGTCACGTCAAGAAATGATTGCCTGTAACACGTGTTGCCACACCAAGAAGTGGTCTTCTCTTACACATATTGTCACGTCAAGAAATGCTTGTCTTTAACACATGTTGCCACGTCAGTTTTGTTATGAAACTATGGTTCCGTTTCATGTGAAAAGTATCACCTTCTGTGCACACAGATTCCTCCATAAATGCTCTTGTCTGCTTCAATAACTTAAGCAGGGATTTACCCAACTCAGTACACGAATTCCTAACTCCACGAGACTCCAGATGCATGTATACAGACATCACACATGCTACAACTATTTTTATTTGTGGGTAGTTGTTCTAAATTTCCATTGAAAGTGACCTTTTTTAATGTTGCATATCCCTTACAGGACGTTGCAGTTAACACCAGCATTTTCCAGCTGCTGTTGATGTACTAGGCATGATTAGGTTCAGTAGTTTGTCATTGCTTTCTGAGCGACCGGCTCACATACCCCCATAAGTAACCAACGCGGCGCGATCCGCTACTGAATCTCACGCAGCTGCGTTACTGACGAGAATATGCGGGATTACGGAGAAAGACGTTAACGCCTACGCCAGGGAGACCGGCTAGTGACCTACTCTTCTCTATTTCCAACAGTCGAGGCAGCTTTAACCAGCTCGAAGTTCACGCTGGTCAAACTATTCTTTTGCCCTAATCTGAGAAGATTCTATGGTTGATGGCTGGCGCGTTGGTGAAGCTGATAGGAAACGTGCGCTAATAATGTTATGATCACGGTCGGACTAGGCTAGTCGCTTGCTAAGTCAGGGAAAGACAGATCTCCCATTCCTCCGTGTATTCAGGCCGCCCCTTGGCAGGAAACTTCTGCGGGACAAAGTTTTTAATTGATAAAATGTTGATGCCGACTGCATTTCCACAGGATCAATGAGTATAACAGGTATATGGTGAAGGTAACACTGACAGTAAGACACATGAAGACTGGAATGTTAGTTATATAACCTTTACAGGACTGTGCAGTCACCTTCAAGATGTTATTCGCTGTTTGTGATTTACTGAACAATGTTTACTTCAGTAGTTGAACATTGCATTTTAAGCGGCTGACGACTTATGCCATCTAAATCAACGCAACGCGATCTGCTCCCGTATCGCCCATGGCTGATTTCAAATCCTCGACCCAATATAGCTCGGAATTTCTGAAACTGCCTCCACTAACTCTTACACTACAACGATTGACCCGCATATCCCGCACATCCGGTTCATTCACTCCATTGATAGTCGTAATACGTGTTGATCGTTTAAGATGTGTCCAGCCACAACAAGGATACAGATAACTAACTTGTATATTTATATTTTCATGTAATATTTGTCATGTAGTTGTCTCGGTTTATGTTGGTTTATTCTGTGCTGATGAACGCTTTAGCCACAACGTTCATTTTGTTTCCTGTAATCGTGTTCCAGTAAAGCTCACAATCGACTTCTCGTTTTCTGGCTATTCATTCATTGCATAAACTACAAACGCCGACGTAGACTGCAAAACAAGTAATCGAGGAAAGGAGAGTGGCACCGTACGTACATATCTTGGGAACCGTTGACGACCTCGATACGCCGGCGCTATTAACTGGTCACGAAGTACCGTCATTTCGCGCTTCCATAAGCGCTGTCGGATCAAATCTTGGTACATCTGACTTGAAGTCGCTTCAAGAATGTTCGTCGTTTGCTTTGTTTTTGGCCTTGAAAGTTAGTTTGTATCTGGCAAGTTGCTATTTGTTGATCAGTTCCGGTTCCGCGCGAGGGAAAAGTAAGATGGCGGACCCTTAGAGTTGTTTCCCCTCATGTCTGTGATTGATGGTACTTTCTCACCGGTTTATGTGTGTGTGTGTGTGTGTGCGTGTGTGTGTGTCTGCGCGCGCGCGTGTGTGTGAGTGTATTTGTGTGTATGTGTGTTTGTGTGCTTGTTTGTGTTTGTGCGTTTGTTTGCCTGTGTGTGTGTGTGTGTGTGTTTATGTGTAAGTCTTTGTATGTTAAGGTGAATATGTGTGTGTCTGTGTGTCTACAATGTGTTTATATATGTGTGTTTGTGTGTGTGTTTGTGTGTGTTTGCATGTATCTTCTTGTGTTTGTTTGTACGTTTGTGTATGTGCGTGTTTGTTGATGTTACAGAGAGAGGGTATAGTATAGAGACAGAGAGAGAAAAAGGGAAAGACAAAGAGAGAAAGAGAGAGAGGGGGAGGGAGGGAGATAAAGAGAGAGAGAAAGCGAGAGACAAAGAGAGACAGAGCGAGAGATAGTGAGAGAGAACGAGAGATAAACAGAGTGAGGAAGAGAGAAATACAGAGAGAGAGAGAGAGAGAGAGAGAGTGTGAGAGAGAGAGAGAGATAATGAAGAAGAAGCAAAGAAGAAGAAGAAGAAGAAGAAGAAGAAGAAGAAGAAGAAGAAGAAGAAGAAGAAGAAGAAGAAGAAAGAAGAAGAAGAAGAAGAAGAAGAAGAAGAAGAAGAAGAAGAAGAAGAAGAAGAAGAAGAAGAAGAAGAAGAAGAAGAAGGTACAGATGCTGACTGTCCCTAACTGAGTGACCTAAACCCCACTGACAGGATCGAACCGTTACCATAACGTGGCACGGCCGCCAACCATCCGTGTAAATGACATTTATCACGAAAGACAGCGCACTGCATGGGCCTCAATTATTGGCTTTCCCGATTTCTTTAAATAATATTGTCTTTGTCCGGCCGCCATATTGTGTCGGCCCTATTGTTTCCGCTTCGTGTTGTCTTCAAGTCGGTCTTTGTGGCGTCTCAGCCGTCTAATGAACGAGGCGATCGATCTGTCTGACTAATTGCTCAACATCGTTACATTAAGGGATGTTTTCAAGAAGGTCGTTTTAACCTACTGCGAGATGGGGGGGGGGGGGGGGGGGGGGGGGATAACTGTAAACATTGGCGGATCCCGTATTACAGGGGTTCTTAACTTGCTATCTGCATGGACTCCTAGAAATAAAAAAAAATGGTGCCTGTCTTTTGCAGGACGTTGCGATCAACCCCAACACCAGGTTTAATTTCTAGGCAATTTTGACGTTTGCCTGCTCCGTGGCGTTGGGTTTACGGACGCAGTTCGTAATCTCGCATACCCGCGTTCGAAACACAGCTGTGGGCAATTTGACAGCAGGCCGCCTTACGTTGGTTTTTATTAAATGGGTGCCGGTAGTGCAGAAAGCAATGGCAAATTGTTTTTTTTTTAATGATGCATATCCCTTACAGGACGTTGTAGTCAACACCAGCATTTTTCTGCTGTTGTTGATGTATTAGGCAAGATTTTACGTTCATTTAACGTCACAATGACGTGCCGTGTAGAGCGGCGCAAGCGATCTTGTTTCTTCACAAATTTTTATCTTGTATCTGTCAATATATGTATGTCAAAGAAATCAGGAACCTTGGAATGTGATCAAAATCGAACAATTAGTATAATGAGTCACATCACGAAGATTTTGCTAAGAATTATCATGCAAAGAGTTAGGAAGAAAATACAACCTGAAATAGGAGAGGAACAATGTGGGTTTGTAGAAGGCAAGGGTACAGTAAATGGTGTGTATATACTGAGAAAAGTAATTGAACGTTCTATAGAAGTAAACAAAGATCTACACCACTGCTTTATTGACTACACAAAGGCTTTCGATAAAGTGAGACATGTCGACATGATAAGGATTCTTGAAGATCTACAAATTGATGGAAAAGACCTTAGACTTGTAAAACACATATATTGGAAATAACAAGCTGCCATAAGAATTGATAATGAAGTAGGTCAATATCAGCCTATTAAGAGAGGTGAGAGATAGGGATGTGTATTGTCTCCAAATCTTTTTTCCCTGTACAGTGAACATATTTTCAGAAATATAGAAGATATGGAAGGAATCAACATTGGGGGACGATACATCAATAACATTAGATACGCAGATGATACAGTCTTGATTGCTGACAATAAACAGGACCTGCAAAATTTAGTAGATGCGGTTGTTGTACGCAGTGAACAACTGGGGTTAGAATTTAATTGTAAGAAGACAGATTATGGTCGTCACTAGGAAGGAAGAAATACAACAATGTAATATAAAAGGAAATGGGCATATTCTTAAACAAGTGAATCGGTACAACTATCTCGAAACAGTCATAACATCTGATGGGAGATGCCTTGAAGAGATTAGAACAAGAATTGCCATGGCGAAGATAGCCTTTTGCAAGATGATAAACATACTGACCAATAAAAAGATATCAATTGAAACGAGAAAAAGAGTGTTGAAGTGCTACATAGAACCTATACTTTGATATGGATGTGAGGCGTGGACAATGAGCAGACAAGCTGAAAAACATCTGATGGCTGTGGAAATGTGGTTTATGAGAAAAATGCAAGGAATGCCATGGACAGATAGATAAACTAATGAACAAGTCCTTCAAGAAACAAATGAAGATCGTAAACTGATTAGAGACATTAGATATAGACAGTCAAAAATGTTTGGGCATGTTATGAGAAGAAATGAACTGGAGAACTTGGTGACAACTGGCAAGATCGAAGGGAACAGACCAAGGGGAAGACCAAGAATTAAATACCTGGATGGCTTGGCCACGTGGCATAGTCGAGACAGAAACACGGAGCTGATCCACGACTCTGGTGATCGAGTGATAAGGCAGAACATGACCGCCCACGCTTATCGGTATGGCACATAATGAATGAATGAATGTATAAGAGTATCAAAGTGAAGCTTCATGTTAGTATCACTGCCTGGGATTGTGAGATAAGTAGCGTTTTCTGTTTGTTTTTTTCTTTTCAATTTTTCATTTTCTCTTCATTGTTCTCATATTTGCAGCCTTCTCATCCCGTTCTTATACATTAATGTAGTCACTGTAGTGGCTTCCACATGTGTATATGTTGTGTTTTGTGTATGTATTTGTTTGCTGACGAAAGTTAGTCTGGAAACGTCCTGTGTTTGTGTTGTGTAAAGCAGCATTACTTTGTGTTATTTTATATTGTTCACAAACGTGAGTGCACTATACTCTTACGTTCCACGGCTCATGATTTTTCATAACATTTGGACGACATATCCAGCATTTTCTCTATCTCGCGCTCTCGGATTCTAACACCTTCGATCTTTCCGCTTGTCACAAATTTCTCGATTCAATTCGATATCACCACTACCCCTACCCCGTTAAACTTCAAGGAGAAGTTATTGTTAGGGTCCATCACCGGCTCAGAATGACAGTACTGTGATTGAGCCAGCCGCAAAAGGAGCCGCCCACGGCTTTACTTTCAGAAGCTTATTAATCCGCAGGTGATTGTTGTCCATATGGAGTAATGGACTATAGTCTGTTTACTTTTGTCTGCCCCAATATAAAATTCCATATCTCAGTAACCAACTGAGGGAAAATAATGAGATTTAGCATATAACCTTATCAATATGTCCACCCAACAAAATTTTTTTTTGTTCTGGAGATTGTACAGCAGAGCAGATTTCAATGTTTGTTTATATGCGGTATATAATTTACGGGTCAGAGATTAAGTCCACATTTTTAAATGTATTACACCTTCACCCAGACACATCTGCGCTTTTTAAAAATTTTCTCGTAGTTCACCTACGGCGCGCAGTTAAATGGGGGTGTTCAGAGGTGTCGTCAATGTGGGTTCTTTCATGAAACGTGATTATATAAATACATATAAAAATAAATCTTACCATTAATATAACATTGATAGCTAATATTTGAATGTGTGAATATTGTTCAATGGGATTGAATGTGAAATTTTGTACACTTCAAAGCATCGTTATAAAGTTGTAGACATATTTTTGTCAAGAAGCTGATCGCAGGAAACTGTTTCATACTGTTAGTTACAAATCCCGAAAAAAGAACAGTGCATGCATTGGATTTGAGTAAACGGTCATTTCGTCGATAGGTGCAAGAATCTGGAATGAAACCAACACGCGATAAGCAAACGGTAGGTAGAAAGGCAATTGCAGACAGCTTTGACAAGGATGTCACAAGGCGAGCTATTATAAAAATGCTGGATGTCAAAGAAACAGTGACTATAAGACAACTTAAGGTTTGGTTGAGACAGAACAATAACATAGAGCTATCCAAAACAATGTTGTGGAAAATTATAAGGACATTAGGCTTCACTTTTAGAAAGTACAAGGGAGGTAGAAATATTCTTAACGAGCAAGCGATTTTAGGAGCCATGAGAAACAGATACCTACGTGAAATAAGGGAAATGCGCAAAGAAAATTATGGCATAGTGTATTTGGATGAGACGTGGATCAATGCGCACCACACAAGTGAAAAGGAATGGCAATCAGTAGATGGAAAGATAAAGCGATATGTGCCCAGTAGTAAAGGTCAGCGTTTGGTCATAGCCCATGCTGGTAGTACTCATAATGGCTTACTGCAGAATGCTGGACTTGTGTTCGTATTAAAGCATACAGACAATAGGGATTATCATAATGAGATGAATGGTAAAGTATTTAGAGATTGGCTAGAGAATACAGTACTTCCATCCCTTGATAGACATTCTTGTCTAATCATGGACAATGCATCATATCACAATGTTGTTGCCCAAGAAGACAAAATACCAACGGCATCGAGCACAAAGGAAGCAATAAAGATATGGCTCCGATGGGGAAATATACCATTTCCAGAAACATATTTCAAGCTACAGTTGTACCTTATACAACAGGCTCAAAAAAGCAAGAAATACCAACTCGACAAGTTGATAGAGCATGGCCATAGGTGCTTGAGACTTCCGCCGTACCATTCTCTTTAAACCCTATAGAACTTGTGTGGGCTAAAATTAAAGGACAGTTGGCAGCTGACTATACTACATTCAAATTGTCTGACGTCAAGATACTAACCCAGTCCGCGCTATTAAATATTAATAAAAGTTACTGGAAAAAAATGTGAGTACCATGTGTTAAAAGAGGAAGAGGACTATTGGAGAAAGGATGGATTGAATTTTATGCAACCGAGAGCAGTCATCAACCTACTGGAATCGTCCGACACAGATTAAGGTCTGGGAAGATCTCAGACCTTAATCCACGTGCACACTTACTGGGATATTTTGCTCCAACTATTCAGACTAATTGCAGGCCCTAAACATTACGGCATCAGCTCAATGTCAATGGCAACAGTATGTATTCCACAGTGATGAATTTTCAATTCCGCAAGCCCTCAGCTGTGACAAACAACTGGTATTGAAAAAAAATTAAAAAACAATTAACAACACTAACCGCAGTGAATACCGTCAGAAGAGTAATATTGCGGTGGAAACTGACATATTGTGGCATATCAAGAAACGTGAGAGCAAACACGTTGTCAAATTAGGGGACAACACACGTACATACGAATCAATCTATTACCGTCAATTAAAAGAGGACCAACATCTTGGTCGTTAAGAAGAAAGCCCACTACAAAGACACTGGCAACTATTTTCATAGTGCAAAACAGGTAATCATGTTCCGTCTCTGAACGGTAAACAACAGAGTAGAGAATCTTTCACGACGACTTAAAGCTGGTCTGTCACCCATGTGTACGTGTGACAAACTGCACAGACAGCTGAACAGATCCTTAAAAATTGACATGATGACTAAATTGCGGTATTGTCTGGTCACTTCATACGCACATTAACGCACAGCCATTTGGAAGCTTTCAAGAACTCAATATAAAAAGCTAAATGCATCCTAGTAACATGACTCCTTGTGTACACATTATTAACCAGGAGTTGAAGAAACAAGAAGGAAATGAGAAAATAAGTTAAGAAATATATTCCTTCTACTTTCCTGTCAATTTACACATTATTTACCCCATGCCTCTGTAAATTATCTGTCTTTACTAATATTACACATTGCACCCCTCTCGGGATTCTCCGTGGTGAAGTGGTCAATCCGTCTGACTCGGGCTCCGAAGGTTGTGAGTTCGGTTCCGGGCCGAGTCCTTTATTTCACGAGTGCATAATTTCGGAAACTCCCGAGGGTCGTCACTGGAGCTACGGAGTTCGTGCTTTGTGCGACGCTTTCTGCGCTGCGGAAAGAGACTGAGCCATACGGGATAAAAACCCGGTGCAATGCAGTCACCGTGTCGATTTTTAAGGGACTTTTTTTTATTGCATCCATTCCCATACGAATCTGGCTGCGCCTTGTACTTGTGTCGTTACTCGAAATGACGTGCTTTACCGTAAAACTAGTTTGATAGCGTGAATTCACTACATTTTCGCCAAAACATCAAAGAAATGTCACCGCTTTCGATGATTTAAGTTGCCTTTGGAACTATCAAAGACATATTCCTTGAGTGGAGGTAAATATAATACGGAGGAAAACTTTCATAATGATGCAACAGACAGGTTTCATAAAAATTGATGGTGAATCAAGGCATTCATTTCTGAACAGACTATAATTGTATCCAGATCCTCTCTTCTTATAACATGGTCTATAAAAAGGGCAATTTCCTTTCCTCTATTTGGGAAATCTGTCATGACTGTCACTTACAAAACATCGACTGGAACCGCCTGATTGCTAATGCCTCGTAGTCACTGGGGGATCTTCTCCGTGGGTATATCCTGTGGTTTGTGTATGTATTTGTTTGCTGATGAAGACTTGTCGCCGCAACGTCCTGTATTTCTCGTAATTCTGTTCTGTAAAGCTGCATTACTCTGTGTTATGTTATATTGTTTACACAATATTTGAGCAACCGTTTATTGTTCGTCGAATACAGTAACGAAACGCGTTTAAAAGAACCATTGTCTCCGTACACCAAATCAAACAGCATTTATCAACTCCTGTGTGAGTGCTGGGCAACGTATACTGTTTAAAAAAAAAACAACGCAACATTGTTGCAGTTTCACTTGCAAACTTGTACCAACATTTTACTGACGATGCTGAATCGCCCACTGCAGTCGGTTCTGGCGATGCCGGTCCGTAAGAACAAAACCTCTGTGGGGTCTTCTAGCCCAAAGACCAGCGTCGTGCAGCCGGTACCTGACCGTTTGATCTGAAATTCGACAAGCTCCTGGCATTGTCTGGACTGTGGAGGATGCAGATGCAAATTGGTTCCTAAGGTGACGCAGCCGTATGAAGCGGTCTTCGGCAGCAGTTGTGATTCTGGGTCTTCCACTGCGCGACCGGTCTGCCACTGAGGCAGTTTCTTGAAATCGCCTCCAAAGGCGACTAATGGTGCTTCTAACCACACTAAATTCTCTGGCTACTACACTTTGTGATTGTCCGGCCTGTAAACGTCCAATGATGATGAGTTGTTGTTCTGTAGTGAGATGAGCCATATTTGCGTATTGAATTTTCAACTGAATTTATTCGAGGAGCTTCAATCTTTTAAAGGCATTCAATAATATGGTCAGAGAGTTTTGCTTTCAGTAAGTTTCACGGGATTATCATGAACCTGCCATGAGCTATTGTCAAAAATGTTGTTTTGACCTTGACCTCTTTCATGACCTCACGAATCGTGAAGTGAGTACAATTCAGGTAACCACGAAAAGTTAATGACCAGATGGACACAGTCGATGTCCAATCCGTGAATATCATTTTATAAAAGTAACACCAAAAATGTTGCGTTTCTTTTTTTTTTTTTTTTTTTTTTTGAACAGCATACATAGGTAGAACAGAAAGACAATGAGCAAATAGGATAATAGGAGCAAATATATTACTTTAGTGGGTGTACAAGAGAGGTAATTAGTCTTCAGGAATCTATGTGCGGTCGAATGGCTGTGAAACGCCTTCGTCGTTGATTTCTCAACAGTTAATAAAATACAGTCATAGCGTAACAAAGGGAAACAAAAAGGCTGTCATTACTGCCTATACTACCTTCCTGTGTAGGACAATTGGGTATTGAGCCTGAAAAACGAATGTCGCATGGCTTCGTGCCGGTTAGGGTTTTCTTTCTGAAAAAAAAAACAACTTCATCTTAGCTAGGATTCGAACCGGGATTTTCCCGAATGGGAGTCCTGCTTCCTAGCTTCTCGGCCAGTGTCAGGTATTAAGTGTCTGAAAACTGGCCCCTTGTGATGAGAGCCGTACTGTGATGTTGGCCTTATACGTTCACTTCTCATTCAGAAATCAATGGCAAACTACCCAAAGTATAACTACCTAGAAAATTCACCTGGGGTTGACCGCCACGTCCTGCAAAGGACATACAACAACATTAACCAAATATCTGTGGTCTCCAGTTTCTCCCCTGCTCTTTTGTTTCCGGTATCGATGACTCTCACATATATAATAGTATGGCCGGTATATAATATCCTAAGCGCATGTTCTGAATTCCGTGGATATGCTACACAAAATGTTCTCATCTAACGGAATATTGTCCTTGTGTGGGTTGTTCTGTGCATTATCTCCGTGTTTTCTTCATCTGTCGCTTTCCTTGACGCTAGATCTGTGCTCTTGTTTCAATGTAACTCCGTGTAGATAAATGTAAACCCAAGAGATAGATAAGCAGATTGCTAGAGGAAGAAACTGGAGTTAAAAGAAGAAGAAGAAGAAGAAGAAGGAGGAGGAGGAGGAGGAGGAGGAGGAGGAGGAGGAAAGGACGAGAAGGACGAGGGGGGGGGGGAGGGAACAATTAGGAAGAAGACAAAATGCTGAAAAAGCGAAGTTAGCTAATTAAAGTTGAAACGAGATTATGTGGAGAGAGAGAGAGAGAGAGAGAGAGAGAGAGAGAGAGAGAGAGAAGAGAGAGAGAGAGAGAGAGAGAGAGAGAGAGAGAGAGAGAGAGAGAGAGAGCCTGCGACTGAGAGATAGACAAACATACAGACAGCGAGAGAGGAAGTGAGAGAGAGAGAGAGAGAGGGAGAGAGGAACAGACAGACAGCCAGACAGACAGACAGACTAACAGACAGACAGACAGACAGAGACTAAGAGAGAGAGATTGAGAGAGAGAGAGCGACTGAGAGACAGGCAGACAGATTGACAGACAGATAGACGGAGAGCGAGAGAGAAAGAGAGAGAGGGAGAGAGACATACAGACAGACAAGTAGATAGAAATAGAGAGAGAGAGAGAGAGAGAGAGAGAGAGAGAGAGAGAGAGGGGGGGGAGAGGGAGAGAGACAGAGATAGAGCGAAAGTGAGAGAGAAGAATCAAGAGATAACTCTAGACGTGAATTTAATGAATGGAACAGCCCTACATAGATTGTATGGACGAAATGTGCACCCATGTTTTCTTGCTGCACGCCATGCATACGCAGTTTCTATCTCTTCCCATTACAGAAAGAGTATAGAAAGAGTATAGAAAGAAAAATTACTACCTCATTCAAACTTACCTCTCATCATATTCAGTAGGCTACAACTTTGGACCAATGGCTAATAAGAATGACAAGCAGTGGGCGTGGTTAAAAGCTGAACTGTCTTATCCTCGCGCAGCGTCCTAGGCAACAACATGGCGTGAGTTCTAGCTCGCTTTGTCTGCTCGCGGACGATGGTACAACGAGGGCCCGCAGTCCCAGCGTTGCAAGGAACAAACTGGGTTGGATTGTATGCAAGAGTTTGTAGTTGGCATGGCTGCGTGGAAGGATAGAAGGAAAATAGTTATAAAGTGAACACAGAAGTCAGAACTGTGTAAAGTGATGTTTGTATTTCTTCTTGCAGGTAGCACGCTGGTCTAGTCAACAGAGCAGTTTTTTGAAGGCTGAGTAACTGAGCGGAATTCAACTGTGATGTGTGTTCTGTTTACTTCTGACCAAGTCAGCACAGCTTCTCACCTGTGATTGTTGAACTGTTAGGACGTAGTGTATAAATATCCAATGTTTGAGGATATAAGAGTTCCTGCGTAAGGATATAAATCGCTATTGTGGATATAAAACAGCAAGATTAAGAGGATATACAGATTTTAAAACAACACATTTGAGGATATAAACATATGGTAATTGTGGATACATCACTCACTGACAATATAAACAGAAGGTATTTATTTGTTGAATGAACAGCCGCTTTATGATGACTATAAACAGATAGTGCGTGTGGATATGTAGACAACAGTACTTTGAGATATAAATTAGAATCTACGGATATAAACGGTCGGTATTTTAAAATAAATCGCCATTATCTGAGAATATAAGCAGCATTATTTTATTATATAAATAGTTATTACCTGAAGGTATAATCAGATGAGAATTTCGTCTTTAAAAGAATGCTGGCTATCTACGGATATAAATAGCAAGTATTTAATGATATAAATGAAGACTATCTTAGGATATAAGCAACCAGTGTAAAGGAAATAAATACTGGATATCAGCTATATACAATCTTTCCTTGATGATATAAACATCGCACATACGTGTATATAAATAGTTGGTATATGAGGATATTGAACAGAAACATTTTGACAATATAAACAGAATTTATCTGCAAATATAAACGACTACTAAGGATTATAAACCACCGCCACTTAAGAATATAAATAGCCACTATCTGAGGGTAATAAAAACAGACATATCGTCAAATATAAACTGCGGGATTTGGAAGATGAAACAGTCACATCAAAAACATGAAAACAACCAAAATAAAACTATGTAAACAGGCCAGTTCCCTACTGTAATCGCATCTGTTTACAATTTCCACAAATATGCCTGTTTGAATGTTATACTGACAATTCTTTTCTTAAAAACGAAAACACGGAAAACTGTCTTAATATGAATCAAACAATGACATTAAAATCAGTTTATGCGTCTGAATTTTAATTCACTTATTTATTTACAGAGTAATTTGATTACTTAACTACCATTTGTGAAATTATTTATTACAGAAATTCAATAAACAATATCTATTTAAAATTTATTCTTACAAACGTCGTTAATTCGGCCATTGGAAGTCGTGCCAGAGTTTTTACACATAGAAGACCAACATGAAATGTGCATGTTGGATTACGCAAACTGGATTGCTATCTTCAACGTGATGTGTTGGTGTTTATGTTCTGTGCAGCGCCCCTGGATTACCTGTTTGTGATTATTTGAAGTGATTCCTGAATTGCTTGTTTTCACGCGCGAAAATGACGAGAAGCTGGGATGCTTTCGCCAGTGCATTCCTTCTCTTTGTGTTGCTGGCTACAGTTAGGGAAAACAAAGGTAAGTGTCTGTCTGTCTGTCTGTCTGTCTGTCTGTCTTTATCAATGTGTGAGTCGTCGATAGGTCGGTCGGGTTGGTCTGTCTGTCTGTCTGTCTGTCTGTCTGTCTGTGTGCGTGTTTGTGTCTGCCTATCTTTATCAATTTGTGAGTTGTCTATAAGTCAGTTGGATTGGCCTGTTTATCTGCATGTTTGTGTCTGTATGTCTTTATCAATCTGTGGGTCGTCGGTCGATTAGCTTGTCCTTCCTGCATGACTGCCTGTCCGTGTGTTTGTCTGTTAATGGTTTATCTCACACTGAGTTTTTCTCTTTCTTTCTTAAGCTCTCTTCTCCGTTTCAACCCCCTCCCCCCACTCTATCACCCCCCAGACTCTCTCTCTCTGTCTCTCTCTCTTTTGCTCTCTCTCTCTCTCTCTCTCTCTCTCTCTCTCTCTCTCTCTCTCTCTCTGCCATGTTCTCACTCTTTCTCAACCGCCTCTCACTCTGTCTCTGCTTCTTCTTTTTATTTAATGTTTATTGTAAAAAAAAAAATATTTGGAAGAAGACAACAGTATGCAGAAGAGAAGAAAAAAAAAACAAGAAGAAGAAGAAGAAGAAGAAGAAGAAGAAGAAATCAATGGAAAACGACAACCTTTACAGACTATTTTTTCTCTAAGAGCAGGTTGACCATCTCAACCCAATTACACACAAATCCGATCATAGAAGTAGTCCTGTAAATCCACACCCTGCTCTCTAACTGGAACCAACGCTTGAATGTGCCAACCAGCACGGGCGACTGAATACACTACTCTACTATCTAAAGAGAATTTTCTGGAAAGAACTAGTTTATTTTGGATTAGATTTGGTTGTGATAACTGAAGTCTATTTCATTTACATGGCGAGCCTGTGTTTACATTAGTTGTTTTGATTTAATGAAGTTGTGTGACCTATCGTCTGGCCCTTGAGGCGATTAGTCAGCACCTGTGTCTGAATGTAATAAGTACGGTATTTGTGTTTTAATGTAATAAATTCGGTATTCGTGTCTGATTGTAATAAGTACGGTAATTGTGTCTAAATGTAATACGTACGGTAACTGTGCCTACACGTAATTAGTACGGTATGAGTGTCTAAATGTAATAGATACGGTATTTGAGTCAATGTAATAAGTACGATATCTTGTTAAGAATTAGTGGTTTGTTTTGAACTATTATAGCACATTCATTCACTGTAGTAGTAGTAGTAGTAGTAGTAGTAGTAGTAGTAGTAGTAGTAGTAGTAGTAGTAGTAGTAGTAGTAGTAGTAGTAGCAGCAGCAGCAGCAGCAGTAGCAGCAGCAGTAGCAGCAGCATAATTAGTGATAGTGTAGTAGTAGTAGTAGTAGTAGTAGTAGTAGTAGTAGTAGTAGTAGTAGTAGTAGTAGTAGTAGTAGTAGTAGTAGTACGGGGGATGCGTGGTCTCGAGGTAAGGTGTCCGCCTCAAGTGCTGGAGGTCCCGGGTTCAAGCCCTGGTGATGACCAGGATTTTTTCCTAGTGATGACCGGGATTTGTTCTCGTGGACTTCTAGGAATAACATTTCCCCTGGTCTCTGGGTAGTGAGATCGGACGCCCGTGTGTATTGTTGCGCACGTAAAAAATCCCTTGGCAGTTGGACATCGAAAAAGAGTAGCCTAACGGCGCTGCCCATGCATGTTAAAAATCTACCCAAAGTATTTCAGGATCCTCGCCGGTGCTACGGAATGCGTGCACTGAGCTGAGTTTCTCCAGACTCAGGTTTGAGTTAGGGGGAGAACGGAGCACTTATGGGTTGCACCCGTGTGTCGTGATGTTGATACATCGACTAAACTAAGTATAATTAGTGGTAGTGTAGTAGTAGTAGTGGTGGTGGTAGTGGTAGTAGTATTAGTAGCAGTAGCAGTAGTAGTAGTAGTAGTTGTTGTTGTTGTTGTATAATTAGTGGTAGTGTTGTAGTAGTGATGATAATGGTAGTAGAACAACAGATGTAGTGGTACTAGCAATAGCTATTCCCCCCCAATCTTGCCCGTTGTCACCAAGTTCTCAAATGTATGTCTTCTGATATTGTATCCTTTAAATCTCTAACTCATCTCATCATGTTCCTCTTGTATAAACATCGTGAGAGTGCCCGATTATGGGCTTCATATTCCCATGGTCTCTGCTATTCCCGCCGTCCATCGTTTATGTGGTCGGCCTCTTCCTCTGTTTCCATCTGGTCTGTACATCATTGCTTGTTGTGGGATGCTGTTGACTGGTAACCTACTTGCATCGCCAAACCATTTGACTTGCTGTTTTCTGATAAAATCTAGTGCTGCTTTACCCCCACTTTAGTCCTGATCTCTTCATTTCTGATATTATCTCTTCTTGATACGTTGAGTATTCTTCTCAGGAACCTCATTTCTGTTGTTGTGATTTTTCTTTTCTCTTTTTCTGTCATTGTCCAGGTTTGGCATTGGTAGCATAGAGTTGGCAGGAAGATTGCGTTGTAAAGTGCTTTCTTAGTAGTTATTGATACATGTTTGTTCTTTAGTATTGGTGCCATTTGTCCAATGAGTTGATTTGCCTTATTGCACCTATTTTCGATCTCGTCTTTTGATCTGCCATTTGATGATATTATACTTCCTAGATAATTGAAACTCTTTACTTGTTTCAAGGGATGTTCATTTAAGTGAATTGTTGTTGTTTGTTCTTCTTTAGTTATAGTCATTACTTCTTGTTTGCTTGTGCTAATTTTCATGTTATGTTCCCTACACATTTCGTTTAGACTATTCATGTGGTCTTGTAATTCAGCTTCTGATTTTGCTATTAGTGCTTGGTCATCCGCAAACAGGAGTTCTCTAATGGTTATATTTGCAGATGGTTCTTCTTCTGTTTTCTCGTCATGCGGTATTCTTGCTGTCTCTGCTTGGCTGGTTTCTTTACATATGTTGTCTATATATGTTATGAACAAGAGAGGGGACAGGACACAACCTTGTCGTACTCCAGATCTTATGGTGAAGAGTTCTGAGTGTCCTCCAGTTGCTCTCACTATGCATTCACTGTTGTTGTATAAACTTCTACATAGGTTTGTTAGATGTGTACTCACTCCATATTGTTTAAAGATTTCCCAAAGCTTGTTTCTATCTACTCTATCGAATGCCTTTTCTTGGTCGACAAAGGCTAAGTAGAGTGTTTCATTGAATTCGATTGATTTTTCTATAAGTTGTCTAAGAGCAAAAATGGCATCTGTGCATCCTTTGTTTTTCCTAAATCCAAGCTGTATTTCGCTTAGCTGGGGTTCTAAAGTAGTTCGTAATCTTTTTTCTAGAATTTTTCAAAATATTTTCCCAGTATGATTCAACAGTGAAATGCCTCTGTATTGTGTGCAGTCTCTTTTTCTGCCTTTGTTTTTCCAAATTGGGATAATTATGGCGTTTCCCCAGTCTCGTGGTGTCTGTTGTTCTACCCAAACATGGTTGAATAGTCTATGTAGCCAAGCTGTTCCTACTTCTCTTGCTGCTTTAATTAGTTCATTTGGTATTTCATCCTGTCCCAGTGATTTGTTCAACGGGGCTAATCTGATGGCTTCTATAATTTCTTCTTTTAGTATGTCTGGTTCTAGTTCTTCGGTGACATCTGTATAGGTCTCTTGAATTCCTGTGACATCTGATGGGATGTTGAGAAGTTGTTCGAAATACTGCTTCCATCTTATTAGGATTTGTTTTTGTTCACTTATTGGTTCTCAATTTTCGCTGTTAATTATTTCAGTTGGGTCAAAGGGTTCTCCTCTGGTTCGCATTGCACCTATCTTTTTGTAGAAGTTTCTAGTTGCCTCCTTGTAGTTTTTATTTAGGGTTTCTCCATACTCTTCCCAGTCTCTAACTGTCAACATATAATTTCTCTAATCTGTTTCCGCTTTTCATGTATTTCATAAATCGTTGTCTCGACTCATTGTTCTGTCTGTCTATGGTATTCTTTGCATCCCCCCCCCCCCAAAAAAAAAGAAACCACATTTCCAGTGCCATTAGATGTGTCTCAGCGTGTCTGCTGATTGTCCATATTTCACACGTAACACCAAAGGCTCCATCAAGCACTTCATTTAGCCTTTTATTTTAGCCATTTAACATTTTAGACATTTTGTTAATGATTAAGTTTGCGGGGGTGGGGGGGGGGGGGAATCATCAGGGGTTGATAGGGCCCACTTCCGATAGGGCAAACTGCCACATTGGCCAGTTAGCCACTCTTGTGCTGGCTATAAAATGGAGTTTATGCAGCAGGAACATTTCCGGTAAAAGTCGTAAATCTCCGCCATTTTCCGTGTCAGTGAGAGGATAACCGAAAATCCCGTCTTTGAAATACGTTAATAGCGCGTGTCTTCTTTTGTTATGGAACACCATTGCGGCCATGTACACCGACATTAAAACATATCTTTCCTATATCGTACGGAGAATTACGGGCGTACGTTAAATAATAAATCATCTTTATGAGTTTTGATGTATAATTTTATCATCTACATCTGATAATTTAATTCTTGCCGTCTTGTTATCTTGTCTTTGATTGTAGATCTCCGGGGTAGATTACAACCGTGGAAAGGATGATAAAGTTTGACGTTTAAAAGTCATTGTTAATAGTCGTTTAAAATTTGAAAAGCCAGAGGGTGCATAAAATAAAAAGGCTACGACGTCTAATACCAACTGTAAATCAAGTGCTTATTCTCTCGGCGCTGCGGGAAGTGTTTGTCAAGACGCCGGCTGACAAACCTGCCTGTCCAGTAAAAGTCTGTAGTTTTCGGGGCGGTGGAGATAAAAGTGTAACCATACGGAGAGGATTTCGTTTTGTGCGGTATCTTTGTACTCGACAACTGTTCATATTTACAAAATATGATCTTCGTGGTATTTCATAGACGGCATAGCCTTGCCCTCTGTGTGTGAAAACAGCATGGTTTCCTGGTCCACGGTTGCGGAGGGATAAATTAACTATCGGTGTTAACAACATATTGTTGGGGTTGCAACAAAGCATACACTTCTTCACCATTATGCACTAGTAGTTTGTAATACTGTTCGTGTGAGGGTCAGAATGGCTATCGTTCTCATACATCCTGTGTGTTGATGCAGAAGTAGCGGGTTCAACCCCTACACCGGGCAGTTTGACTAAAATATTGACTTCTCGTCCTTGACTCTGGGACGTAAATTACAAGTACCTCTGAAGTCGGAGTGGGTTCACCTGATCACGAGGGATACTGGTAATAGGGAAAGCTAACCCACACACAATAATAAGTCCAGTGCATTAGAAGTAGTAGCACGACTATGCACTACGCTTGAGTTCAAAGCCAGCGGGGGCACACACACAAAATAAAATAAAATAAAATAAAATAAAATAAAAGCTGTGTTTATTTCCTATGTAGTTCGCTGCGTCAACCCCAAGCTGGTTGTATGATTAATAGTTTGCCATTAATCGCTTCTGAAAGAGAAGTTACCATTTAAGTCCAACTGACTGATTTAAGTCCAGCTGACTGACTTAAGTCCAACTGACCGGTGTGTGGAATGAATCCACTACTCCTCGGTCAGTGCCCTTCACAGGCATTGATAGAAGACAACTAGACAGACAACTAGACAGACAGCTAGGCAGACAACTAGACAGACAATTAGACAGACAACTAGACAGACAGCTAGACAGACAGCTAGACAGACAACTAGACAGACAATTAGACAGACAACTAGACAGACAACTAGACAGACAGCTAGACAGACAACTAGACAGACAACTAGACAGACAACTAGACAGACAGCTAGACAGACAGCTAGACAGACAGCTAGACAGACAATTAGACAGACAACTAGACAGACAACTAGACAGACAGCTAGACAGACAACTAGACAGACAACTAGACAGACAATTAGACAGACAACTAGACAGACAGCTAGACAGACAACTAGACAGACAACTAGACAGACAATTAGACAGACAACTAGACAGACAGCTAGACAAGACAGCTAGACAAACAGCTAGACAATATACATTTTGAAACCTAAAGGAACACCAGCTGCTGAGTTGCTAGCGACCTGCGCTGATGTTATGAGCAAGGTCGGGTGGGGGTTTGACGCCTTGGCTCTAGCCTGGGAAAGTGAGTGAAAGATCGGTCCCCAATCACACCGTGCTTTCACAAAGTTTTCTAGTTTATTTCAACCCAAAACGTGCCCAAAAAGGTTTGACATCTAATTTCTCTAATCAGTTTACGGTTTTCATTTGCCTCTTGTAGGACTTGCTCATTGAGTCTTTATGTTTGCCCATGTTATTAATATTTTCGGGACAATATTAACAGGAACACTGAGATTTGAACCTGCTGCTCTCTAAGAGACAAGCTAGTCTCCATGAAGAAAGACGTGTACTTCAACAGACGGTCATGCAGTATTAATGGAATTAAGGAAAGTGGAAGACGTAACAGGAGTTCTACATCGTAGTCCGTTCGTGTGTAAATCTAATTACGCAGTCACGCTCAGCCGCCATTCTTATACGCGGACATGTAACAACCGGTAAGGCTATTTGTCACGGATCCATGTCATCATAACGTGGCCGTCATGGCGCCGCATTTTTCTAAATAATGCGTTCCCGCGCATCTCTTTGTACCCCACTTTTATAATGATGAACGGACGTAGTAGTGCAGTGGCTGGCCTGCCGTTTCGGTGGATCTGTATTTGAATCCCTTTCGATGTGGATTTATTTTAAAATGTATGTAGGCTTCCAGATCGGTTCAGCCTAAACTGCGTTCCATAAAATAACATGGGAGATTAACTCGGCAGGTGTGATATTGACCACACCATCCGTCGATTGCCGTTTGGTCTATATAAATATCGGGCTGGCAACATATACTGACCATGCAACCGAAAGGTCTAGGAGAAATGGACCAAGATTGTTGCAATCATTAATAAGAAACGGGACATGCTTGCTTGAATATACTGTACACCATGGAATAGCATAGGAAGTAAACACGTCAAGCGTGAAATTGATCGCATGACCCATCGATTGCTATTTTGTCTATAAAAATAAAGGGTTGGCACCATGCATTAAAAACCGCCCAAGGCTTGTAAACCGGTAAATTCATTTATGTATGCGACTTATGTTTTTACCGAAATTGCTGTTGTTGTTGATAATAATGTTGCTGTTGGTCTATGCAAATATGGGGTTTGCACCATTTACCCAAACGCCTCAAGTCCTGTTAATGGGTAAATTGCTTTACGCTGATGACCGTTGTTGTTGCAGCTATTGCTGTTGCTGTTGCTGTTATAACCCCGTCGACTCGAGTTAGCAACTTTTGTAGATCTTGGAGAAATCGCACCCGGTGGTAACTTGGCTCCCATTTCAGTAAACGAGTAGCAAGCTCATTCCCAGCACGACAGCGAGCTCTCCAAGCAGTGACTGGAAGATATGGATGAAATAACTCTGACCTACACGCATGTTTGTAGTCTGGTCTTAGTCAGATATGACTGAGCTACCTGCTTTCTGTTAGCGCCGAATGTTGGGCAGGCCCACCAAACCCGACACCCCGCATTATGCCAACGGTTTCGGGCGGAGGAGCGCAATTGGGAGGGTAAAAGCCTTACCCTAGTGCGAGGAAATGCAACCTAAAGACAAAATGTCACGGCAGGGCAGACCAGGTCCTACGCAGGTCCTGGTCTAGAATCGAAACTCCAACAGGCGGACAGTTAGAGCTTTGCTTTGTTGATCCGGCAGCTTTTGCGGCTGTCTTGTTCCAGATGTATTGGTGTTACCTTTCGTCTGGAGCACACTAGGCAGACCAAGAGAGGGATCATGCTCCATGGGCAACACGTGGTCTTTATATTTCAACCCAGGCTTTGTGTTATGGAGAGGTATAACTCCATCCCAAAACACGCGTGTTGGTGTCTTCATCGCGCGGCATGGCACATAATGATAAGCATAACTGAATTGGACTAACGTTGCAACCGTGAGGTCTAGCAGAATTAGACCATGTCTAACGCTAGTGCATTGTTGCAATCGTCATTAATAAGAAACGCAGGATGCAGGCTTGATTCTACCATCATCAACAGCGTAATAACCGTAACATTTGGAATTGCAAACGTGTGTAAGCATAAATTAGCTTCTCCTAGACATCTTCCAAGGTGCCGACAAAGATTTAGGGCTGGGGGGGGGGGGGGGAAGAAGGGGAAGAAGACAAGGAGAAGGAGAAGGAGGAAGAAAATGATGATGAAGAAGCAAAAGAAGAAGATGGAGAGGGAGAAAAATAAGAAGAGGAAGAAGAAGAAAAAGAAGACGAAGAAGAAGAAGAAGAAGAAGAAGAAGAAGAAGAAGAAGAAGAAGAAGAAGAAGAAGAAGAAGAAGAAGAAGAAGAATAAGAAGGAGGAGGAGGAGGAGGAGGAGGATGAGGAGGAGGAGGAGGAAGAAGAAAATTATGATGAAGTAGCAAAAGAAGAAGATGGAGAGGGAGAAAAATAAGAAGAAGAAGAAGAAGAAGAAGAAGAAGGGGGAGGAGAAGGAGGAGGAGAAAGAGTAGGAGGAATAGAACGGGGAGGACGAGAAGACTTCTTCTTCTACGTTCGTCCTTAATGTTTAGTTTAGTTTAGTTTAGTCGATGGATCAACATCACGGCAAACAGGTGCAACCCATAAGTGCTCCGTTCTCCTCCTAACTCAAATCTGAATCTGGAGAAACTCAACTTAGTGCACGAACTCCGTAGCACCGGCGAGGATCCTGAAAATACTTTGGGTAGATTTTTAACTCGAAACTTCGAGTCCTTAATGTTGTTTTAGACGTAATTGCATTATGCCTGTTTACAACAGGGCTGCGAAATTTGTATCTTTTGGCCGACACATCCGACTTCTTCAGGCATTTGTTGGCGAGGTTACTTACCTTCCCGGGTGTCGAGAAGACAATGAGGAGGAGGAAGAAGAGGAGGAGGATGAAGAGGAGGATGATAAAGAAACAGATTAAGAACAAGAAGTAGAGGAAGGAGAATATGATGATGATGATGATGATGATGATGATGATGATGATGATGATGATAATGATGATGATGATGATGATGATGATGATGATGATGATGATGATGATGATGATGATGATGATGATGACGACGACGAGGGGAAAAATGAACAACAACAAAGACACCACCACCAACAACAACATGAAAGACACACACAAACATAAGAACAAGACAAAGATAAAAGCGCACGGACAGCGTAACTTTACAAGCACACAATAAAGAAGGTATACATTTCAAGACCCCGGTCACAAAATTCAAAGATGAACGGCCATCACGCACATTGTTTACATTTCATGAGGTCCCGGAGCACAACCCCGTCCTACTCCCAACATACACAATCAGTAAAATAGCCACTTCAGCCGACAGTTACCTGAAGAGCCACTCAGAACCCTGTCTATGTATAACGACCGCACAATGTCCCTGAAGTGGCGTTCGGCGAAAGTGGTGCACGGGGCATTGTCAGTAAATTTACACAACGGTTGTCAATCTACTGCGCTGTTCAACTTATGTTGTCGTAAAATGTGTGCGATAACATTTGAATGTAAGAAACTACAGGTGCGTGCACATTTTATATGTCGAATGTTTAACGCACACAACCAATTAAAAATAGCACAAAAGTAAAGAATTTGTTGAAATAACGCTTCTATTTACTAGGGCAATAAATACATGGCGTCGTTTGCGATTCGGAAACCGCGCGCTATGTTCTGTAGTCGACGAAGATTATACACGTTTTGTCGAGACCATTGTCAACTTTTATTTTCAGCAGATACTGGCGCGCAATCCTTTCTGTCGTCTGATATTTTAAGGAAGTTAATGTTTCGCATATTAATATTTTTTTTTAGCCAGCTGCTTTGGGTTTTCACAAATATCTTCATCCGTCTTTCTCTGCATCCTTGGCCTAGTATTTTTGGACATAGGGCTAATTTGCCTATGCTTTATCAGCTTCATTTATCTTTTCCTTGTGGTTTTGAAAAGGTTTGTAGTAGCCGCTTATCTGCCAATACTTCAGCACTTTTTGTCCTTTCTGTCCAGTGACATTCCAACTTCATCCAGTTTCTTCACCATTTCATTACACATTGATCATAATTTACATCCGTACATTAGAACATGTAGGTGCCTGTCGTGATAGATGCATAAAATATACTGTTGTATGTCTTACTCACATTTTGCCGCCTTATTGTCGACAACAACAAAATCATCAACGCTAGCAACAACAACAATAGTCGTATAAGTAAAGTAACGGACCTCTTTATTGTTACATTATTAACATGGTGCTAGAGCTATTGTTTTACAGACTAGTTGGGGCGCGAACGACCATGTGGTCATAGTATGTTGTAGTCTTTGATTGCATCGTGAAACACGCTCTCATATTTGAGACCAGTCTGTCGTAGTCTTTGATTGCATCGTGAAACACGCTCTCATATTTGAGACCAGTCTGTCGTAGTCTTTGATTGCATCGTGAAACACGCTCTCATATTTGAGACCAGTCTGTCGTAGTCTTTGATTGCATCGTGAAACACGCTCTCATATTTGAGACCAGTCTGTCGTAGTCTTTGATTGCATCTCTCATATTTGAGACCAGTCTGTCGTAGTCTTTGATTGCATCGTGAAACACGCCCTCATATTTGAGACCAGTCTGTCGTAATCTTTGATTGCATCGTGAAACACGCTCTCATATTTGAGACCAGTCTGTCGTAGTCTTTGATTGCATCGTGAAACACGCTCTCATATTTGAGACCAGTCTGTCGTAGTCTTTGATTGCATCTCTCATATTTGAGACCAGTCTGTCGTAGTCTTTGATTGCATCGTGAAACAAGCTCTCATATTTGAGACCAGTCTGTCGTAGTCTTTGATTGCATCGTGAAACACGCTCTCATATTTGAGACCAGTCTGTCGTAGTCTTTGATTGCATCGTGAAACACGCTCTCATATTTGAGACCAGTCTGTCGTAGTCTTTGATTGCATCTCTCATATTTGAGACCAGTCTGTCGTAGTCTTTGATTGCATCGTGAAACAAGCTCTCATATTTGAGACCAGTCTGTGGCGTAATCTTTGATTGCATCGTGAAACAATATCTCATATTTGAGACCAGTCTGTCGTAATCTTTGATTGCATCGAGAAACAATCTATCACATTTGAGACTAGTCTGTCGTAGTCTTTGATTGCATCGTGAAACAAACTCTCATATTTGAGACCAGTCTGTCGTAATCTTTAATTGCATCGTGAAACAAGCTCTCAGATTTGAGACCAGTCTGTCGTAGTCTTTGATTGCATCGTGAAACACGCTCTCATATTTGAGACCAGTCTGTCGTAGTCTTTGATTGCATCTCTCATATTTGAGACCAGTCTGTCGTAGTCTTTGATTGCATCGTGAAACAAGCTCTCATATTTGAGACCAGTCTGTGGCGTAATCTTTGATTGCATCGTGAAACAATATCTCATATTTGAGACCAGTCTGTCGTAATCTTTGATTGCATCGAGAAACAATCTATCACATTTGAGACTAGTCTGTCGTAGTCTTTGATTGCATCGTGAAACAAACTCTCATATTTGAGACCAGTCTGTCGTAATCTTTAATTGCATCGTGAAACAAGCTCTCAGATTTGTGACTAGTATGACAAGCTGTAGTCTGTCCAGAAATGAATGCCATCATTCACGATCAATTATTTTGAAAACTGTCTGTGTAGTTTGTTCACACGTACACATGGGTGACAGACCCGCTTTGAGTCTTCGTGAAAGATTGTTTACTTTGCTGTTTACCGTTCAGAGACGGAACATGATTACCTGTTTTGCACTATGAAAATAGTTGTCTCTGTAGTGGGCTTTCTTCTTAACGACCACAATGTTGGTCCTCTTTTCATTGAAGTTTATAGATTGATTCGTATGCATGTGTGTTGTCCCCTAATTTGACAACGTGTTTGCTCTCAAGTTTCTTGTTATGCCACAATATGTCAGTTTCCACCGCAATATTACTCTTATGTTGGTATTCAATGCCTTTAGTGTGTGTGTGTGTGTGTGTGATGTGTGTGTGTGTGTGTGTGTGTGTGTGTGTGTGTGTGTGTGTGTGTGTGTGTGTTTTAAATACCAGTTATTTGTCACCGCTGAGGGCTTGCGGAATTGAAAATTCATCACTATGGAATATAAACTGTTGCCATTGACATTGAAAAATATTCCAGTAAGTGTGCACGTGGATTAAGGTCTGCGATCTGCTCAGACTTTAACCTGTGTCGGACGATTCCAGTAGGTTAATGACTGCTCTCGGTTGGATAAAATTCAATCCATCCCTTCTCCAATAGTCCTCTTCCTCTTTCAACACATGGTCATCAAATTTTTTCCAGTAACTTTTATCAATATTTAATAGCGTGGACTGGGTTAGTATCTTGACGTCAGACAATTTGAATGTAGTACTGTCAGCTGCCACCTGTCCTTTAATTTTAGCCCACACAAGTTTTTAAGGGTTTAACTATGAGAATGATACGGCGGCAGTCTCAAGCACCTATGGCCATGCTTTTCTATCAACTTGTCGATTTGATATTTCTTGCTTGTTTGCGCCTGTTTTACAAGGCGCAACAACTGTAGCTTGAAATATGTTACTGGAAATGGTATATTTTCCCTTCGGAGCCATAACTTTATTGCCTCTTTTGTGCTCGATGCCGTAGGTATTTTGTCTTCTTGGGCAACAACATTGTGATATCATGCATTGTCCATGATTAGACAAGACGGTCAATCAAGGGATGGAAGTACTGTATTCTCGAGCCAATCTCTAAATACATTACCATTCATCTCATTATGATAATCCCTATTGTCTGTATACTTTGATGCGAACACAAGTTCAGCATTCTGTAGTAAGCCATTATGAGTACTACCAGCATAGGCTATGACCAAACTCTGTCCTTTACTACTGGGCACATAACGCTTTATCTTTCCATCCACTGATTGCCATTCCTTTTCACTTGTGTGGTGCGCATTCATCTATGTCTCATCCAAATATTTCCATTATTTCGCGTAGGTATCTGTTTCTCAGGCTCCTAAATGCAGTTTCTCGCAAAGGATATTTCTACCTCCCTTGTACTTTCTAAAAGTGAAGCTTAATGTCCTTATAATTTTCCACAAAATCCATCATTTTTATAATAACTCGCCTTATGACATCCTTGCCAAAGCTGTCTACAATTGCCTTTCTACCTACCGTTTGCTTATCGCGTGTTGGTTTCATTCCAGATTATTGCACCCATCGACGAAATGACCGTTTACTCAAACCCAATGCATGCACTGTTCTTTTTTCGGGATTTGTAACAGTATGAAACAGTTTCCTGCGATCAGCTTCTTGACAAAAATATCTGAGTGATTGATTGACTGATCTAGGAACCGACATCACAGCATTCGGGGCATTCCCATAAGCACTCAGTTCCCATCCTCAGCAGCCGGCGAAGAGTTCTAACACCTATAAAACCAGTAGTAATCTGATTGTATGTCTGTCTCGCCTTTTCTCTGAGCGTCGAGCGTCGGCCAGATCCCCTCGTCACTCCTCGCTTCCTCATTCTTGCCAGACCATGATGATCCATTTGCTCCTCCGAGGTGTACACGTGCTTCCACAAGGCCGCAACCACGTCTGCCTTGTCATGCATCAACACTCCACCAAGTTTTGCAGAGCCAGCCAATCTGTCCGCCTGTTCATTCCTCAGCACACCGGCATGCCCCGGAGAAAAGATCCAGGTGATGCTTGCCACCCGTGACCTCCGACGCGAAGTAAGCCACTCTGCACGAAGCATGCCTGTCCTCACCTTCCTCAGCATGCTTTCTGAGTCAGTTACAATCACGATGTGTGTGTGTGTGTGTGTGTGTGTGTGTGTGTGTGTGTGTGTGTGTGTGTGTGTGTGTGTGTGTGTGTGTCGTTTTCTCGATCCAGGGGAAAGCTGCAGTGACCGCCTCCATCTCCATTCTTAAGCTAGATGTTGTGGTATCATATGCCAGGCTCTCCTCCACCAAACGTCGGCCATTAGCTTTTTTTTATGAACCTCCAGGCACTTCTCCTACCTCTCGACACCGAACCATCTGTGTAGATAATCACATCACCCGAGCGAGCATTATCCTGAATTAGTTGCTGGATTTCCACTTCCGTGTCCCCTGCTTGCCACTTCCTGCACTCCCGGCTCAATGTGATCATAACTCTGCACAAGTCTGACTGCTCCGCTGGCACTCTGACCCACTCATCTCCTCGTCTAATGTTCTCCAAGATGCACACCTGCCTGATCGTATCCTCCGCCTGAGCCATCCATGATTTCCCTCTTATAAGTCACTGACTCTTAACTGCGTCCAGCGCCTCATGCAAAGGGTTATCTGTGTCTGCATCTACGCTGAGGTATGCCTTCTCCTGCATCACCTTGAGCCTACCTGCAACAGTCGGCAAATCAAGGAAGTAACGCATACACACTACTGGGGTGTCTCTGGTGCATCCCAGAATGACCCGCATAGCTTCGTTCTGTATGCGCTCTAGCTTCACCAGTTCTGAGTGAGAGCAAGAGAAAGAAAAAAGAGAAGAGAGAAACGGAGAGAGGTAGAATAAGAGAAAACGACGAGCGAGAGAAAGAGAGAGAGAGAGAGAAAGAAAAGAGAGAGAGAGACAGAGAGAGACAGAGAGAGAGAGAGAGAGAGAGAGAGAGAGAGAGAGAGAGAGATGTCTATAGATGAATCAATAATACGTAGTTTGCTCGCCAAAGTTTTGCCGCACTCAGAAAGCAAAAGTGGATGCCTGAGAGAAGAACGTTGCGGCTGTGATGATACTCACTCGACACACTTAAAGCTATCGCTCTGTGGCTCGATTGATGGAACTAATTCTAATATTTCTGCTGTGTTGACACAATTTGGCTCTATGAGGCCAGACGACTCCAAATGACAGAGCACCGACTGTAAACGCACGGTTCAGTTAGCAGGGAGTTAAGCTTGCCTAGGCCCACAGCGTCCATGTTGTAATTTCATAGCCTGTCGTGGATCTCCATGCTGAAGTGGTTAACCCGCTGCCTAGCCTTTTGAAGTTTATGGGTTCTATTCCCGACTCATTCATTCGGTTCACGAGTGCAATTTTCTTGGCGACGCCTGAGAGTGGTCGCTGGAGCTACGGAGTTCGTGCTTTGTGGGGAGCTTTCGGCAGGCCGCCCTACGGAAAGAAGGCCAGCCCTATGTGATAAAACCCGGTGCAGTGAAGTCGATCATCTTGACCTCAGACTTTGTTTGTTTCATGCCTTTATTCTTTCTGTCAGAGACATATTGAAGGAAAAATACAGAAGCCACAAACAATACGTTGCCCGATTTATTGCCTGGCATATTTTGCTTCATCTCGTCAGATGCATACTGCAGAGTTATATAGCATATGAAGTGAATAAATGAAATATACGTACTTCTGGACGAAATACTTAAAACACCTAGCCATTGATATTGTTCGAATGTGTTACATTAGTTATTCACACGGTAATCTCATATTCAAAATGAAACCCTCTGTTCGAACAAACCTGGCTATTGCCGCCTAATTGTCAATGTCTTGTTGTATTTGAGCAATCGTTTACATATGACATTCATTGCATTTGTATAGATTTCCTCTCATTGACCCTACCATGTCCGTGTTTATGGTGTAAGTGAACCGCAGAAGAACGATATATCGCCATACAGGGCCATCGTGTTATTTGTATCTTCCCAATGTCAACGCTCAGTGAATGTATATTTACACTATAATACGCGATCACGTGATTGTGCACTATGTTTGGTAAAAACCTACGTTTTGTTTGGCACTGAATCAATTAATTTCTGATTTTTCTGGCCATGTTAAATCAGATGTTAAGCAATACTGTGTCTCCCCAGGCTTATATTGCCACATTTAGGTCTACGTAGCCGAAAGGATAATACGCTCCTGCGCTAAACTTCCGGTGCGCTAATGGTCGGGGTGAGGTTTATCCCCTACGCCAGTGGTTCTCAACCGGTGGGGAATTCCCCCCTCCCCACAGGGGGGAATTTTGGGGTTTCCAGGGGGGGGGGGGAATGAAGACCATTTCAAGATTACGTTAATACAAGAACCGATTACTTGATCTTGTTTTTCCCTTCATACTTTAAAGTTCTGTACATCTCACCCTTCTAACATTCATTTTATAAAGTAAGTAGACCCACAAATCACGTTTTATGTGGACGTCTAGACTTGTCTTAGTATGTGCTATTAAATTTAGCTTCAATTATTACGTATACTGTGTAGGGGCAGAGGGACATTTTTAGGGAAGAAATACGAAAGGGGGGAATGCCGTTCTAAAAATATGGTGAGGGGGGGGGGGGGAATGACGTCCTAAAAATATGGTGAAGGGGGGCACGGGCCAGAAAAGGTTAAGAACCACTGCCCTACGCCCATCACATGGACTTCAAAGTTGACTTCTCGTTCAGAAATCAATGGCAAACTAGTGAACGTAAAATGTCCTATAAAATATACCCGATGTTGGGGTTTATCGCAACGTCCTGCAAAAGATATTGGATTTTGTAAAATATCCAAAAGTAAAAGTCTTGGTAAGACAGTGGGTAGGCAATTGTCTGCCGACTCGGGGCTGACGGGTTCGACTCCGCATCAAGGTGGACTATTTTAACATTGGTCTGGGTTCCCAGGGTGACTCAACCTAACATTGGTACAAGAAATGTCTTGGGTAGTAAAAGCTATCGGCGGGTTATTGACGACATCACCCACGGGGCACCGACTGGTTAATGGGCGTAGCACCATATATCCAACGAACCTTAAAATATGGACAAGGGACATTTGCTTAGTTATGTCCAGGCGTGAGTAGCGGGTGGTCGAGGGTCAAAACCTCCGCCTTAAACAACGCGTGACCTGATTCGATCCTCTTTAAGAGTGGGAATTTATTTATTTATTGTTGTAACTTCCAGGTCTGTATACCACGTGGCCCCGAACTGGGTCAATTGCCTTTTTCCTCCACCAGGGGTGGGATGTGGGTGGGAAGGACTCACCCGTCACACACTAACATTTTTATATCTGTCGTAATAAAAGCAAAAACAACCATCTTCAAATGTGATAAATCGGTATTGTCACATCTCCCCGCCACCCGTTTCTCATAAATTTATTACGGCTACTCATTAATGTGTTTATCAGATCGTGAGTGGCGCGGGACCGGTGAAACTGAATGCTCGCGAGTACTATTAATCAGGCGATAATCTGCGCGGAGTTGGCGATTGATTGTGGTATTAAAATAATCGGCGAGTTCGCTAATGAGAGAAAAAAAAAATCATGAAAGAAAGAATACGTCAGTGTCCCTGGCACGGTTGAGTCAGCGATTAATCCCTACGGTGCCATTCCAGAGGTATCAGTCGCCTTGAGGTCATTAAAATAACATGAGAAATACTTCATGGGTATTGATTGGTGTGCGTAGAAGTAATAAGAAGATGCGGGGATCAGAGAAATAATTAAATTGTATAGGCCAGCAGGATTCGAACCTGCCGCCTTCAAGTGACGAGAGCGCCTTGCTGAGGAAATACGTGTAGTTACCTGTGGATTTAAGCACGGTGAAGGTTTAGGAGGTTCAGGAGGAAGGTTTCTCGTTCCTGTTTATACAAATACACACATATATTCTTTGCTGCCTGTCTGCCTGCCTGTCTGTCTGCCTGTCTGTCTGTCTGTCTGTCTGTCTGTCTGTCTGTCTGTCTGTCTGTCTGTCTGTCTGTCTGTCTGTCTGTCTGTCTGTCCCTCATGTGACAAGTTTTCAGATATGCTTTCCTTAGCCTTTGACTTCCCCCAGTCTACCTCCAAGACAGCAGGTTTGTTTATCGCTTCGTCTGATCCAACTCCTTAACCTGTCCAACATAAGAGACCCTACCAGTTGCTGCGCTACCGCCTGTATAGCTCTTGGGGTTATTGAAACACGCAAGCCTCTCTATCACTACAAGGCGAATACACGGCAGAAGGGGTGCAGGGATTCGATCAAGGTAACTTTAGCACCGGGCACAAATACCACAACCTCTCAGGCACGCACCTCCCTCGTGGCTGTACAAAAACTAACGCAGGTCCAGCATACTGACCCCAGACCCTTTGCGGTCCCAGAAATCATCGGGTGACTAAACATCCCTTTGCGGGGGTCACACGACAGTGACATATCGGCCGAGAGAATACACTGGACAACGGACGTGGGAAACACACTACCCACAACCCTGCTATTCATCGTCTTCTTGTCTCTTAGAATCCCAGGGCCTCTCCTCACGCGCTGCCTGGTCGTGGCCCATACCTCACTGCTGACCCAGTTACTGTCATTTCCTCCTGGTGCTGTTAATTGAACTGTTCCTTAATGGCAGACCACGTCTGAGGTCATTCGTTTATATTATCATATTAATAGCCAGGCTTGTATTTGGGCGCGGTAGTTCATATTAATCTCGGTGTTCCTTAACGTACGCGTGAGAGTGTGTACGTGTGTGTGAGTATGTATGCGCTTGTAAATGTATGTGTGTGCGCGAGCGTGTGAATGTGTGTGTGTGTGTGTGTGTGTGTGTTTTGTGTGTGTGTGTGTGTGTGTGTGTGTGTGTGTGTGTGTGTGTGTGTGTGTGTGTGTGTGTGTGTGTGTGTGTGTGGATCTATACGCCCTGTTTCCTTTCTGTTTTTTTCCCCACTCTTTTTGTTCAGTTTTACTCTTCTTTAGTTTGTCTGCGTGTCTGTTTGTCGGCCTATCTATTTATTTGTTTATGAGATAGAATTGTTTCTACGCCTGCCGTCTGTCTATTTCTCAGTGCTGTTAGTATGCACGCCTTTTGTCTGTCTATCTGTCTGTCTATCTGTGTCTGTCTGCCTTTATGGCTATTTTGTTGTATGCCTGGTCTGTCTGTCTGTACCTCTGTCTCTTTCTGTGCCTGTTTGTGTCTGTCTATTTCTGTCTCTATGCGTGCCTGTCTGTGTTTGTGTCTGTCTGTGTTTGTGTCTGTCTGTCTTTCCTTTGTCTGCATTTTTGTTTGTTTGTCTGTCATGCTAATCTGACTACTTATCCATCTACCTGTTTGTCTGTCTCTTATCTACCCGTCTGTTTGATCGCCTGCCTGCCTGTCTGACTGTCTGCTACCCACCTGTCTGTCTGTTTATCAGCCTGAATGTCTATCTGCCTGCTTAATTGTGCCAATTAAATTTAATTAATGTATCACACAGAAAACGCGATGTAGAATATGAGCTTTACTAGAACAAGAGTACAAGTAACACAACTGACGTTGCGGCGCAAGCCTTCGTCAGCACAGAATAAACAAACGCAAAACTACACAACTACATGGAAAATACTACACGATAATATCAATATAAATGTTACGTATCTGTATCCTTGTTGTGGCTGGATACATCTTTCAAACGAACAGCGTTTATAATGACTTACTTACTCTTCTAGGGTGTAGCATAGGTGGGAGCGCAAGCGCAATTGAAATACCACTACTTTTATCGTTTCTTTACTTATTCAGTCTCTCGGTAGAGATTTGTTCGCAGCAGACGAGCATAATCTCCGGCGGGCCTATTCTCGCTGGTCGCGAGATCCGCACAGTGGAAGTATGGGAGATTTGCTTGCAAATAGACAGGCAATATCTCCTGCGGTAGCTATGGCGGGCCTACTCCCGCTGGTCGCGGGGACCTCTATAAGTCAGGTGGGGAGTCTGACGATAGTGCACGCTTTACACAGGTCCGGACACTTGTGATCGACAGATGTGCGCGCCCTCATGGTCCGGGCTCGTACAAGGCCCTCACCTGTGGGACATGGCTGAACGTCTCTAAGCCGGGTCCCTTGGGTGTCAGGGTCCGGCCATAACTCGCCACCGGCTCGTGGTGGTGAGGTCTCGGTGGATTGACGCTGAGCCGCCAGCGTCTGCAGCCTACCTTGTGCCAGACGTATTGGTTACCCATTCCTCTGGAATACACAAGACTAGGTCGAGAGAGGGGTCATGTCGTTTGGGCGCCACATGATTCTCTGAAGCTCTGCCCAGACATTGTGATGGAATATTGGCCACATTCCACTCACATACTTTGGTCTGTCAAGACTGCAAGGTGTCAACAACAACTTACTCTTCTTGATATATTCAATATTATTCTCAGGAATCTCATTTCCGCTGAACATAAACTTGCCGGGGAAATCACAAGCAGCCAATAGGGTCGAGGATTACTGCCACGTCCCGTAAAGGACATCCAACTTTTTGCCTCTAAAATACAGGACATGCTATCTCTTACCTCTAAAATACAGGACATGCAACCTCTTGCCTCTAAAATACAGGACATGCCACATCTTGCCTCTAAAATACAGGACTTGCAACATATTGCCTCTAAAATACAGGACTTGCAACCCCTTGCATCTAAATTAAGCCATTATAAAAACATGTTTACCATTTGAGAAACCACAGTTAAACTTTACACGCATCTCTGGATGAAACAGGTAGATGTAAATTAACCCTGCCAAGGTTTAACGTTTGAAACCGACTGCCATTTCGATTAAACTAATTCGCACACTGATTAAACTGTCTACCTGTTATACACCGCTGGATCACACAAGAACATATATTTATACCCAGCTCTAGTGACAACGGTTTATGGGGAAACATGATCGCCCACGCCTTTCAACAGCTAGCGCAACAAAGGAAGAAGAAGCAGTCGAAGATAAACTCTACGGATCACTGAGTGAAGTAAAAAAAAAACAGTACCCTTCTTATGGCTGAATCTATATAGCGCTCGCCCTTAAAATTCCGGTCTGATGGTGTCGAGATAGCCCTTTCAACCCCTACATCGGTCATTTGGACAAAAATGTTGACTTCTCGTCCTTGAATTGGGGACGTAAATTACAAGTAACCATAAAGTCGCTGTGGGTGCGCTAAATGGCGAGGGTCACTGTTAATTGAAAAGGCTAATAATCCACACGCAAAAATCATTCCAGCACACTGCAAGTAGTAGCACGTTGTTAAACTACGCTTGAGATCTAAGGCAGCGAACGTAACAAAACAAAAAAATGCAATAGACAAGATTGCAGATATAGACACATTTCAAGCGAACGAAAGAAGAAGAAGAGGAAGAAGAAGAAGAAGAAGAAGAAGAAGAAGAAGAAGAAGAAGAAGAAGAAGAAGAAGAAGAAGAAGAAGAAGAAGAAGAAGAAGAAGAAAGGAAGGAGGAAGAAAGAAGAAGGAAGAACAAGAGGAAGAGGAAGATAAGAAGGTAGAAGAAGAAGCGCCACAGCGTCTTTCTCCAGCATGTCTCCATTGGAACTCAATTTCTTCTTTTACTTTAAGCGAGTCCTGTCCACTTGTCAACTGAAACGTTTCATTTCGCCATTATGGAAAGCAACCTCGAAACAGTCACCCTTCTGTCTTGTTTCCCGTTATTGCTAGAAAGTTCAAACCGCCATTAAGTCCGAAGGAATGAAGCGTCTTGGGAGGCACTCAGAGAATATAAAAATGCGAGAAAACTCCCAAATGAAATCGCCACTAACTGTGGCCAATGAGTAAAGGAAATTCGAAGGACATGTTGATTTAATCTCAGGCAGTATGACGTTCATTTAGAGAAATACGGTATTTTTATATTCACCCACTTTAAGAGCCGGATCCATTTTGCCTCTTGATGTCTGCAGGTTTTCCCCGGACTTCTGATTTATGTCCAGAACATCCCGGATGCCTGGTCGAGGGATGTCCCGATCCACTCACTTGATGATCTTTTCCTACTTTAATTATAAGATTACTCACTCTGTCCTCTTGGGGATCGGGCCATTTCCCTATCTGTCCATCCTTGAATTCTCATCCGTCACTCGTTATGCTATCTTTACAGATTAAATACCTAGTTTTTTTTTCTTCTCTGCCTGTCTCTTTTCTCAGTGCCTTCCTCTGAATTCCTGTTGCTTTCCCTTATTATATCAACGGGTTCCATGGCTTCTGTTTTATATTGGTGTCCTTGTTTCCTTTTTTTCACACTGCATGCTTCTTTATTGTGCTTGCCTTTGTGGGCTTTTGTCTGTTTATTATTTCTCTTACTATTGTTTTTCTTATTATCAATAATTTGTATTTTATATTGGTGTCCTTGCTTGCCCTTGTTGTTGTTGTTGTTGTTTGTTTTTTTTTCTCTTTCTATTTGCATGTCTTTATTGTGTTTGCCTTTGTAGGTGTTTGTCTGTTTATTATTTCTCTGAACTTCTATTGCGCTTCCTTATTATGTAAACGGCTTCTATTTTATTTTGGTGTTCTGGTTTGGTTATGTTTGAGATCTTTCACTCAGCGTGTGTCTTTAATGTGTTTTGCCTTTGTAGGCGTTTGCTGTTTATTATTTATCTTACTATTGTTTTTCTTCTTATCAATGGTTTGTATTTTATATTGGTGTGCTTGTTTGCCCTTGTTCTTGTTTTCACACTCTACATGTGTCTTTAATGTGTTGTTCTTTTGTGGGTGTTTGTCTTTTTAATATTTCTCTGAACGCAAGTTGCTTTTCGTTATTAAATAAACGGGCTCTATTTTATATTGGTGCTCTTATTTGGTCATAATTTTTTTTCCCCGCACTGCATGTGTCTTTACTGAATTGCGCCTTTGTGGGTTTTGGTCAGTTTATTATTTCTCCGAATTCCTGTTGTTATTCCTTAATATATCACTGGCTTCTATTTTATATTGCTGTTCTTGCTTCATAAAAAAAATTGCTTCATTCTATATGTGTCTTTATTGTGTTGCGCCTTTGTGGGCGTTTGTATGTTTATTTCTCTGAACTCCCGATGCTTATGCTTATTTTATCAATGGCTCTGCTGAGAAGGGGTCACGAAATGTAACAACCAATGTAAATATGACACACAAGATCCATAAGTAATGTAATAAGATATAACAACTACAATCAATATAAATATAACACACACACAATCTACAATCATTGTGAAGATAACATAATATAAATATAACACAGAAGAAGACAAACATTGCAAACATAACACAGAAGAAAGTAAACGCACACTAGAATAGCACATCAATGTAAATATAACATAATGTAAATGCAACATACAGAATGACAATCAATGTAAATATCAGATAAGGTACATGCAACATACAAGAACGACAATCAAAGTAAAATAACACAATATAAATGCAACACCATTGACACCGTGCCGTCTTGACAGACTATATTGTGCTTCAAAAAGGCATAATAACTACAATCCATCGAGGTAGCGAATGTGGCTGATAAGGCCAATTCGTGCTGTTAATGTTCGTCCACAGTGGATGCATGTGAACACATGGTTATTTTCACCACCGCGTACCATCTCACGCCTCATACGCCCAGTGTGTGACCTATCTGCAATCATTTTTCATCTTTGTCATTATTCCATTTCTGATGTTTGCCCTCCATGCAACACGTTCAGCGGCGACTTGCTCCCAGTGTGCATTATCAATGTCTGTATCAATCATGTACCGCTTACACACATCTTTGTATCGTAGTAGAGGCCGACCCTGAGATCTCTTACCCATCTGTAATTCACCAAAAAAGATGTCCTTTGGTATTCTACCATCATCCACCCTCCTAACATGACCCATCTATCTAAGTCTACAAAGACTAAGCATAGAACACACCATCACATAACCTGATCTTTCCAATACTTTAGTATTTGTGATTTTGTCTTGCCACTTAATACCAAGAATTCTTCGCAGACACCGCATATGAAAGCTGTTTAAACGTTTCTCTTGGTGTGAGTAAGTTGACCAGGCTTCACTGCCATAAAGAAGAGTACTTAAAGAAGAAAAATGCAGCATACAAGAACGACAATCAAAGAATAAAATAAATCAACAGACCCCCAAAAATGTACTAGAAATGGCGCCAACTTTGATTGCAATCAGCATTTCCTTGTTGACGCTTGGAGATACGAACTGAACAACCCCGTGTCTGGATACAACGCTACCCAGATCAGGAAATTACCCACCCTAAAACGGAGCCATGTGCCGCCTATCAGAAAGTGTATTCGCAAACGTAGATGATTGGAAAGCGTCTGCCCTTTGGTTTTCAAACGTTGTCGGTTGGCAGGGGCGGATTAGTTGTGACATAAGGTTGGGTTGTCGAATTATACTGTACTAAGGATGTGTAACGTCGGCTTTCCATTGACTTCTGCCTTTTTTTATACGGTGTAACTCGTCAAGACATGGGGAATAGACTTCATAGCACCGGATTTGATCTCATATAGGTCGGTCTCTTTCCACAGGGCGATCTATCCAAAGCGTTGCGCATATCACAAACTCCAGCGACGACCCTCAGAGCCTCCTAGAAAATTGCACTCGTGAACCGAATGTTGTAGCCTGGAATCGAACCGACGGTCTTCGGGCTGACGTAACCACTTTGCCACGGAGGCTCTCACTAGCCTTTGCCCCTCCCCTCCCCTCCTAAACTTGCACGGTAGCAGAGTGGAGAGGGTATGGTGTGTATCTACAAGTTGTGGGGTATTTATTTACATATTTATGACACATATCCTTTCCAACTCAGGTCTTAGCCATTATGCTAACGGCTTGAGGCGAAGGAGCGCATTTGGGAGGGTGCAAGCCTTACCCTAGTGCGAGAAAATGCAACCAAAAGACTAAATGTCATGGCAGGGCAGAGCAGACTATAATCATTGGTCGGCAACTGGCCTAGGTTTTAAGCTCCGACAGGCCGATTGTTATAGTATTGCTTTGCTGATCCGGCAGCTTCTGCAGTTTGTCTTGTTCCAGGCGTATTGGTGTTACCTTCTTTCTGGAGTAAACTAGACAGGCCGAGAGAGGGATCATGCTGCATGGACAACTCATGGTTTCTACAATTCAGCCCAGACATTGTGCGATGGAGAGGTATAACTCCATCCCTGGTCCCCGCCATGGGTTGTAGTTATTTTGCCATTTTTGAAGCACAATGTAACAAAATATCGTCTGTCAAGACGGCAAGATGCCAGTAGTATCTCCTGTCCCACATAATCAACCCACTTCATTTCAACGACCACCACGAATCTACCCACTTCCTATCAATGACCGCCACGAATCGACCCACTTCCTGTCAATGGCCGCCGCCAAGTGGTTTGACCCAACATCGCTGTTTGGATATTACCGACTATCTCTATATCTGGACGTGACAACGCGGAGGCCTAAGACTCCATACACCGCTAGTAGTGTCTGCTATGTGACTACCTGACCTTACTTTGCCTTCCGGCTCCAGGTGGACCAGTCTCATAGTAGACAGACTACTGTTTCATTAGACCCAACCCCGTACTTTAGTGATCGTATGATGTGGTGAATCATGATCGCCTACTATAATCGGCATGGTACATGGCTTAGCTGATGACTATGCCGATTGTTGTCGCTGTTGCTGTTGCTGTTGCTGTTGCGTTCGCTCGCTTTGAACTCAAGCGTAGTCCATAAACGTGCTATTACTTCTAGTACACTAGACTGATTTTTGTGTGTGAATTCGCGTTCCCTGTTACCAGTGTCCTTTGCCATTCATAACCCACCCCGACTTCAGAAGTACTTGTAATTTACGCCAAGGACGAGAAGTCTACATTTTAATCCAATTGACTGATGTAGTGGTTAGTTAGTTAGTTAGTTAGTTAGTTAGCTAGCTAGCAAGCAAGTAAGTAAGTAAGTAAGTAAGTAAGTAAGTAAGTAGGTTGATTGGTTGGTTGGTTGGTTGGTTGGTTTGTTAGTTAGTCAGTCGACAGATCATCCTCATTGCACATCAAAACATTCACTCCATAAGTGCTCGGATCCTTTCCTTAGTAAATCCCGCACCGTATGGTGGCTCACGACACCAGTTCTGTATTGGTTTATTAATTTTCTTTGGCTTCCCGCGTAGTGTTCTTGTTTGGCCACACCTCTTTTGATTTGCTGTTCTCTTGGCCATGGTTGTAGATTCACAGTCATCACTTGGGTCTCGCAAAAGTCTTACTTCTCGTAGAGCAGTGGTTCTCAACCTTTTTTGGCCCGTGCCCCCCGTCACCATATTTTCAGAACGTCATCCCCCCCCCCCCTTTCATATTTCCTATCTAAAAATCCCCCACCCCTATGCAGTATACGTAAAAATGGAAGGTAAATTTAATAGCATATACTAAAACAAGTCTAGACATCCACATAAAACATGATTTGTGGGTCTACTTCTTATATATAAATTAGGATGTCCGTATCTCTGTCTGTATGTCTGTCTGTATGTCTGTCTGTATGTATGTCCTTTATACGCTCGCGAACGGCCCATCCGATTGAGATGAAATTTTCTACACGCCTTCCTTTCATTCCAGAGATGCCAACTGTCGTAGTTTTTTTTTCTTCTTCCTCCTCCTCCCTCCTCCCTCCTCCCCCTCCCAAAATACGTACGTCCAGGAAATGGTCTTCTACATAGACACTTCTCTCTGAGGTCCGCGATAACATATTAACCTGGTGGGATGGCAATCAATCATCCTACTACCTCCTCCCTCCTCCTCCCTTCTCCCTCTTCCTCCTCCCTCTTCCTCCTCCTACCCTCTTCCTCTTCCCCTCCTCCCTCTCCCTCCTCTTCCTCCTCCATCCTCCTCCTCCCTCTTCCTCCTCCTCCTCCCTCTTCCTCCTCACTCCTCCTCCTCACTCTTCTTCCTCCTCCCTCCGCCTCCTCCCTCCTCCTCCTTCTTCCTTCTCCTCCCTCCTCCTCCCTTTTCTCCCTCCTCATCCTCCCTCTACCTCCTCCTCCTCCTCCTTCCTCCACATCCCTCCTCCTCCTCTCCCCTCCTCCTCCTACCCTCTTCCTCTTTCCCCCCTCCCCCTCCTCCCTCTACCTCCTCCTTCTTTCCATCCTCCTCCTCCCTTTCCTCCTCCTCCCTCTTCCTCTTCCTCTTCCTCCTCCCTTCCTCCTCCTTCCTACCTCCTCATCTCTCCTCCTCTCTCCTCCTCCCTTTCTTTCTCCTACTCCTCCCTCTACCTCCTCCCTCCTCCTCCGTCCTCCACATCCCTCCTCTTCCCTCTTCCTCCTCCTCCCTCCTCCTCTCCTCCTCCCCCTCCCTCTTCTCCTCCTTCTTCCATCCTCCTCCTCCCTCTTCCTCCTCCTTCTTCCTTCTCCTCCCTCCTCCTCCCTTTTCCTCCCTCCTCCTCCTCCCTCTACCTCCTCACTCCTCCTCCTCCCTCCTCCTCCTCCTCCCTCTACCTCCTCCCTCCTCCTCCTTCTTCCTTCTCCTCCCTCCTCCTCCCTTTTCCTCCCTCCTCCTCCTCCCTCTACTCCTCACTCCTCCTCATCCCTCCTCCCCCTCTTCCTCCTCCTTCCTCCTCCTCCCTCTTCCCTCCTCCTCCCTCTACCTCCTCCTCCTCCCTCTTCCCTCCTCCTTCTTCCATCCTCCTCCTCCCTCTTCCTCCTCCTTCTTCCTTCTCCTCCCTCTCTCCCTTTTCCTCCCTCCTCCTCCTCCTCCTCCCTCTACCTCTCCTCCTCCCACCTCCCTTTCCTTCCTCCAGTCCTCATTCTCCCTCCTTCCTCTCCCTCCTTCCTCCTCCTCCTTCCTTCTTCTCCCTCTGCCTCCTCCTTCTCCTCCTCACTCCTCCTTCTCCTCCTCCCTCCTTCTCCATTCTTCTCCTCCTCCTCCCCTCTTCCTCCTCCTGCCTCCTCGTCCCTCCTCCTCCTCCTACCTCCTCCCTCTTACTTCTCCCTCTACTACCTCCTCCCTCCTCCCTTCTCCTCCTCCTCCTCTCCCCTCCTCCTCCTACCCTCTTCCTCTTCCCTCCTCCTCTCCCTCCTCTTCCTCCTCTTCCTCCTCCCTCTTCTCCTCCTCCTCCCTCTTCCTCCTCCTCTCCTCCTCCCTCTTCCTGCTCCCTCTTCCTCCCTCCTCCTTCCCCTTCTCCCTCTGCCTCCCTCCCTCCTCCTCCTTCTTCCTTCTCCTCCTCCTCCTCCCTTTTCCTCCCTCCTCCTCCTCCCTCTACCTCCTCACTCCTCCTCCTCCCTCCTCCTCCCTCTTCCTCCTCCTTCCTCCTCCTCCCTCTTCCTCCTCCTCCCTCTACCTCTCTTCCCTCTACCTCCTCTTCCCTCCTCCTCCCTTTCCCTCCCTCCTCCTCCTCCCTCTACCTCCTCACTCCTCCTCCTCCCTTCCTCCTCCTCTTCCTCCTCCTTCCTCCTCCTCCCTCTTCCTCCTCCTCCCTCTACCTCCTCTTCCTCCTCCTCCTCCCTCCTCCTCCTCCCTCCTCCTCCCTTCACATTCCTCCTCCTCCCTCTTTCTCCTCCTCCCTCTCCTCCTCCTGCTCCCTCCTCCTCCCTCATCCTCCCTCCTTCTCCTCCCTCCTCCTCCTCCTCCTCCTCCCCCTCCTCCTCCTAATCCCTCCTCCTCCCTCCTATTCCTCCCTACTCCTCCTGTCTCCGCCCTCCTCCTCCCTCCTCCACCTCCCTCTTCCTCCTCCCTCCTCCATTTACCCAAGACAGACAGACAGTCAGACAGATAGTCGGGAACGGGATCTTATATGACTACTTATATGATTTAAATGAGATGCTCTCCACCATGGGCTGGACTGGGTCAGACAGACAGACAGATAGATAGATAGACAGACAGACAGTCGGGAACGGGAACTTATATGACTACTTATATGAATTAAATGACATGCTCCCCATCAGGGTCTGGGCGAAGACGGGCTGGGTCAGACAGACAGCCAGACAGACAGTCAGACAGACAGATAGTCGGTAACGGGAACGAGAACTTATATGACTACTTATATGAATTAAATGAGATGCTCCCCACCAGGGTCTGGGCGAAGCCGGGCAGGGTCAGCTAGTACTTTATAAAATGAATTTTAGAAGGATGAGACGTACATAACTGTAAAGTATGAAGGGAAAAACAATATCAAATAATCGGTTCTTGTATTAACGCGATCTTGAAATGGTCTTCATCCCCCCCCCCCCCAGAAACCCTAAAATTCCCCCGGGGGGGGGGGGGAAATTCCCCACCGGTTGAGAACCACTGTCGTAGAGCATTCAATATATCAGCCTGGTCTAAGGCTCGTTCGCCCTCCAAAGTACCCTTACCCGCAAACCTGTCAGCCTGCTCATTTCCTTGTACACCCGCATGCCCTGGCACGAAAGTGAAACAAATCTTTGCCAGCGTTAACCCGCTATCATCTCATCAGCATACCGGAAGTTTAAGAACGAGAGTTTATCCATTCGGCCATTTTGCCTTCCGTCACCTTGGACGAAGAAGCATACCTTGCACGAATGCGTGCCAAAGTGGGATACACTGACCTGTGAGGTGCCTAACTGGGTTAAGAAAATAACGTTTTGTGCAATAAGTCACTGTCCTTGACAGTTAGAAAAAGAGCTCTTGCATGTTGCATAGAACCAGTTTTAGAACCGGCTGCGAATTCTGGGCAATTAGTAAACAGGCGAAATAAAAATCCCTGGAAACCTTGGAGATGGTGTTTTGTAGAAGAATGCTGGATATTAATTGGACAGCCAAAATGAGCAATCAGGACGTTTTAATGGAAGCTGGGTCGCAAAGACAACTTATCACAAATATCAATAAGAGGCAGTCATTATTTTTGGCAAATTTATGAGAAGACGAGATCTGGAGCATGTTGTGACAACGGGAAAGATTTGCGGAAAGAGAGATAGAGGAAGTCAGCGGAGGACGATTCTTGACAGTCTTACGGCATGGCACCGCAGGGAATCAACAGACACCTTGACTTATGACGTTGGATATAGTAATTTTTGGAGAGGCATGATCGCCCATGCCAGCCGGCAAGGCACTGGATGATGATGAACTAGGAGTGGCGCACACCCTTCCAAAGAATGACCAAGAAGAAGAAGAAGGAGGAGGTGGAAGAGGAGGAGGAGGAGGAGGAGGAGGAGGCATATATTGACAACACTGTATGCTTGCTGCTTGCTTGCGTTCGCTGGCTGTGAACTCCAGCGCGAAGTCCTGTATGTCGGATGAAGGCATCTTGTTGTCCAACATCAGTGTGATGTCATACCGGACTGAGGTTTGCGCGAGTATCCTTTGTCCCATGTCTGGCTTATTGGTGTGCAGACTGGTGGTTCCTCGCCGTGCAGGAAGGTACTCTCCGACTTCGGAAGAATCAGCGATACTACTGAAGTTAGCCAGGACCCCGAAGGAACCTGTTGCCCAGGACGCACGACTAGGACGTGTTAGTAGGTCTTGGCCAGTATACAACCTGGCCTTGGTGCCTTGGAAACACCTCTGCGTCCCCAGCACTGGTATGAAACTTGCAGCCATTTGAATTAGACGCGAGAGTGGAATCTCTAAGCCATGGGGGACACAACCCCAACAGAGCTTCGGGAAATCAATGAGCTGGGGACAATAGTGACAACAAAAGGAATCTAGCGCAATTAGGAAGAAATAGACGAGGATGAACAAGGCAGGCCTGAACAGACATCGATTGGGCGCAGGTGTTGGGGGATGTCTGTCTTTATTAGGAACGCTTTTCTTGGCTCTCATTGTCACATGCAGTTATTACACATTATTGATTGTGTTTGGGATTAGTATGTTATTGTAACTTGTTCTATGCCATACGCCGATCAGATTCTATGTGACCAAAGCATTTGCATCTTTCATAATTAGAGTTGATAGACGTCCCGGTTTTCCGGGACAGTCCTGGTTTTTTAATTAAATAATTCACTGTCCCGAAAGCATCTTTCGGGACGTTCATGATGAAGGTGATGATGATGATAATGATGATAATGGTGATGATGATAATGATGGTGATAATGATGATAATGGTGATAATGACAGTTATGATGATGACGATAATGATGGTGATAAAGATGATTATGATGACAGTTATGATGATGATGATGTTGATAATGGTGATGATGATAATGATGGTGATAATGATGATAATGATGGTGATGGTCATGGTGATTATAATGATAATAATGATGTTGATGATGATGATGATAATGATGATGTTGATGATGATAAAGGTGGTGATGATGATGATGGTGAAGATGATGATGATGATGATGATGATGATGATGATGATGATGATGATGATGATAAAAACAGTGATGGTCATGATGACGACGATGATCATGATGATGAGTGGCAACATTAATGTTTGTAACATCTCCTTCAGAGCTATACGCTTTCGATATTAACTTCATGTTCCCCGTCGGACATTGTGCTGGACTCTGTTGGCACATGACATACCTGAAGAAACGTGAAGAACACGTTTCCAACCCAGGTATAATCTCAACCCTTCCGTGCGTGATGGGCTGAAACAACATTAGGTACATCCTAATATGCTTCTTCCCCGAAGTGAAGTTTCAGTACTGGGTACCAGCCTTGCATATCCCGGTAGTTGGTGAGCTTGGCGAGGGGATGAAGGGCTCTGCTTCGTCACTTTCACTGCAGCACTTGGTCACTTCAGTTACCATCCTTCGTCACTTGCACTGCAACTCTTCGTCACTTCCACTTCAACTCTTCGTCGCTTCAATTACCATCTTTCGTCACTTGCACTGCAACTCTTTGTCACTTCCACTGCAGCATTTGGTCACTTCAGTTACCATCCTTCGTTACTTGCACTGCAACTCTTCGTCACTTCCACTTCAACTCTTCGTCGCTTCAATTACCATCTTTCGTCACTTGCACTGCAACTCTTCGTCACTTCCACTGCAGCACTTGGTCACTTCAGTTACCATGCTTCGTCACTTCCACTGCAGCTCTTCATCACTTCAATTGCCATGCTCCGTCAGTTCCACAACAACTCTTCGTCCCTTGCACTGCAACTCTTCGTCACTTCCACTGCCACTCTTCGGCACTTCAATTGCCACCTTTCGTCACTTCCACTGCAATACTTCGTCACATCAATTGCCATCCTTCGTCACTTCCACTGCAGCTCTTCGTCACTTCAATTGCTATCCTCCTTCAGTTCCCCTACAACTCTTCGTCACTTTCACTGCAACTCTTAGTCACTTCAGTTGCCATCCTCCGTCACTTCCACTGCCGCCGTTCTCCACTTAAAACAACCCTGTCACTCATTCCGAAAACAGGCCCCTATTATTACAGTCGGTCTGGCGGAGGTAGCGCGACCTTGTCGACGCGCGTCTGATCCCATTATTCGACCCCTACAAAGGATCGCGGCAAGCACACACACTGTGCTCTCAGCAAGGACAGCAATAACACTGAGTACGTGAGTACGTTTTCCCCTCTGTGCAGGCCGACAGCTCCAAACGTGAGCGGTTCTGTAACAAACGAGGTGCACGTGAATGCCACGCGTTGCTACATGATGAGCCTGGGATGTTTATTTTGCTCGGGGCAAGGATATTTCCAGGCGCGTTCCTTAAGAGCGTCTGTGACCTGTCGAGTTTTAAGAAAATAAACAAAATAGACAGTTTTTAATGCGTATTTCTTCTTGTTCGTCTTTTTCTTCTTATCCTTGTTCTAGATTATGTTCTTGTTCTTCTCTCCCTCCTCTACTTCTACTATCTCCGCCTTCTTCTTCATCATCCTCCCTCTCTTCCTCCCAAACCTTCTTCTTCCTCCTCCTCTCTCTTTTTTCACCCCTCTCCACTTCTGCCTTTTCCTCCAACTCTTCCTTCCTCCACCTTCTTCTTCCTCCTCCTCCCTCTTTTCTCACCCCTCTTCACTTCTGCCTTCTCCCCCAACTCTTCCTTCCTCCTCTCAAGCTCTACTTCTGCCTTCACCTTTTGGTCCTCTTTGTTATTCCTCCTCCTTACACACTTCCTCCTCTTTGTCATATTATTGTTCTGCTTGCTCACTTCTTTGGTATTTTTGTAGCATGCTTGCCATTACGTAGGTCTCCACATTCTCTCTCTCTCTCTCTCTCTCTCTCTCTCTCTCTCTCTCTCTCTCTCTCTCTCTCTCACTCTATCTCTCCCCCCCCCCTCCCCATTCAATTAAAATAAAGTAACTATAACGAACGAACATCCCTGCCCTAGATTAATAAATAATCATGTGACAAAATAAGCAACATTTGGAGTATTAATCTGAAATTAATATCGCTTACATGGATACATATTCAATCATGTTCTAATCACAATATGTGTAATATGCAAACTGTCAAACTTGGCTCTGTGCAATAAATCACCAAACGGTTTGACACCGTGAAACCCTGCTATTCTATCAAGATACACAAATCCCCACATAAAGATAAGTGGTTATTGCCCTTGTAGTAGTAACTCGATTGTGTCCTTTTTCCTCGATGCGCAAAAAATAAAATAACACAACAAAACACAGTAATATAATAATATTTATATGACAAAAACTTCGGCACATAACACTTGAATATGGCTTGCAGCAGCTTGTTTGTTGAATAATCACCAACTAGATTTATGATAATTCTTAGAAAAGCTGTTTGAACACCAGATGTTGATATTACTTAACATTGCCACGGAGCTGTGATGTTTTCAATTTGTAGAAAGTTTACGTCCTAATTTATTTTGGTGTTGTAGTTTTCGAGAAGTGGCTTGCCGAGTGGCTTGAATGATGGCTTTTCCTTCGGTAGACCCTAGTTCCAATCTTCGGTAAGGTGTGGATTTTTTTTTCTGCCGGGGGCAAAAAGAAAACCCTAAACCTACACAGTTCGCGGCGACTTCACTAGCCAGGCGGCTTTAATTCCTCAGACGCAAGACCCCCCTGCCCTATACAGCAAGGTACAATAGGCAGTAGATGACAGTTTGACAGTTGAGAGTGATAGTTTTCTAGGTACTTGTAGTCTCATTCTGTGGTAGAAGAGGCAATGGTCGATCGGCACGAAGATGGACACAGGACACTGAGCAGACACCTTTGGGTATGCATGAGGCAGGAGATCTGGCCAGCGATCGAGAGGCTTTTCGACACCTCGGATGGGAGCAACGTTCTGCGCATGACCTGTGGATTAGAGGTTAGTGACACGCAGTTTCATAATTCCTCGACTTATAGAGTCGAGGCTTCGAAATTAGCCGTGGTAGATTTGCAAGTAGAGCGCTTTGCGTTGATTTCGCTGGTATGAGGCTTTGGTCGTTCAGAAAACAATGGAAGACTACTGAACTAAAATTGCCTTATCATCATCATCATGTGCCATGCCGATAAGCGTGGGCGGTCATGATTCGCCGTCTCACTTGATCACCAGAGTCGTGGATCAGTTCAATGTTCTTGTCTCGACCATGCCACGTGACCAAGACATTCAGGTATTTATTTCTCTGCCTTCCCCTTGTTCTTTTCCCCTCAACCTTGCCAGTTGTCACCAATTTCTCCAATTGTATTTCTTTTCATAACGTGTACAAAAATTGTGACTGTCTATGTCTAAATTCCCTAATTAGTTTAAGGTTTTCATCTGTTTCTTGTTGACTTGGTCATTGGTTTTTCTGTCTGTCTATAGTATTCTTTGAATTTTCCTCAGAAACCACATTTCTGCGGCCATCAGTTGTTTTCAGCTGATCTGCTCATTGTCCACGCTTCAATCCATGCAAAAGTTCAGGTTCTATGTAGCACCTCAACACTCTTTTACTCGTTGCAAATGACGTCTTTGTATTGCCTAGTAAGTCACAAGCACTTTCTCCTTAATCCCGTATACTCTCGTAAGTAACGTGACGTGTGCGAAAATCGGTGGCGGTTCTAGCCCCGTCAAACTACTGAGCGTAATCTTGCCAAGAAATCAACAATCAGCTGATAGATGCTGATGTTGACAGCGATGTCCTGTAGAGGATATGCGAAGACACAAAAAAAAAAAAAAAAAAGTCACAAGCAGCCAATTAATGCTGGAGCTACCTTCAACGTCCTGTACATGAAACATAATCGCCCAGGTCTTCTGCACATTTCATGAGGTTGGATTGATCCAGGTGCCACATAGATTTGGAAAAATGAAATCTTACAACTTTAAGTCGAACCCCGGAACACTGCGTTAGTATTTGCGAACACTAACGGTTAAATAATCATTGCGATTAGATAATCGCTGCCCGTGCGTTCATTGTAAATGGCATATACGCACTTAAATTTATATGAATATGTCACCAGGTGATATGTTGTGGTGGGCAGGCGTTCAGTGTTTTCCCTAGTCAACCATCTCCTGTGTTGTTGTTGCTGCTGTTGCTAAGGCTGTCTGGTTATTGTCCGTGATGGTGATGTTTCAGTTTCTATGACTGTGATAATTCAGTTTCATTGAATGTGATAATTCAGTTTCATTGAATGTGATACTGCAGTCTCCATGATTGTGATACTTATTTTTTTTTTTATGATTGTACTTCATAAACTTCTGTGATACTTTAATTTATATGATTATGATACTCCAGTTTCTAGTGGTTTCTAGTGATTATGATACTCCAGTTTCGACAATGGTTGTAATACTTCAAAGGCAGTGATTATAATACTAAAGTTATAATGTTTGTAATACTACATTTATAGTGATTGTGATACTTCAGTTTTCCAGCTAAGTATTCTTGTATGTGTGTGTGTGTGTGTGTGTGCGTGTGCGTGCATGTGTATGTGTGTGTGTGTGTGTGTGTGTGTGTGTGTGTGTGTGTGTGTGTGTGTGGTTTATTCGTGGATGAAGATTTTGTTCGAAACGCTCGCCTGTATATGTGTGTAAGGTTCCTTTCGTCAAACTGCCTATTTACATTCTGTGTTATAACATCCCTCACCAGCAATGTTTGTCATTGCCAACCAGCTCAAGTTCTTCCCTGTTGCAAGGGATTAAACTCCCACCCTTTCAAAGTCACCAAGTGTGGCAGATGGTGCTGCTACAGCATGGTTCAAGTAGCAAACAACGTGTCGCTATGTCCTGTGTAAGTGATTAATTATTTGATTGATCGATCGATCGATTAACCTAAACCAACACCCTAGTGTTCACAACACACCCGGCAGAGCTGTGTTTCCGTGGCGCATCGATTGTGAATGCAGCTACGTTGTCCTTATCTCTGATCGTGCCTGCTTATCATCGTCATCATCATCATCATCATCATCATGCAGCAAGTCAGCTTAGAACTACCGTACTGATGTGTGTGTGTGTGTGTGTGTGTGTGTGTGTGTGTGTGTGAGAGAGAGAGAGAGAGAGAGAGAGAGAGAGAGAGAGAGAGAGAGAGAGAGAGAGAGAGAGAGAGTGTGTGTGCGTGTGTTGTGTGTGGAGCTTACATTCAGCTTTGAGGATTTATCGCTTGCTTCTGGTTCTGTTAGTTGTTTTCTGTAGTATGCGCGTGAAAAGATTCAGTGAAATACGCCAGGCTATGCATTACAAGCCGGTCTCTCTGGCTGTAGGGTTACAACACTTTCTCTCTGTAATCCCGTTTATCACGCAGAGTCTCGCAGCGGAGCGAGAACTGAGGTGGTTCGACCCCCGCTTGTGACTTGCGGATACTGAGCCGGCCGCTCAGAAAGCAATGGCAAACTACTGAGCGTAATCTTGCCAAGAGATCAACAGACAGCTGAAAGATGCTGCTGTTGACAGCTAAGTCCTGTAAAAGGATACGCAAAACATTTATTTATGCATTACAAACCACAGGACAATTTGACATGGAGAGTAGCAAGTACAAAAGTCCACGTGGGTTCCAGAAGTAATAATGTCTAGATGTTGTTATCTAATGTCAAGTTATTGTTATCTAATGTCTATTTGTTGTTATCTAATTTCTAATTGTTATTTAATGTCTAGTTGTTGTTATCTTATATCTAGTTTTTGCTATCTAATGTCAAGTTATTGTTATCTAATGTCTAGTTGTTGTTATCTAATGTCAAGTTATTGTTATCTAATGTCTATTTGTTGTTATCTAATTTATAATTGTTATTTAATGTCTAGTTGTTGTTATCTTATATCTAGTTTTTGCTATCTAATGTCAAGTTATTGTTATCTAATGTCTAGTTGTTGCTATCTAATGTCTAGTTGTTGTTATTTAATGTCTAGTTGTTGTTATCTAATGTCAAGTTATTGTTATCTAATGTCTATTTGTTGTTATCTAATGTCTAATTGTTATTTAATGTCTAGTTGTTGTTATCTTATATCTAGTTTTTGCTATCTAATGTCAAGTTATTGTTATCTAATGTCTAGTTGTTGCTATCTAATGTCTAGTTGTTGTTATTTAATGTCTAGTTGTTGTTATCTAATGTCAAGTTATTGTTATCTAATGTCTATTTGTTGTTATCTAATGTCTAATTGTTATTTAATGTCTAGTTGTTGTTATCTTATATCTAGTTTTTGCTATCTAATGTCAAGTTATTGTTATCTAATGTCTAGTTGTTGCTATCTAATGTCTAGTTGTTGTTATTTAATGTCTAGTTGTTGTTATCTAATGTCAAGTTATTGTTATCTAATGTCTATTTGTTGTTATCTAATGTCTAATTGTTATTTAATGTCTAGTTGTTGTTATCTTATATCTAGTTTTTGCTATCTAATGTCAAGTTATTGTTATCTAATGTCTAGTTGTTGCTATACAATGTCTAGTTGTTGTTATCTAATGTCTAGTTGTTGTTATCTAATGTCTAGTTGTTGTTATCTAATGTCTAGTTGTTGTTATCTAATGTCTAATTGTTATTTAATATCTAGTTGTTATCTAATGTCTAGTTTTGTTATCAAGTGTTTAGTTATCGGTATCCAATTACTAGTTGTTATCTAATTTCTTTTGCACGCATCTTATTCCGCGCGCGTCTCCTTTCCTTAGTTCTATGTTTCTATCACAACCCTCAAATGCTTCTGGTAAAAATATATCCCCAAAAACATTCCACCAAAAACAAGGTTTAAAGGGCAAAAGGGTCGACTTCATTGCAACAGATATTATTCTATATGGCTCGATCTCTTTCCGCAGGGCAGCCTGCGAAAGCGTGGCACAAAACACGAACTCCGTAGCTCCAGCGACGACCTACAGGAGTCTCTGAGAAAAATGCACTCGTGAGCAGAATGTTGAAGTCCGGAATTGAACTACAACCTTTGGAATGCGAGGCGGGTGGCATAACCTATTGGCCACGGAGACTCCCTAAAATATATCATCAGAAAAGATGGAATAGAGGAATTTTCGCTCTGTTGGGAAAATATGAAGTAATACTGACTGAGGAAGACAGAGGAATACAGAGGAAACCAGAGAAAGACAGAGGAATACAGAGGAAGACGGAGGAATACAGAGGAAGATAGAGAAAGACAGAGGACGATAGAAGAAGATATAGGAAGACAGAGAAAGATAGAGGAAGAAAGGGGACGATAGAGGAAGATAGACGAATACAGAGGATAATAGAGGAAGATAGAGGAAGACAGAGGAAGACAGATGACGACAGGGGAAAATAGAGGTAGTTAGAGAAGATAGAGGAAGATAGACATAGGAAGATAGAGGAAGACAAAGATAGAGGAAAACCTACGTGGGTCGGCAGTTGAAACAGCTGGGCAACAAACGATGGTACAAGCAACACCGACTTTATGGGAATATCGAATGATACAGAGAAGCGTGGAGTGTCGTAGTCACTGGTGTATGCTCCAGATTAGACCAGGAGTAGCAGGGAAGTAGAAGAAGAAGAAGAAGAAGAAGAAGAAGAAGAAGAAGAAGAAGAAGAAGAAGAAGAAGAAGAAGAAGAAGAAGAAGAAGAAGAATGTTGAAGAGGAGGAGACGTAGAAGAAGTAGAATAATAACAACAAAACCAATATGCACACATAGGACACCTAACAAGTCTATTCACACCCGTAAAACCATTTTCTTCGTTCGATTAAACATCGACAGCCCAAGAATACCAAAGCAAACATAATCATTCTCCGAGGAAACATCTGTGCTTATTCAACCCGAGACTTTTCCTCCTTTGTCACAGTCTATTGTTGTTCTGCAATCGATTGACTCGTTCCTTTGAACTCCTGATTTTTTTAAAGCATTTTTACACACGCAGGCGCTCTCGTGTACGTGTGACCTCGCTCTCTTTGTTCGTCGTGGGTGAGTCGAGGTGAGGTGTACCTGGGTGAATCATGACCCGCCGCGACACGTGATCTCGCCTGGGACGGGCTGTCCATTTCAAGTGGCTCTGGGGGGAGGGTTCAAATCGCTTATTGAGAGGGTGATGTGGTAAGTGTGAGATCGAAACAACTGTTGTAATCTGTGCTGGGATGTGTTCTCTTTCTTTCTTTCTTTCTTTCTTTCTTTCTTTCTTTCTTTCTTTCTTTCTTTCTTTCTTTTTTTTCCTTCGTCTTCTTATATTTTTTTTATTTGTTCATCACCCCCGTCTTCTTCTTCTTCTTCTTCTTCTTCTTCTTCTTCTTCTTCTTCTTCTTCTTCTTCTTCTTCTTCTTCTTCTTCTTCTTCTTCTTCTTCTTCTTCTTCTTCTTCTTTTCCACCCTTTCCTTCTCTTCATTCATCTCTCCCACGCCTCCATCCTCGGCTTCTCCTCCTCGGCTTCTCCTCCTCCTCCTAGCAAATGTCGAAAGTTGTAGATTCTGTTCAATCCCGTGGTGCACTGCTCGTAAACACCTCGCATTCGCCGCCTAATGTGCCCCTTCTGATCGAAACCGCGACTCAAAATACGAATTAAAACATTGATAAATATGTTGCTTTATCAGTTGTTGATCTGGTATTGTAAATGATAACCATATTTCCCTTGGAGAAACCTCATTTCAAGAGGAGGAATCATATTTTAGATTGTTCAATTATACCATTACCCCTACTTCGTTCAACCTCAAAGAGAAGGTATATTAGGGTCTATCCCTTGCTCAGATTAATCATCATACGACTGCATCCATGTTGGCGAAGATAGGAAACAAATCGAGATATTGAAAATACAGGTAAATCAGGTTTCATAGTACCGAGACATTTGTGGAAGTTAAACGAGATTAAATGTTGCATCAAACTGAGGTGATGTTTGTTATAATCATACACGCCGGTCCCTCTACAGAGGTGCCTAGTGCACAATAAGGGAGTAGATGAGTGGTTGTTGCTGTCTTCCACTTATGCCGTTAGACGTCGTAGGAAGAGGTTATTGTGACTAGCTCCTCTCCGATTCCCTCCGTGATTTATGAGTCGTGTTTTTCTAGGATCATGTAAAACAACTACCGGTTTGCTACGCATGTCACGGATTCCTGACCTAACAATTATATACTCGTATATATATATATTTTTTTAAAAATTGTTCATGTAAAATTGTTCATGTAAAATTGTTCATGTAGTTGTCCCAGTGTGTGTTGGTTATTTGGCCACAACGTCGATTGTGTTACTTGTAGTCATCACCATCATTATGTGCCACGCCGATAAACTTGGGCGGCTATGTTTCGCCATCTTACATGATCACCAGAGTCGTCGATCGGCTCAGTGGTCTTGTCTCGATCGTGCCACGTGACCAAGACATCCAGGTATTTTCTTTTCTGCCTTCCCCTTGTTCTTTTTCTCTCAATCTTGCCAGCTGGCTCCAAGTTCTGTAGTTTATAGCTTTACACAATGTCCCGAAATAATTTGGACTTTCTGTCACTAATTTCTCCAATCAGTGTATGGTTTTCATTTCCTTCTTGTTGAACTTGGTCAATGTTTTTTTTTTTTTTTTTGGTGTTGTTTTGGCCTGTCCATAGTGTATTCTTTCTATTTTCCTCAGAAACCACATCACCACTGCCATTAGATGTTTTCAGCTTGTCTGCTCATTGTCCACGTATCACTTGTTATCGTGTTCTAGTAAAGCTTACCGTTTTCTTCTCGTTTGTGGTGATTTATTCTTCAAACTTAACTTTTTACTTACCTGTCTACTTAACTTTATTCTTAACTTTATACTTAACTTTATAGTTAACTTTATACTTAACTTAGAATACTTAACTCTCACGTTAAATTGTTACAGTGTAGATTGTAAACAAGAAGCACAACTAAAGTAATTACTTGTAAGCTACACTCATTTAATAACTGATGAAGTGTCACTGGATGATTAATCGTCTTAAGCGACTTCCCGTATCTGCCATGGGTTTATATAATCACAAAGATATTGTTATAATGCAACATGTCTGCTACCATATTATTAGAAACTTTTAAGTCATAACTTTGACAAACATACTTCCCTTTGTACACCATCCATTTTCATTTGGTGCAAACCTACTTTTTGTTTGGCACAGAATTTGTTAAATAGCGTCAGCGCAAGATAGCAGGGTTAACATGGTATGACAGATTCACCAATGTGGACTTCATGGAGAGAACTACATAAACACCAGAGAATCAAGAAGCTCGGACAACAATAACCACCGCTGAGGAAGCAGGTTAGACGAGACCGAATTTAGAATTTTTGTTTTGAAAAATTGGAATAGGAATAGAAGCGCGGGAATGACGCTGGCGCTGAGTAAGGCACACTATCATGTCTTGGGGCTAGCCTGCATCACGGAGACGGCACCACAGAATTTCGATACTTTCCATCGCGGATAGTACGTTAATGTTTGGTTCCGCTAAGTAACACATTCCTGATTACGTTATCGGATCCTGTGGTTTTCAATCTCCTGAAAGCTGCCACGGAATTCTCCCTCAGCATGGTACAATTAATTAAAAATGGCGACAAATTCCCGACTGCTACTTTCAACCGGTCAAGGTTACGTTTTCTCTATCCACTTCCGGCGGAAGTCACCGACAGCGCATCTGAAATCACGCTTGATCCACTTTTTTGTTGTCGTTACCGCTTTCCATCCGCTTCCGTCACAGTCGCTCAGAAGTTATCAATTATGCAATAACAGATTGCCCTGTCATACCTCCCACCACCCTCCTCACCAACTCACAGTTGCATTTTTGGCTACCATCTTACTTCCCGCGACAGCTCCACTATGTCACGTTATGCAGATGGGTGTTTTAACGAGGGCAGATACTGTTCTTAAGTCTCCCGAAGCACCTTCTGGCGTGAAAGCTTTTATCGACGCACATTTATATTGTCACCTCAATTAGATTTCTCGTTTTTTAGCTGCTTCTCAACCATTAGCAACTACAAACTGGGTCACTTGAATGTTTAATCTGTGTCCTCTTTTGTCGGTTACATTTTAAGTTGTTTAAGTGAAAGTAGGGGTGGTTGGAATTCCCCTGACAGTTACTACCACAGTTAAGTTAACTGGAGTAAAAATGGAATTATTCCTCTCCTTATCACAAAGCCTGGCTGAATTTAGAGACCATGTGTTGCCCGTGCAGCATGATCTCTCTCTCTATCTCTCTCTCTCTCTCTCTCTCTCTCTCTCTCTCTCTCTCTCTCTCTCTCTCTCTCTCTCTCTCTCTGTCGGCTTGTCAGTTTACTCCAGAGGAAACAAAACAAGTTGCAGAAGCTGCCGGATCAGCAAAGCAATATTCTGTCCGCCAGTAGGAGCTCCGATCCTAGACCAATTGCCGACCAAGGCTTAGAGCCGGGTCTGCCATGCCATGACATTTAGTCTTTAGGTTATATTTTCTCGCACTAGCGTAAGGTTTGTACCCTCCCAATTGCGCTCCTCCGCCCGAAGCCTTTGGCACAATGTGGTGTGTCGCATTTGGCGAACGTCGCCCAACATTTAGCGCTAACAGAAATTAGGTAGTACTGTCTACTGTCATAAAGTAGCTGGGTCATATCTGGCAAAATCAGATTCTTGTCAAGTTAAGAGGTGCGTTTTTGCACATATTAGGTCTCCCAAAACCATACGAGAAGGGAAAGATGAAAGATGTTCACTGCATTAGAATCCCATGTCCTTTGCAGGACGTTGCAATCAGCCCCGCTTCAACTAGCTGTTTGCGATTTACTAGACAATTTTACTCTCAATAGTCGGTCCTTGTTTTCGAATTTCCTTAATGAAGACAATGGGTTGCAGAATTTATAGCCTGGCATATTTCACTGCATCTTGTCACGTGCACTTTGCAGACATCAATTAATATAAAAAGAAGGAAAACACGAATCTATAAAGCTGAAATACACAACACACACATCAATACGTTAGTCAGGTCTTAGTCAGATAAAGAGAGATTGTTACGCCATTTTTAAAGCACAATGTAACAAACTATCGTCTGTCAAAACGGAAGGTGCCAGTACGGTACTATATCAGTACGATAGTGTTATACTGACTGCCACGTTATTTTTACACTGTATATCATGTCTTGTTTTGTTTACAAAGCGAAGGGTTAGTCATTCGGATCGCAGCTGCTTCAGCTAATCTGAAAATGCGTCCATTGTGTGTGTTGAACAACATACAGAATGCTTTGTCTCAATCCTTAAATGAATATCACACACACACACACACACACACACACACACACACATACACACATCGCACACACACACATCACACACACACACACACATCACACACACACACACACAACGAGAAGTAGAATTGGAAAGTTTTACGAGAGCTCGGTCACAAGTGACAAAATGGATGTTGCGGTCAACTCCTTCGTCAACACACAAATGACAAACACACGCGATACAATTACGTGAACACACAGACGCACGCACACACGTGTGTGTGTATGAGGTGGGAGAGGGTGAAGAGAGAGAAATAGAGAGTGTATGTGTGTGAGAGCTAGAGAGAGAGAGAGAGAGAGAGAGAGAGAGAGAGAGAGAGAGAGAGAGAGAGAGAGAGGATGCCGGACAGTTTGATATAGCATGGAGAAACACCGGTATCAGAAATGAATGGCAGCACATGCGACAGCAGGCTGTAGTCAGTGGTGATCACCAGGAACGCATGTATTGACTATAAAGAGAAGAAAAAGACGACAAAGAAAACTACCAATAACAAATACAAAATGGCCACATGTTGAAGCTGGTCGAGGCTATTGCCATTCATTTACAAAAGCCAACTTTATGCAAACAAAATGACATGATAGTCAGTTGTGAAATGACCGTGCTAGACAATTCAAAATACAGTGTGACTATGTATGTTGTATATTTCAGTTTGAAGGATTTATTTCATCACTGTAGTTATGTTGTGTTATGTATGTTGTATATACCTGCCGAGACCAGCTCCGTGGCGGAGGTGTTAAGGACGCAGTTCATAATCCCACATACCGCTTTCGAAACACAGCTGTGTTGGTTTTTTAATGAAATGGTATGGCAACCGGTCGTTCAGAATTCATTGGCAAACTACTCAACGTAAACATGCCTAGGAATCACGAACAGCCAAAAAATGCTGCAGTTGACTGCTATATATTTAAAGGATATGCAACAACTTTTTCTTTTTAACCTAACATGACTAGAGGCTGCGAAATATTCCAGGCAATAAATCGTGCAGTCTTTTTATTGTGTCTTCATTATTCGCATTTATACGAGAAAACATTGTTTTAAATAATATATATAAATATTAGGCCCGCTATAATGAAACTATGAACATTACATTGGCCTGGAAATGAAACTGTCATGGCCCATCTTTCCTGGCACAATTTTCTCAGCAGGTGGGTCTTTGGTCTATTGTCACATTTGATTGATTCTGACATTGTCACATCTGCTCCATTGACTAGCTCTGCTGTCAGATGTAGACACCGTCAACCTCAAAAAATGTCCCAGCAATTAGGTTAAATGTTGACATATCTTGATGCGGGACAAAGGAATTTTCAGTTAATGAAGTTAAGCACCTTTTACAATTTGATCACATTGAACATTTTCTTTCACTCGGCCTAATGCTCGGAGTAAATTGTTATCATTATATTCTCTCGTGGAAAATCTGACACGCGGAGTCTGTACAACTGTCGTAATATTAAACATCATGTCACTGAATATTATCTGGTGTTCCGACTGGCGGGTGCGATTATGCTGCTGTATTGTGCTAATATTTTCCGGTAGGTACTTATGTACTCCGCCCGTGTATGACCGGGGTGCAAAAGGGACGAACAGAGTGGTAATACTGTAGCCTGCCATGTATGGCGTAAGAAGCGTTAAAGGGGGGTTGGTATGAGACTGGATACTTCATCCCGCAGAAGCTCACTCAAGCTGAAAAATTCAGACAATCATGAACAAGTCTACACGTGACTTCGAATGAGTTGGTTGAGGGTTGTGTAATAATAGGAGATTAAATGAAGCAGAAGCAGTAGTAGTAGTAGTAGTAGTAGTAGTAGTAGTAGTAGTAGTAGTAGTAGTAGTAGTAGTAGTAGTAGTAGTAGTAGTAGTAGTAGTAGTAGTAGGAGTAGTAGCAGCAGCAGTAGTAGTAGAAGTAGTAGTAGTAATAGCAGCAGCAGCAGCAGCAGTAGTAGTAGTAGTATTAGTAGTAGTAGTAGTAGTAGTAGTAGTAGTAGTAGTAGTAGTAGTAGTAGTAGTAGCAGCAGCAGAAGTAGTAGTAGTAGTAGTAGTAGTAGTAGTAGTAGTAGTAGTAGTAGTAGTAGTAGTAGTAGTAGTAGTAGTAGTAGTAGTAGTAGTAGTAGTAGTAGTAGAAGTAGTAGTAGTAGCGGCAGTAACAGTAGTAGTAGTAGTAGTAGTAGTAGTAGTAGTAGTAGTAGTAGTAGTAGTAGTAGTAGTAGTAGTAGTAGTAGTAGCAGCAACAGCAGCAACAGCAGTAGTAGCAGCAGCAGCAGCAGCAGCAGCAGGAGTATAAGAGATTTTATCGGTTATTTGTGTAATCATAGCGACTTAGCCAGTATCATAGCGATTAACCCAGTATCATAGCGACTAACCCAGTATCATAGCGACTAACTCAGTATCATAGCGACTAACTCAGTATCATAGCGACTAAGACAGTATCACAGCGACTAACTCAGTATAATAGCGACTTACTCAGTATCATAGCGACTAACTCAGCATCATAGCGACTAAGACAGTATAATAGCGACTTACTCAGTATCATAGCGACTAACTCAGCATCATAGCGACTAAGACAGTATCATAGCGACTAAGACAGTACCATAGTGACTAACTAACTAACATCAAAACACTTCTTTAAAGACATCTGGCTCCAACACGATCAGCTTATCCGATTGTGTGCATCGCAAAGATTCTTAACATGCCTGCGATTCTATAGAGTAGTTTAGTGGGCAGTGTTTAGTGCAGGAGTGCCTGACATATGATACCACATCATCTAATCCAGTGGTTCTCAACCTTTTTTGGCCCGTGCCCCCCTTCACCATATTTTCAGAACGTCATTCCCCCCTTTCGAATTTCCTACCTAAAAATCGGCCCCTCCCCCTCCTTTTTTACACAGTATATACAAGTAAATGGGAATATTCTGCAACAAGTGAATCGATACAATTACCTCGGAACAGTCATAACATCTGATGGGAGATGCCTTGAAGAGATTAGAACAAGAATCGCCATTGCAAAAGTAGCCTTTAGCAAGATAAAAGACATTCTGACCAATAAAAAGATGTCAATTGAAACGAGAAAAAGAGTGTTGAGGGGATACATAGAGCCTGTTCTTTTGTATGGATGTGAAACTTGGACAATGTGCAGTCAAGGTGAAAAACATCTGATGGCTGCAGAAATGTAGTTTCTGAGGAAAATGCAAAGAATACCATGGACAGACAGAAAAACCAATGACCAAGTACTACAGGAGACAAATGAAAATCGTAGACTGATTAGAGAAATTAGACGAAGACAGTCAAAATTTTTTGGACATGTTATGAGAAGAAATGGATTGGAGAACTTCTAGACAACTGGCAAGATTGAGGGGAACACCACGAGGAAGACCGAGAGGAAAATACCTGGATGGCTAGGCCACATGGCATGGACGAGACAGGAACACTGAGCTGATCCAGACTCCGGTGATCGAGTGAAATGGCGAGCCATGACCGCCCACGCTTTCCGGCATGGCACATGATTGATTGATACGTAATAATGGAAGCTAGAGTTAATAGCACATACTAAAACAAGTCTAGACGTCCACATAAAACGTGATTTGTGGGTCAACTTACTTTATAAAATGAATTTTAGAAGGGTGAGACGTACAGAACCGTAAAGTATGAAGGAAAAAACAATATCAAGTAATCGGTTCTTGTATTAACACGATCTTGAAATAATCTTAATTCCTCTAGGGGGGAATTCCCCACCGGTTTAGAACCACTGATCTAGTCTGAGAATAATAATAATAATAATAATAATAATAATAATAATAATAATAATAATAATAATAATAATAATAATAATAATAAGTCTTTATTTTCAAAGGGTTAAGAATTGGGCACGCAGGCCCGTCTGACATTCTGCCCTTCTTCTCTATTTCCTCTCATACATTCTTTCATTCAACATCACTTATGAAGCAACTTTTGACAACAAAAGAACATTAAAACGCATGAAAAATAATCAATAACAAATGACTCACTGAAGCAGTGTTTAACATGGGCACTATAAATACCCAAGGAGGGTGTAACGTGCCATACATAAGGGAATGTTTTTTGGCTAGTTGTCGTTTGAGATAAGTTACCATTATTGTCTTTTTTGTGTTGTTTGTTATGGGGGCATGTAGTCTGTACTAAGGTAGTGTTCAAACAGGATGCGAATGTATGTATCATGATTGGTGGTGTCTTTGATTTCTTGTGGAAGATTGTTCCACAACTGAGCGGCAGAGTATGCTAAGCTTGTTTTATATAAGTCTATCCTAGGTTTAGGGACATGAAGTATATTTAGTCGTTCGCTATGTCTAGCGTTATATTTAAACAATGACCAAAGGTAGCTTGGAGCATTTTGAAATAGGATTTTGTGAATTAGTTTGGTTTTATTAAAAAGCAGGCGCTTGTGGAGTGGCAGTAACCGGAGACGTTTATATAGGTTAGAATTGTCGGTAAGCTTTTCACCATTAATTAAACGCACTGCCCTTTTCTGGAGTGAATATAGGCGTTTTGTTATTGATTTGGAGCATCCATCCCAGACTGTGGAGCAGTAATCAATATGTGTTTGTATATGAGAAGTATAGAATATCTTTCTTGTGTTTTCGTCAAGGAAATTTTTAATTTTGGCAAGTTGGTATACTTTTTTGGCTATTTGTTTAACTAGAGCATGAACATGTGAGTTAAAAGTTAGATTTTGATCTATGATAACACCCAGTGTCTTGTGCTCGGTGACACTTTCTACAGGCGTGCTGCCAATGTGCAGCTGAAGAGTTCTCTGCGAGTTTAGAGTGTGAAGTCTTTGCCTGGTTCCTATTAACATAGACTTTGTTTTAGTAATGTTAATTTGCATGCGGTTTGCATGACTCCAGTTAACTACACTACAAGAATGGAGGTGGAGGCAGTCATTGCGGAGTTCCGCTGGTTGGAGCACAAACAGCACACACATGTCGTGCTGTAACGAACTTACAGAGCTTGTTGGGACGGGTGAAGCCAGACCTGCTTGGTGCAGAGTGACTTGCTTCAATAAAAAATAAAACATCAAAGATAGGGAATATCCGTTTGATCTTTTATCTAGGTCGTGCTGGTGTGGTGAGAAACGAGCAAGATGACAGATTGGATGGATCTGCACAGCTGGGTTGAGGATTAGTGCACGATAAGCTTGATGTGGTTAGAGCTTTCTGAGATCATATGTACAGTGTGAAAGAACAAATACATCATCACGGCCAGGAGAGAATGGTGCTGCAGGGAGTGACCAGAGGATCTGACTGACAATCAGTACTTGGAAGAGAGGTCAGACGGACACATAGTCAGACTGCTACTGATACCATTAGTATTGGGGCTCTCTGCTGGCTGTTGAAGATGAAGACGTTGCGAGTTTGGGAACGTTCCGAGTGCCGTGACGTAGATTCTTGACTCAACTCAACTTAGCGTGAAAGGGAGCCAATGCCCTCATCTAGAGAACCCGAACCCAAAACATATGAAAGGCAAATAATTGTATTTCCACTGAGCGGCCGAGTTATATTATTAATGGCAAGGAATGGTGAGAATGCAGTTTATTATCGAGTTGTTCGAGGAAAATCTGCGACCCAGAATAAATAGCGTAAATAGCATGGAATATTAGTTTATATTAGTTATAACCTTTTTTTTTTTTTTGTTCTCTTTAAAGAGGTCGGTAACCCATGCTTCATTGCACTTCTTTTCTGAGTCATGTCGGACAGGATCATGTGCCATCTAAATATGCTTGATTTCTGGTTCAATGACAATGAGAGGGCGTGACTTCTATATGGTTCGCAGTGTGGCGTGTGGAAATCAAGGGTTCTCAATTTTCTTATGCCAAGGCTGTGTTTTGAGTCCCTTTGCTATATGGTGTTTTACGTTTGCAGCTAGATGGGGCGCGTTACCTAGCTACTGAGAAATTAATTGATGGTATTGATCGACTTTCATAGAAATGTTGGAATGAAGTAAAGATCAAATAACACTGGACAATATAACAAATGGAAAGGTTCGTACCGGTTTATGATCAGCGTTGCCAGTAGTAGGTTGTGCTCAAAGTTTAAATGGAAAGCTGTAGGAACATTCCAACATGGCCACTGCAAGCAAAGATAAAACACCGGTGAGGGATTGTTTGGTGGGTTGTTGTTGGTTGGTGGGTTGTTGTTGGTTGGTGGGTTGTGTTGTTGGTTGGTGGGTTGTGTTGTTGGTTGGTGGGTTGTTGTTGGTTGGTTGGTGGGTTGTTGTTGGTTGGTTGGTGGGTTGTTGTTGGTTGGTGGGTTGTTGTTGGTTGGTTGGTGGGTTGTTGTTGGTTGGTTGGTGAGTTGTTGTTGGTTGGTGGGTTGTTGTTGGTTGGTTGGTGGGTTGTGTTGTTGGTTGGTGGGTTGTTGTTGTTGGTTAATGGGTTTTGTTGTTGGTTGGTGGGTTGTTGTTGGTTGGTGGGTTGTTGTTGGTTGGTGGGTTTTTGTTGGTTGGTGGGTTTTTGTTGGTTGGTGGGTTGTTGTGTTGTTGGTTGGTGGGTTGTTGTTGGTTGGTGGGTTGTTGTTGGTTGGTGGGTTGTTGTTGGTTGGTTGGTGGGTTGTTGTTGTTGTTTGGTGGGTTGTTGTTAATGTTGGTTGGTTGGTTGGTGTGTTGTTGTTGTTGTTGTTGTTGGTTGGTGGGTTGTTATTATTGGTTGGTGTTTTGTTGTTGTTGTTGTTGTTGTTGTTGGTTGGTGTGTTGTTGTTGGTTGGTGGGTTGTTATTGTTGTTGTTGGTTGGTTGGTGGGTGGGTTGTTATTGTTGTTGTTGGTTGGTGGGTTGTTGTTGTTGTTGGTTGGTGGGTTCTCTTCTTGGTTGGTTCGTTGTCAGTTGGTTGACTGGTTTATTCTGTGGTTGGTTGGTTGGTTCTTAATTGGTGGATTGGTTGGTTGATTGTGTGGTTTGATGGTTGATTGATCGGTTGATTAATTGACTGGTTGCTTGGTTGGTTAATTGATTAATTTTATGCTTCGTTGTTTTTGTTTGTTTGTTTGTTGTTGATTGGCTAGTTGATTGAATGCTCGGTTGTTTGGTTGATTGATTGATTGGTTGGTTGATTGTTAAGTTGGTCGGCTGGTTAGTTGGTTGTTTAGTTGTTGACTGGTTGGTTGCTTAGTTGGTAGTGTAGTTAATTGGCTGGTTGATTGGTTGGTTGATTGATTGGTTTGATGGTTGAAATATTTGTGACTTACACATTTTTAATGGTTGGTTGGTTTGTTCTGTCGCTGACTGTTTGATGCTGGTTGGTGGTTTGATGGTTGATATATTGGTGATTAAAAAAAAAAAAATTGGTTGTTAGTTTGTTCTTGGTTGATTAGTTTCTTGGTTGGTTGGTTGGTTGGTTGGTTGGTTGTGTATTTAGTAGGTTTTGTATTTGGTTGATTGGTTGGTTCGTTCTTGACTAAACTCAGCTCATTAAGAAAGTCAAGTAAAGATTGTGGGAACATGTATCATTCTCGTTGCAACGTACTCAAAAATGAAAATTGGTGCCTTTGAACTTAAATATAACAGAGAAATTCTTAGAATGCCGCGGATCAAAAGAAAGCAGATTACTGACAACCCGAAAGATGTGAAGATCAAAGAACACTGACTCATAAAAAGTTTCATGTCTCGTAAACTGAAATACTTTGGCCTATTGCCACACAGGCTTAGACAGAACATTAATGGGAGGCGTGGCTCTTCCCGGAAGAAGAGGCATTAAAGATATCTTGGGAATGAACATGCATAAGGGCAGGGAGACTGGTGTAGGATTGAGAATCTTTCTGGTGGACCTGGATTAGAGCGGCGTAGTGGAAAGATTCTGATGATGTTGGTGATGATGATGGTGGTGGCGATGATGATGGTGGTGATGGTGATGATGATGATGATGATGATGATGATGATGATGATGATGAAGGTGGTGGTGATGGTGGTGGTGATGACGATGGTAGTGGTGATGGTAGTGGTAATGGTAATGATGATGGTTTTGATGATGGTAGTGATAAAAAAAAGTCGCTTAAAAGTCGACAGTGTCGACTTAATTGCACCGGGTTTTATCCCATATGGCTCGGTCTCTTTCCGCAGCACGGAAAGCGTCGCAGAAAGCACGAACTTCGTAGCTCTAGCGACGACCCACAGGAGTCTCCGAAACATTTAACTCGTAAACCGAAGGCCCGGAATCGAACCCACAACCTTCGGAACACGAGTCAAACGGCGATGATGGTAGTGATGATGGTGGTGATGGTTTTGATGATGGTAGTGATGGTTTCGATGATGGTAGTGATGATGGTAGTAATGATGGTAGTGATGGTTTTGATGATGGTAGTGATGATGGTAGTGATGGTTTTGATGACGGTAGTGATGATGGTAGTAATGATGGTAGTGATGGTTTTGATGATGGTAGTGATGATGGTAGTGATGATGGTAGTGATGGTTTTGATGATGGTAGTGATGATTGTAGTGATGGTTTTGATGACGGTAGTGATGATGGTAGTGATGATGGTAGTGATGATGGTAGTGATGGTTTTGATGATGGTAGTGATGATGGTAGTGATGATGGTAGTGATGGTTTTGATGATGGTAGTGATGATTGTAGTGATGATGGTAGTGATGGTTTTGATGATGGTAGTGATGATGGTAGTGATGGTTTTGATGACGGTAGTGATGATGGTAGTGATGATGGTAGTGATGGTTTTGATGATGGTAGTGATGGTTTTGATGATGGTAGTGATGATGGTAGTAATGATGGTAGTGATGGTTTTGATGATGGTAGTGATGATGGTTGTGATGGTTTTGATGACGGTAGTGATGATGGTAGTAATGATGGTAGTGATGGTTTTGATGATGGTAGTGATGATGGTAGTGATGATGGTAGTGATGGTTTTGATGATGGTAGTGATGATTGTAGTGATGGTTTTGATGACGGTAGTGATGATGGTAGTGATGATGGTAGTGATGATGGTAGTGATGGTTTTGATGATGGTAGTGATGATGGTAGTGATGATGGTAGTGATGGTTTTGATGATGGTAGTGATGATTGTAGTGATGATGGTAGTGATGGTTTTGATGATGGTAGTGATGATGGTAGTGATGGTTTTGATGACGGTAGTGATGATGGTAGTGATGATGGTAGTGATGGTTTTGATGATGGTAGTGATGATTGTAGTGATGGTTTTGATGACGGTAGTGATGATGGTAGTGATGATGGTAGTGATGATGGTAGTGATGGTTTTGATGATGGTAGTGATGATTGTAGTGATGGTTTTGATGACGGTAGTGATGATGGTAGTGATGATGGTAGTGATGATGGTAGTGATGATGGTAGTGATGGTTTTGATGATGGTAGTGATGATTGTAGTGATGGTTTTGATGACGGTAGTGATGATGGTAGTGATGATGGTAGTGATGATGGTAGTGATGATGGTAGTGATGGTTTTGATGATGGTAGTGATGATGGTAGTGATGGTTTTGATGACGGTAGTCATGATGGTAGTGATGATGGTAGTGATGGTTTTGATGATGATAGTGATGGTTTTGATGATGGTAGTGATGATGGTAGTGATGGTTTTGATGACGGTAGTGATGATGGTAATGATGATGGTAGTGATGGTTTTGATGATGGTAGTGATGGTTTTGATGATGGTAGTGATGATGGTAGTGATGGTTTTTATGATGGTAGTGATGATGGTAGTGATGGTTTTGATGATGGTAGTGATGATGGTGGCGATGGTTTTGATGATGGTAGTGATGGTTTTGATGATGGTAGTGATGATGGTAGTGATGATGGTAGTGATGATGGTAGTGATGATGGTAGTGATGATGGTGGCGATGGTTTTGATGATGGTAGTGATGGTTTTGATGATGGTAGTGATGATGGTAGTGATGATGGTAGTGATGATGGTAGTGATGATGGTAGTGATGATGGTGGCGATGGTTTTGATGATGGTAGTGATGGTTTTGATGATGGTAGTGATGATGGTAGTGATGATGGTAGTGATGATGGTGGTGATGGTTTTGATGATGGTAGTGATGATGGTGGCGATGGTTTAGATGATGGTAGTGATGATGGTAGTGATGATGGTGGTGGTTATGATGATGGTCCTGATGCTAATACTGGTGATGGTCGTGATGGTGATGATGATAGTGATGATGATGACGATGATTATGATGATAACGGTGATGATGGTCGTGGTGATGATGACGGTGGTGATGATGATGATTACAGTAATGATGATGATAATGATGACGATGAATATAATGTTGATGATAGGTTGATGATGACTAGCAAATATATATTAATCTATTCAAAAGAACATATTCCAGTTGAAAATATTATGAATGAATTAAAACATAGTCACACGTATTGTTCAAATGTGGAACATTTGTTACCCACAACAATTTCAAATTTAACATGAGCACTTTCTGTTTGCACAAAACCTTCTGGAATCGCCTGATTGCTAACGTCTCACTATATTTAAGCAAGCGCTTCGACGATGACGGCGTTTTATAGCTTCGGAATATAACTTCAGTGTTTCAGTTTAAGTATTATTCATTTATTCACTTCACATCTTATATATAAAAAAGGATCTCCGTCCAAATGTATGTCCGTATGTATTTATATATGTATGTCCTTTTTACGTTCGCGAACGGCCCATCCGATTGAGATGAAATTTTCTACACGCCTTCCTTTCATTCCAGAGCTGCCAACTGTGATATTTTGTTAGTGTGAAATCGCCTGCTTACTCAGTATTATTTCATTTTTAATTTTTCATCATAATTTCATATATTTCAGGGGACCTAACTCTGTAAAAGTTATTTCAAGGGGCATAACTTTTCTGTATAACTTATAGTCATATTGTGGCATCGTTTTCAAAGATTTATAAACTCTTTGTCCATAGTTATGTACCGGCATATGAGTTATAATAAATAATGATACAATCTGTAAGGCATTTTCAAAGTTTTCATAAAAATAATGCACAATGCATAACATTGTAACTCATCTTTTTTTGCTTAAGAAGTTACTGTAGTCATGCAGGTGATTAGAAAGAGTTTTCATTAAAAATAATGGATGGTGTGTGGAAGGACATTCTTTTAAGTTACTTTTTTTGTTGTATGAATTTAATGAGAACTTATATGACTACTTATATGAATTAAATGAGATGCTCCCCACCAGGGACTGGGCGAAGCCGGACAGGGTCAGGCAGACAGATAGACAGACAGACAGATAGACAGTCGGGAACAGGAACTTATATGACTACTTATATAAATTAAATGAGATGCTTCACACCAGGTGCTGGGCGATGCCGGGCCGGGTCAGACAGACAGACAGACAGACAGACAGACAGACAGATAGTCGGTAACGGGAACGAGAACTTATATGACTACTTATATGAATTAAATGAGATGCTCCCCACCAGGGTCTGGGCGAAGCCGGGCAGGGTCAGCTAGTAATATATAATTTTACAGTATGCACCTGACGAGATGCAACGAAATAAGCCAGGCAATAATTTGTGCAACATATTGTTTGTAGCTTCTGTGTTTAAATTCACCAAGGGAATGCATTGTTGTAAACTCCTTTGGAGAAATGTCAATTTCATTTCCTAATACCCAACGAGTTTCTGGCTTGCCATAGGGGTTTGAATTCATATGTATCATTACTGGTTGATTAGGAAGAAAATGAATACAAACCTCACAGATATCACTTGCGCTCCTTGGAGCATCGAAGACTTCCAACAAGTCTCCGGTTGCGACCCGCGCGTCCTATACCCTGCAGGCTTCCGGAAGTGGAACTCTTCTCGGAAGTAAGTCGGGATTGTACCAGGACCGGATGGCATGCATGTCAGACAGCCATTAGCGCGTGGTCCTTTGTTGCTGGACTTTCTCTGTGCTTGTCGTTGGAGATCAGGCGGAATAAATTAACGAGGGGGTTCAGGCTGTGGGTAATGATTACAGCTTCTTCACTGCAGGTAGTCATGCGAGATGTTTCCCCTTGTCCCTATTTGGGAATGTGCATAAGCCTCACCAGGGTAGTTACCAGGGATTCCCAAACTTGGGAATTTTAGGTCTCATTGGGGGGGGGGGGAGAGAAATTAAGATTATTTAAAGATCGCGTTAATTCAAGAACCTACCACTTGATAGTGTTTTTCCCTTCATACTTTACAGTTCTGTACTTCTCGGTCTTCTTAAGTTCGTTTTTTTTTCCCGCGGTTCCAACTTCACAGCAACGGGTCGTCCCCATTATGCTCCGTTCCTGTGCCAGTGAATATCACACAAAACGCTCCCCGCTGTCCATGTGAAAAGTGGAAAAGACAGGAGTCTCGACAAACAACAGCCCGCACAGATGCACTGTGCATAATGCCGCCACCAGAATGTCAACACAATAGTCCCCCACAAAACACCCAGTTCATCTCTGATGGAATCAGCAGTCATTTTCCCATCTGGATCTTTCCTAGATGTTCACCCACACATTCCATGAAGTTACAGTTCATCGCCGATGGCAGTGGCAGTCTACCAGAAGCCCAGTAGCCACGCATTTCTGCATACGGTGAAAACCGGTAAACTCTGCGACATAGCCAGCTGCCATCGATCCGAACATGCAGTCACGTTCCAAAACACCTCGGGCAGATTCAAAAGCATGTCACACGAAACTCACAGCTCACAGTGTCGCGCCACGCACTTACTCAGTAGCAGGGCGACGGAACCATCAAGCCTCCTTAGTCGCCTCTTACGACATGCATGGTAGACAACAGTGTTACTATTCTTTGCTTCCCTAACGGGCCCCGGCAACACACGGGAGAAGTTCGTTTTATAACGTAAGCAAATCTTCAAACCACGTTTTATGTAGACGTCTAGAATTGTTCTAGTATGTGTTATTAAATTTAGCTTCCATTTTTACGTATACTGTGTAGGGGTGGGCGGGAGGATTTATAGGGAGGAAATTCGAAGAAAGGAGGGGGAGGTGACATTCTGAAGATATGGTGGGGAAAAAAATTGAAAACCTCTGCTCTACACGGACCACATCTTTGATAACTTTGCAATGTTCTAACTGGACTTCTGTGGTCAAAACACTCAGAATGGATCTCCGTCTCGCGGCCTCGCGCTGACAAAACAGTGCGTGCAGTACCAACCAATGATTCCCAAACTTTTTGTAGATGATGATGATGATGATGATGATGATGATGATGATGATGATGATGATGATGATGATGATGATGATGATGATGATGATGGTGGTGGTGGTGGTGATGATGATGATGATGTACTGACGAAGGCTTTTGCCGCAACGTCAGTTTTGCTACCTGTGATCGTGTTCTAATAAATCTAACCGATTGTACTTTTTTGTTTGTTTTGTGTTGGTGGTTCATTCCCCCAATTACAAGAAAGTCGCATGAATGGTTGTCCCTACAGGAGCCAACAGACGGGGAAATCTCAGCGCAGTTGCGGGACTCAGGCACTCGGATACAACCAGATTTACGGGCAGCCCTGAAAGGCGAGATCCAGAAGGATCTCCAGCTTGATCCTCAAGGATTAGCTGGCTTGTGTATGGAGCAGACACGTGGCAGGGCAGACAGCTGGCTGGCAGGACACTCGAGACAGTTGTAGCACTGGGGTGACTTATGTCGGGAAATTTCCACACTTCCGGTTGTGTAGAGAAAGCAAAACAAGCATAGGTATCTACGTCTGTTGTTGCGGAGTTAAGTGCCAGTGCTGGTGTCTGGTCCCGGTGGGAGGGTGTTAACTCATTTAGTTCTAGAGTGAGTGAGTGAGTGAGTGAGGGAGGGAGGGAGTGAGTGAGTCAGGGAGTGAGTCAGGGAGTCGGTGAGTGAGTGAATGAGTGGGTCAGTGAGTGTATGAATGAGTGAGTGAGTATGCGAGTGAGTGGGTCGCTGGGTGAAAGGTGTGAGTGAGTGGGTGAGTGAATGAGTTGTGGATAGTGAGTGAGGGTATGAATGAGTGTGTGAGTGAGTTAGTGAGTGAACCTATGACACATCATGCATTGCCTGGGACTATAAGAGATAAGAGGAGCTCAAATGTGGGTCTTCTTATTTTTACCTTAGCCAGTCGGTGCTCTTGCAGGTTTGACAAACAGTGTGCCGATGCCCTCAGTGAACAATTAGGCATGAACGATCTTCTTCTCTTCATCGTCTTCTGTCTTGCACGGGTACGTTTTCTTTCCTAACAATTTTGCCAGTATGGTGACCTTACAGCCTACTCCTTACGATCTTCAGCTGCCGTGGGATCTGTCACGTGCACGACTTGTAAACGCCATCTTAAATTTGTTCGTCCTTATCCTAAACAAGATTAGGTGTACTACCTCACGACCCAAGAGATCAGGGAGTTGCGATATCATTAGAAACTAACGGTTCTTATAAACATCCCTAGCCTTATGCTAGGATTCGAACCAGGTATCCCCTGAACCTGGGGCAAATATCGCGATCTCTGAGTCGCACCTGTACCCAACAAACATACAAACAGCTTATCCTGGCTCTAATATGTGTAGTCTTCCGGTGAGTTTATGACGGGGTAGCGGGTTCAAGCCCTACACCAGTCAGTAGAACTATAATGTTGACTTCTCGTTCTTGGCTTGGGGACGTAATTTACAAGTAACTCATAAGTCAGAGTGGTTTCGTCTGATGGCGAGGGACACTGGTAATAGGGAAAGCTAATCCACACACACACATCAGTCCATCACACTAGTAGCACGTGTATGGACAGCTGGAGTTCAAAGCGAGCGAATGGAAAAAGAAGAATACGTTAAGCCAGTCCCTTTGCAAATATCACCTTTAAAGTGTAAGGTATTACCCCTTCACATATTCTATACCACGGTATGATATCAAGTGGTCATTTTCCTTCTTCCCCAATTTTTCTAAGAAAATACTGCAAATTATCTGATGCTGATGTTATCAAGCTGGGTCGTACCGAAAGCTGTACTGGTGGGAACAGAAAACCCTGCTACTGCTGGGGTTTCAACCCGGGCACTGTCTTGGCAAGGAAGCGCCCTGACCATCACCCCACCACTGCTTATGGCTAGTATATTTGTAATTAACGACAGTAAATTACCATTTTAGACGCCTTAAAATCTATTGGGTATATGGTGATAGACTCATTGTTGTAGAGAGCAATGGACGCTTGGTGGGTTAGATGATCAATATCACACGGGTCGCCATTATTTCCCAAGACATTTTTGGTACCAACTTTAGTCTGGGCCGACCTTTTAAAAACTGCGAGTTCGCTCCGATACGGATGGAACCTATGATCACCGGGTCGGCAGGTGAGTGTCTAGCCACTACACCACCGCGGCTCACACACATCCGGATTCATGGCTCGGGTCGGTTCATCCCCAGAGAGTGCCAGGAAGGTAAAGGGCCGAAACATTCCGGAAAGGAGGCCACTTCAGACGATCAGAAGACTTCTGTTGTAATTGATCCTCCATACTGAGGGTAAGATTGAAGGCAAGCGAGCAAGAGGTAGACAACGGTACAAGTGGGAAGATAACACAGATGGACGAATAGATATCTGACAGAATGAACCGTCAGAACGAGAGACAGTGTTGGAGATCCATTGTAGTCAACCTTCATTGTGGAGACGCCACCTGATTGATTGTCATGCTTGCTCCGCGGCTGAGGTTTTATAACTATAAGGAACATTTAAAGAAGAGACATGACTGGTTGATATCTTCCTTTGTGTTCTACGTACTACACAGACATACCAATCGCATGGGAAACGCGGAGCGCGCTGTATTTCGCATACCCCCGCGGTATATGCCACGCTCTCACCTTTACTTCTCTTAATGGCAGAATTGCGGTAACTGCCCGTTACTCGATCGTGTTGACATTTTGTTTCCAATCTTAAGTACCAGATTCTTATTCCTAATATCAAATAGTTTCTTTTCCAACTTTGGGGCTTTCCCGAGTTGCTGGCAACAAAAGTATGCCTCCAGCGGACGGCGGTAAAGAACTTGGCCTCTTCTGTAGCCACCTGGGAAGAACAACTCACCTCCAGGGCCTGGTAAACACACGCGGGAGCATATTGTTGTTAAAGAAGATCACCTCGAGCTGAAGTGCAAGAGATCAAGAGAGCGGTTTTTCTCATTCGCTGTGAAAGAAGTAGGGGAATTCCATCGGCAGCGAGCGGGAAATGTCAGAAATCAGGAGTAAACAAGCTCTTTAAGATCGGAATCTTCTTGCCATGAGGGACGTTCTGTGGAATTCTGGTAAGGCTTTCGCTGGTTTTGCCCCGTGCCTTTTGTTCCCGATCAAACTAGATCCTTACAGAATGCCTCAGGTCTCGGGGTGGGCTGGCAGATGTGATTCCAGGCCTCGTGTGCTGTGTTTGCTTTACGTCCTATTCCCATACGTTTTGTTTGTTCCGTTTACGTTGCATCCTGCTGTCGTTGTACTTGATTATTGTACTTGTTGTGCCTGATCTTCCTGCCGCTGTTTGTTTTTTACGCTGCTGTAAAACCCTTCTCTCACTTCATAGGGCGGAATCATACCCCCATCTAGGTAGTACTGTAGACAGAGATGGGTAAACATATAAGGATATCAAAATATGAATACAAAGGGCAAGCGCAGCTTTTACAGCGCTAGGGAATGTGCGAGGCCTGGATACTTACTAAACCAGCTGAATAGCGCATAAAAGCCTTTGAATATGCATGCTATAGACAGGTTCTATGAATATCTTGGATACGGAAAAGAACATTTGCATCCATACGACAAGAGCTGAATATTGAAGAAGGTTTGGCTACTAAAGACGGTAAAGCAAGGACAATTGAAATATTTTATTCACTTGAAAGTTTGGAGAGAACAATAATGGAGGGGTTTACTTCCGGGAAGAGAGGAAGAGGACGACCAAAGAGAAGATGGGTGCAGGATGTGGCAGATGATCTCCAGATGGGTGTATCGGGCACGGGACATCTTGCTTATGACCGAGAAGTATTCCGGAAGGTTGTTATGGGAGCGAGATTCTGCAAAGGACATGATACTGAATTAACGACTGAGTGAATGAATGAATGAAAGAAAGAAAGAATGAATGAACGAACGACCGAACGAACGAACAAATGAATGAATTAATTAATTTGTGGAAGTCAAAAGGAGTCTCCGTGGCGAAGTGGTTATGCCGTCTGCCTTGCGTTTGGAAGTTAGTGGGTTCGATTCCGGGATACGCCTTTCGGTTTACGAGTGCAATTTTCTCGGAGACTCCTGGGGATCGTCGCTGGAGCTACGAAGTTAGTGTTTTGTGTGACGTTTTCGTTAGGCAGCCCTGCGGGAAAAGACCGAGCCATGTGGGATGATTCCCGGCGCAATAAAGCAGACTCTCTTCCACTTTATACAAGTTTTTCTCCTTGCTCTCGGCTTACAAACTGTGATAGCGCTGTCATATCACAGACCCGTAGCAGAAAACTGGACAATGCATATTTTCTAATTATATTCCTTGTTAAAGGATGCTCGAAAAAGGGGGAGGGTTGAGGGCAAGCGTGCAGGGGGAAGATAACGTCACCTAGAAGAGATGCTCTAAGGCAGTGTTTCCCAACGTGGGGCCCACGCCCCACAGGGGGGCAATTCGATTGTTAAGGGGTGCAATTCGAAAATAGAAGATATCGGCTGGATATAACAAAACGGGCAGACTTGAGACTGAAGTTAACTAAATTGGAACCTGACATAATATCTCTTTGCAGCAAGCATCAAACGCAAGGATCTCACTAAATTTAAATAATTAATAATAATTAAAATAATATAGAAACATCTTTCATTAAAATTATTTTGTACTTGAATTTCAGTTCTCCATTATATGTTTTGAAAATTTACTTATTGTTTCCTCAATAATTTCTTAGGGATTATCAGTCCTTTGGCTAGGATCGGGTGCGTTTGCTACTCTCCCCCCAGTAGTGTGCCTGGTCTGGTCGGAGGCCGGGATGATCAAATAAAAACCCATCACATATCTTCACTTTAGATGTGGGCCTGGTGGACCACTGTGGGCAATAGCTCACAGTGAGACTTACGGTCCACACAAAAAAGGGGGAGGCGGGGGAACCAGCTTGTCTGAGGTAACCGCCAACCCCCCCCCCCCCCCCCCCCCAAAAAAAAAAAAAAAAAATTCACCCAACACAACCGACACACAGCTCTGGCCCCTCTGGGAACAGTGAGCCCTTCTAAAAAAAAACATCAAGTTTCTTTGGTGAACATTTAAATTTTTGAATATTAAAAATGATGCATATGTTGGGGGGGGGGGGGGAGAGAAGAGGGGGTATAAGAATTTTAGAAAGGCTTAGGTGGGGCACAGCGCAAAAAAGGTTGGGAAACACTGCTCTAAGGTCTTGGCGAGACCTGACTTAGGTCTTGCCAGCTCGGCGGCCTTGTTACCTACATAAATCTAATCTCAATCCAGAAATTGCATTGTTTGGGTGTCAGTTTCAGTCTGGAATTAGTGTTGAAGCAGGAAGTGAACGCCCCGTTTGCCCTCCTTGGGACTTATTGGGTATATGTTGGTAGCCCCAGATGTTTATAGACCAATCGGAACTCGAGGTGTCTTGTGGCCAATACTACGCTGTCCGCGTCTACTCCCCAATAATTTCCCTATACCTATGTTAGGGTCAACTACAGAGTTGAGTGCGTGACGCGACACTGTGAGCTATGAATTTCGTGTGAAATGCTTTAACATCTGTCTGCGGTTGTTCGTAGAGTAAACTGCATGTGCGGAATAATGGCAGCCGGCTTTGTCGCAGAACAGACTAGTTTGCCTTATGCAGTAATATTTGGCTGCCGGTTTTCTAGTGACTGCCGCTTCCATCGATGATGAGCTATATTTTTCGTGGAGGACTTTTGTGTTGGCATTCTGGTGTCGGCATTATGCACAGTGTACCTGTGCGGATGTTGATTTGTCGAGACTTCTATTTGTTCCACTTTTCACATAGGGCAGTGAGGAGCATTCTGTGTGACATTCACTGGCACATGAACAGAGCATAATGGGGAGACCCGATGCCGTGAAGTTGGAACCGCGACTAATGACTAAATGACTAGACTATCGCTATCTCTAAAAGCTGCGTTTGGCGTTTCCCCAAAGCGGAAGTTCCCAAATCATTAAAAGGGCAATTGACAGAGCGTCTTTCGGTTGTTCTACTTGACACGAATGTTGTTAGATTGTGACGATTTCTCCAGAACTTCCCGAGGTTCAATGGTTCCGCTATGATGAAGCTTTCGATTAGCACAAACTTTGCATGTTTCGAGGCTGAAAGAGTCACAGCAAATCCCTACGAAGATGGTAGACATTCAGCACCCACGCCTTGCACTCAGACGTGAAGATCTCATTCACGTTTTCGTATTGAGTGTCCTGCTTGGCTCTTGGGATGAAAACAAATTCATTATCACTCCACAAAATTCTTCATGCATAAAAAGCAACTCGAAACAACAATGTGTGAGGGCAACAGGTTGTGTTCCCTTCCCACAATGTGATGTTCCCATTTTATTACCTTTATTTGGAGTTGTCTTTGTTTCGGAGATATCCAATTTTATGATACTGACTACACCCAGCATTCCTTTCTGGTTATATATTGTTCCAGTTTTATTGTCTTTATTTATTGTTGTCTTTGTTTCGGAGATATCCAATTTTATTATACATTTATGCTGCTTAACATCCGCAGAACAAAGTTTTGAACATTTATATAACCCGTGGCTTCACTCACATAGTTCTCACTCGTTGGGTACGTTCTGGCAAGTGTTTTGTTAGATAAGAAAATGGTCTTCTCCCATGTTATCAAAATCGTCGAGGTTTCTATAACAACACGTTTTCATATTGGTTACTTCTTGTGAGGCGGAGCCCGCCCTTTTGGTTATCTATTTATTCCATACACAACCTGTTCGTCTATCCGCCCGTCCACCTGTTACCTGATCGTCAGTTAACTTGTCTGTCTGACTGTCTGTCTGTCCGTCCGTCCGTTCGTCCCTCCTTTCTCCTTCCCTCTCTCCCTCCCACCGGCCGTCCGTCCGTCTGTCCTTTCCTCCTATTTATCTATTTATTCCACATGCAATTTGTCTATCCGCCCGTCAGCCTGTCTATCACCTGATCGTCATTTAGCCCGCTCGTTTGTCTGCATTCGTTCCTCCTCCTCCCCGCATCCATCCTTAACAAATGTCCCTTCATCAAACCGTCCGCCAGTCTGTCTGCTCACTGCCCTTACACTCATCAACTGACAAAACAACTTCTTTCACATATGTTTATTACAATAAGCCAAATCCCCCACCTTTAACTCCCATATGAACACACCCCCTTCTTCTTTCTCGCCACTGTTTCACATTAATTCAACATTATTCATCTGTCCTGTTCTGCGCCAAACATATTTCACCAAGTTATTTGCCTTTTCAACACAGAGAACAAACGACACTGGCCCGTCCCCAAAGACGGTCAGAGGTCAACGGCTGCCGCGCGACAGGCATAAGCATGATGATGTGCGTTGAACCGGAAGGTAATTCTGTGATGATTTTACGACTGTATGTCGCAGAGCAACCAGGTCAGGACGGATATAAAGTTTATTGATTAAGCTATCCACTCTCGGTGACTAATGTCGGATCTGGCCGGCCGGTGAATCACAATCTGGGGTGAATAAATACATGGTGCATGTTCCTTGCAGGACTTTGTGATCAACCCCATGCTGCTATTCAGGGCAATTTCACGTTCAGTACCGTATTTTGCCGGCTCAGTGGCCGAGTTCGTTCCGGTCGCAGTTCGTAATCTAGCATACTGCGTTCGAAACACAGCTGCGGCGATTTGGAAGCAGACCTTCTTGCGTTGGTTTCCATACAATGGTACGAGTGCCGGTTATTAAGAAAGCAATGGCAAACTACTCAACGTAAACTTGCCCAGGAATCACAAACGGCTAAACAATGCCGGAGTTGACTGCTAAGTCCTGTAAAGAATATGCAATTAACTGTTGTTGTTAATTTCATAAAAGATATGATTTCGGGGTATTCCAGACGGTTCAAAATGATTATCGGTCGTGATTATAGGTAAATCTAACATTTTCGAACACCTGTTAGGTGTAGTGACTAAATAGTTGCGATGTGCGACTCAGGCGTTTGCGGGTACGAATTCCAGCATAAGGTATTGGTTCGAATCCCAGACATCTTGACAAGATCCAGTTGGTGTCAATGATTTCACAGGACAGACAGACAGACAGACAGACAGACAGACAGACAGACAGACAGACAGACAGACAGACAGACAGGCAGGCAGACAGACAGACAGACAGACAGACAGACAGACAGACAGCAAAAGAAGACGAGGAACAAATAGTTAATTAGACTAATGCCCACAACATAAGACGAGGAAGAAATAAGTAATTAAACAACAACATAACACAACATAAGACGAGGAAGAAATAGTTAATTAGACTAATGCCCACAACATAAGACGAGGAAGAAATAAGTCAGTAGACTAATGCCCACAACATAAGACGAGGAAGAAATAAGTAAGTAGACTAATGCCCACAACATAAGACGAGGAAGAAATAAGTCAGTAGACTAATGCCAACAACATAAGACGAGGAAGAAATAAGTCAGTAGACTAATGCCCACAACATAAGACGAGGAAGAAATAAGTCAGTAGACTAATGCCAACAACATAAGACGAGGAAGAAATAAGTAATTAAACAACAACATAACACAACATAAGACGAGGAAGAAATAGTTAATTAGACTAATGCCCACAACATAAGACGAGGAAGAAATAAGTCAGTAGACTAATGCCCACAACATAAGACGAGGAAGAAATAAGTCAGTAGACTAATGCCAACAACATAAGACGAGGAAGAAATAAGTCAGTAGACTAATGCCAACAACATAAGACGAGGAAGAAATAAGTCAGTAGACTAAAGCCAACAACATAAGACGAGGAAGAAATAAGTCAGTAGACTAATGCCCACAACATAAGTCGAGGAAGAAATAAGTCAGTAGACTAATGCCCACAACATAAGACGAGGAAGAAATAAGTCAGTAGACTAATGCCAACAACATAAGACGAGGAAGAAATAAGTCAGTAGACTAATGCCAACAACATAAGACGAGGAAGAAATAAGTCAGTAGACTAATGCCAACAACATAAGACGAGGAAGAAATAAGCCAGTAGACTAATGCCAACAACATAAGACGAGGAAGAAATAAGTCAGTAGACTAATGCCAACAACATAAGACGAGGAAGAAATATGTAATTAAACAAAAACATAACACAACATAAGACGAGGAAGAAATAGTTAATTAGACTAATGCCCACAACATAAGACGAGGAAGAAATAAGTCAGTAGACTAATGCCCACAACATAAGACGAGGAAGAAATAAGTCAGTAGACTAATGCCAACAACATAAGACGAGGAAGAAATAAGTCAGTAGACTAATGCCAACAACATAAGACGAGGAAGAAATAAGTCAGTAGACTAATGCCCACAACATAAGACGAGGAAGAAATAAGTAAGTAGACTAATGCCAACAACATAAGACCAGGAAGAAATAAGTCAGTAGACTAATACCAACAACATAAGACGAGGAAGAAATAAGTCAGTAGACTAATGACCACAACATAAGACGAGGAAGAAATAAGTCAGTAGACTAATGCCCACAACATAAGACGAGGAAGAAATAAGTCAGTAGACTAATGCCCACAACATAAGACGAGGAAGAAATAAGTCAGTAGACTAATGCCCACAACATAAGACGAGGAAGAAATAAGTCAGTAGACTAATGCCCACAACATAAGACGAGGAAGAAATAAGTCAGTAGACTAATGCCCACAACATAAGACGAGGAAGAAATAAGTCAGTAGACTAATGCCCACAACATAAGACGAGGAAGAAATAAGTCAGTAGACTAATGCCCACAACATAAGACGAGGAAGAAATAAGTCAGTAGACTAATGCCCACAACATAAGACGAGGAAGAAATAAGTCAGTAGACTAATGCCCACAACATAAGACGAGGAAGAAATAAGTCAGTAGACTAATGCCCACAACATAAGACGAGGAAGAAATAGTTAATTAGACTAATGCCCACAACATAAGACGAGGAAGAAATAAGTCAGTAGACTAATGCCCACAGCAAAAGACGAGGAAGAAATAAGTCAGTAGACTAATGCCAACAACATAAGACGAGGAAGAAATAAGTCAGTAGACTAATGCCCACAACATAAGACGAGGAAGAAATAAGTCAGTAGACTAATGCCCACAACATAAGACGAGGAAGAAATAAGTCAGTAGACTAATGCCCACAACATAAGACGAGGAAGAAATAAGTCAGTAGACTAATGCCCACAACATAAGACGAGGAAGAAATAAGTCAGTAGACTAATGTCCACAACATAAGACGAGGAAGAAATAAGTCAGTAGACTAATGCCCACAACATAAGACGAGGAAGAAATAAGTCAGTAGACTAATGCCCACAACATACGACGAGGAAGAAATAAGTCAGTAGACTAATGCCCACAACATAAGACGAGGAAGAAATAAGTCAGTAGACTAATGCCCACAACATAAGACGAGGAAGAAATAAGTCAGTAGACTAATACCCACAACATAAGACGAGAAAGAAATAAGTCAGTAGACTAATGCCCACAACATAAGACGAGGAAGAAATAAGTCAGTAGACTAATGCCCACAACATAAGACGAGGAAGAAATAAGTCAGTAGACTAATGCCCACAACATAAGACGAGGAAGAAATAAGTCAGTAGACTAATGCCCACAACATAAGACGAGGAAGAAATAAGTCAGTAGACTAATGCCCACAACATAAGACGAGGAAGAAATAAGTCAGTAGACTAATGCCCACAACATAAGACGAGGAAGAAATAAGTCAGTAGACTAATGCCCACAACATAAGACGAGGAAGAAATAAGTCAGTAGACTAATGCAAACAACATAAGACGAGGAGGAAATAAGTCAGTAGACTAATTTCCACAACATAAGACGAGGTCTTATATAAGTATAAGACTAATTTATAGACTAATGACAAATTATAGACTAATGCCCACAACAACATACGAGGAGGAAATAAGTCAGTAGACTAATGCCAACAACATAAGACGAGGAAGAAATAAGTCAGTAGACTAAAGCCAACAACATAAGACGAGGAAGAAATAAGTCAGTAGACCAATGCCCACAACATAAGACGAGGAAGAAATAAGTCAGTAGACTAATGCCCACAACATAAGACGAGGAAGAAATAAGCCAGTAGACTAATGCCAACAACATAAGACGAGGAAGAAATAAGTCAGTAGACTAATGCCAACAACATAAGACGAGGAAGAAATATGTAATTAAACAAAAACATAACACAACATAAGACGAGGAAGAAATAGTTAATTAGACTAATGCCCACAACATAAGACGAGGAAGAAATAAGTCAGTAGACTAATGCCCACAACATAAGACGAGGAAGAAATAAGTCAGTAGACTAATGCCAACAACATAAGACGAGGAAGAAATAAGTCAGTAGACTAATGCCAACAACATAAGACGAGGAAGAAATAAGTCAGTAGACTAATGCCCACAACATAAGACGAGGAAGAAATAAGTAAGTAGACTAATGCCAACAACATAAGACCAGGAAGAAATAAGTCAGTAGACTAATGCCAACAACATAAGACGAGGAACAAATAAGTCAGTAGACTAATGACCACAACATAAGACGAGGAAGAAATAAGTCAGTAGACTAATGCCCACAACATAAGACGAGGAAGAAATAAGTCAGTAGACTAATGCCCACAACATAAGACGAGGAAGAAATAAGTCAGTAGACTAATGCCCACGACATAAGACGAGGAAGAAATAAGTCAGTAGACTAATGCCCACAACATAAGACGAGGAAGAAATAAGTCAGTAGACTAATGCCCACAACATAAGACGAGGAAGAAATAAGTCAGTAGACTAATGCCCACAACATAAGACGAGGAAGAAATACGTCAGTAGACTAATGCCCACAACATAAGACGAGGAAGAAATAAGTCAGTAGACTAATGCCCACAACATAAGATGAGGAAGAAATAAGTCAGTAGACTAATGCCCACAACATAAGACGAGGAAGAAATAAGTCAGTAGACTAATGCCCACAACATAAGACGAGGAAGAAATAAGTCAGTAGACTAATGCCCACAACATAAGACGCGGAAGAAATAAGTCAATAGACTAATGCCCACAACATAAGACGAGGAAGAAATAAGTCAGTAGACTAATGCCCACAACATAAGACGAGGAAGAAATAAGTCAGTAGACTAATGCCCACAACATAAGACGAGGAAGAAATAAGTCAGTAGACTAATGCCCACAACATAAGACGAGGAAGAAATAAGTCAGTAGACTAATGCCCACAACATAAGACGAGGAAGAAATAGTTAATTAGACTAATGCCCACAACATAAGACGAGGAAGAAATAAGTCAGTAGACTAATGCCCACAGCATAAGACGAGGAAGAAATAAGTCAGTAGACTAATGCCAACAACATAAGACGAGGAAGAAATAAGTCAGTAGACTAATGCCCACAACATAAGACGAGGAAGAAATAAGTCAGTAGACTAATGCCCACAACATAAGACGAGGAAGAAATAAGTCAGTAGACTAATGCCCACAACATAAGACGAGGAAGAAATAAGTCAGTAGACTAATGCCCACAACATAAGACGAGGAAGAAATAAGTCAGTAGACTAATGCCCACAACATAAGACGAGGAAGAAATAAGTCAGTAGACTAATGCCCACAACATAAGACGAGGAAGAAATAAGTCAGTAGACTAATGCCCACAACATACGACGAGGAAGAAATAAGTCAGTAGACTAATGCCCACAACATAAGACGAGGAAGAAATAAGTCAGTAGACTAATGCCCACAACATAAGACGAGGAAGAAATAAGTCAGTAGACTAATGCCCACAACATAAGACGAGGAAGAAATAAGTCAGTAGACTAATGCCCACAACATAAGACGAGGAAGAAATAAGTCAGTAGACTAATGCCCACAACATAAGACGAGGAAGAAATAAGTCAGTAGACTAATGCCCACAACATAAGACGAGGAAGAAATAAGTCAGTAGACTAATGCCCACAACATAAGACGAGGAAGAAATAAGTCAGTAGACTAATGCCCACAACATAAGACGAGGAAGAAATAAGTCAGTAGACTAATGCCCACAACATAAGACGAGGAAGAAATAAGTCAGTAGACTAATGCCCACAACATAAGACGAGGAAGAAATAAGTCAGTAGACTAATGCAAACAACATAAGACGAGGAGGAAATAAGTCAGTAGACTAATTTCCACAACATAAGACGAGGTCTTATATAAGTATAAGACTAATTTATAGACTAATGACAAATTATAGACTAATGCCCACAACAACATACGAGGAGGAAATAAGTCAGTAGACTAATGCCAACAACATAAGACGAGGAAGAAATAAGTCAGTAGACTAAAGCCAACAACATAAGACGAGGAAGAAATAAGTCAGTAGACCAATGCCCACAACATAAGACGAGGAAGAAATAAGTCAGTAGACTAATGCCCACAACATAAGACGAGGAAGAAATAAGTCAGTAGACTAATGCCCACAACATAAGACGAGGAAGAAATAAGCCAGTAGACTAATGCCAACAACATAAGACGAGGAAGAAATAAGTCAGTAGACTAATGCCAACAACATAAGACGAGGAAGAAATATGTAATTAAACAAAAACATAACACAACATAAGACGAGGAAGAAATAGTTAATTAGACTAATGCCCACAACATAAGACGAGGAAGAAATAAGTCAGTAGACTAATGCCCACAACATAAGACGAGGAAGAAATAAGTCAGTAGACTAATGCCAACAACATAAGACGAGGAAGAAATAAGTCAGTAGACTAATGCCAACAACATAAGACGAGGAAGAAATAAGTCAGTAGACTAATGCCCACAACATAAGACGAGGAAGAAATAAGTAAGTAGACTAATGCCAACAACATAAGACCAGGAAGAAATAAGTCAGTAGACTAATGCCAACAACATAAGACGAGGAACAAATAAGTCAGTAGACTAATGACCACAACATAAGACGAGGAAGAAATAAGTCAGTAGACTAATGCCCACAACATAAGACGAGGAAGAAATAAGTCAGTAGACTAATGCCCACAACATAAGACGAGGAAGAAATAAGTCAGTAGACTAATGCCCACGACATAAGACGAGGAAGAAATAAGTCAGTAGACTAATGCCCACAACATAAGACGAGGAAGAAATAAGTCAGTAGACTAATGCCCACAACATAAGACGAGGAAGAAATAAGTCAGTAGACTAATGCCCACAACATAAGACGAGGAAGAAATAAGTCAGTAGACTAATGCCCACAACATAAGACGAGGAAGAAATAAGTCAGTAGACTAATGCCCACAACATAAGATGAGGAAGAAATAAGTCAGTAGACTAATGCCCACAACATAAGACGAGGAAGAAATAAGTCAGTAGACTAATGCCCACAACATAAGACGAGGAAGAAATAAGTCAGTAGACTAATGCCCACAACATAAGACGCGGAAGAAATAAGTCAATAGACTAATGCCCACAACATAAGACGAGGAAGAAATAAGTCAGTAGACTAATGCCCACAACATAAGACGAGGAAGAAATAAGTCAGTAGACTAATGCCCACAACATAAGACGAGGAAGAAATAAGTCAGTAGACTAATGCCCACAACATAAGACGAGGAAGAAATAAGTCAGTAGACTAATGCCCACAACATAAGACGAGGAAGAAATAGTTAATTAGACTAATGCCCACAACATAAGACGAGGAAGAAATAAGTCAGTAGACTAATGCCCACAGCATAAGACGAGGAAGAAATAAGTCAGTAGACTAATGCCAACAACATAAGACGAGGAAGAAATAAGTCAGTAGACTAATGCCCACAACATAAGACGAGGAAGAAATAAGTCAGTAGACTAATGCCCACAACATAAGACGAGGAAGAAATAAGTCAGTAGACTAATGCAAACAACATAAGACGAGGAGGAAATAATTCAGTAGACTAATTTCCACAACATAAGACGAGGTCTTATATAAGTATAAGACTAATTTATAGACTAATGCCCACAACAACAGACGAGGAGGAAATAAGTCAGTAGACTAATGCCAACAACATAAGACGAGGAAGAAATAAGTCAGTAGACTAAAGCCAACAACATAAGACGAGGAAGAAATAAGTCAGTAGACCAATGCCCACAACATAAGACGAGGAAGAAATAAGTCAGTAGACTAATGCCCACAACATAAGACGAGGAAGAAATAAGTCAGTAGACTAATGCCCACAACATAAGACGAGGAAGAAATAAGCCAGTAGACTAATGCCAACAACATAAGACGAGGAAGAAATAAGTCAGTAGACTAATGCCAACAACATAAGACGAGGAAGAAATATGTAATTAAACAAAAACATAACACAACATAAGACGAGGAAGAAATAGTTAATTAGACTAATGCCCACAACATAAGACGAGGAAGAAATAAGTCAGTAGACTAATGCCCACAACATAAGACGAGGAAGAAATAAGTCAGTAGACTAATGCCAACAACATAAGACGAGGAAGAAATAAGTCAGTAGACTAATGCCCACGACATAAGACGAGGAAGAAATAAGCCAGTAGACTAATGCCCACAACATAAGACGAGGAAGAAATAAGTAAGTAGACTAATGCCAACAACATAAGACCAGGAAGAAATAAGTCAGTAGACTAATGCCAACAACATAAGACGAGGAAGAAATAAGTCAGTAGACTAATGACCACAACATAAGACGAGGAAGAAATAAGTCAGTAGACTAATGCCCACAACATAAGACGAGGAAGAAATAAGTCAGTAGACTAATGCCCACAACATAAGACGAGGAAGAAATAAGTCAGTAGACTAATGCCCACGACATAAGACGAGGAAGAAATAAGTCAGTAGACTAATGCCCACAACATAAGACGAGGAAGAAATAAGTCAGTAGACTAATGCCCACAACATAAGACGAGGAAGAAATAAGTCAGTAGACTAATGCTCACAACATAAGACGAGGAAGAAATAAGTCAGTAGACTAATGCCCACAACATAAGACGAGGAAGAAATAAGTCAGTAGACTAATGCCCACAACATAAGATGAGGAAGAAATAAGTCAGTAGACTAATGCCCACAACATAAGACGCGGAAGAAATAAGTCAGTAGACTAATGCCCACAACATAAGACGAGGAAGAAATAAGTCAGTAGACTAATGCCCACAACATAAGACGAGGGAGAAATAAGTCAGTAGACTAATGCCCACAACATAAGACGAGGAAGAAATAAGTCAGTAGACTAATGCCCACAACATAAGACGAGGAAGAAATAAGTCAGTAGACTAATGCCCACAACATAAGACGAGGAAGAAATAGTTAATTAGACTAATGCCCACAACATAAGACGAGGAAGAAATAAGTCAGTAGACTAATGCCCACAGCATAAGACGAGGAAGAAATAAGTCAGTAGACTAATGTCAACAACATAAGACGAGGAAGAAATAAGTCAGTAGACTAATGCCCACAGCATAAGACGAGGAAGAAATAAGTCAGTAGACTAATGTCAACAACATAAGACGAGGAAGAAATAAGTCAGTAGACTAATGCCCACAACATAAGACGAGGAAGAAATAAGTCAGTAGACTAATGCCCACAACATAAGACGAGGAAGAAATAAGTCAGTAGACTAATACCCACAACATAAGACGAGGAAGAAATAAGTCAGTAGACTAATGCCCACAACATAAGACGAGGAAGAAATAAGTCAGTAGACTAATGCCCACAACATAAGACGAGGAAGAAATAAGTCAGTAGACTAATGCCCACAACATAAGACGAGGAAGAAATAAGTCAGTAGACTAATGCCCACAACATAAGACGAGGAAGAAATAAGTCAGTAGACTAATGCCCACAACATAAGACGAGGAAGAAATAAGTCAGTAGACTAATGCCCACAACATAAGACGAGGAAGAAATAAGTCAGTAGACTAATGCCCACAACATAAGACGAGGAAGAAATAAGTCAGTAGACTAATGCAAACAACATAAGACGAGGAGGAAATAAGTCAGTAGACTAATGCCCACAACATAAGACGAGGAAGAAATAAGTCAGTAGACTAATGCAAACAACATAAGACGAGGAGGAAATAAGTCAGTAGACTAATGTCCACAACATAAGACGAGGTCTTATATAAGTATAAGACTAATTTATAGACTAATGACAAATTATAGACTAATGCCCACAACAACATACGAGGAGGAAATAAGTCAGTAGACTAATATCCACAACATAAGACGAGGAAGAAATAAGTCAGTAGACTAATGCCCACAACATAAGACGAGGAAGAAATAAGTCAGTAGACTAATGCCCACAACATAAGACGAGGAAGAAATAAGTCAGTAGACTAATGCCCACAACATAAGACGAGGAGGAAATAAGTCAGTAGACTAATGCCCACAACATAAGACGAGGAAGAAATAAGTCAGTAGACACAACATAACCCGTACCGGGCACAACATACTAGCCCATGTTTGTGTAGACCACTCGGTGGACCACGTGATGGATATCCACCCGACCGCCTTTACTTCCGGCAACATTTCCTGGCACCCATGTTTACCCTTTTATTTGGACATGTAATGAGAAGTACACAACTTGGTGGCAACTGGCAAGGTTGAGGAGAAAAGAACAAGGGGAAGGCAGAAATTTAAATTTCTGGATGGCTTGGCCACATGGCATTGTGGAGACAAGAACACAGAGCTGATCCACGACTCTGGTGATCGTGTGAAACATGACCGCCCACGCTTACTGGCACGGCACATCATGATGACGGTGATTTTAAGCTCAACCGACAAGTAAGCTGATGTACATCTTCAAAGATGATTCCCTCATTCATGGGGATCCTAGACCTGACTACCCGGTCCACAGACCTGATTCATAGTCTAGGAAATTCAGAAGGAGGAGAATGATCACATTTTCTGAATACCAGAGTTTCGAGTAGCACGTGTTGTTCTAGATTTGGCTCCATTTGAACTATTACCTATTTGAAAGTGAGTACCAGCCTCAGGTGTTGTCTAGACAGAGCCTTCTTGTCAAAAGCCGAGGCCAACCTGGTCTTGTATGTTCTTTCTCCCGAATACACCTGGAGACGTCGAGATGAATTTATGCGAAGGAAAGCAGCAGTCACCTTGAGCTTTGTTGACATCTTCATAGTGTGTGTCTTCCAATGGAGCGTGTGGAGGGCAAAGATAGTGTTCTCTGTTCCGTATATTTTGGACATGCTGTAACTATCTGTAAAGTTTAACCAACTGACTGTATTTTTGTATTGCGCTCGTTAGCTTTGCACTCAAGCGTAGTCCATACACTACTTCCAGTAGAGCTGGACTAAATTTTGCGTGTGGATTAGCTTTCCCTATTAACAGTGTCTCTCGCCATCAGGCGAACCCTCTCCGACTTCAGATGTATTTGTAATGTGCGGTGAAATCAAGGACGAGAGGTCAACATTTTAGTCCAGCTGACCGGTATAAGGGTTGAACCCCTCACTTCGGCATCAGCACACCGGATGTGTAAGAACGCGTGTTCTTATCTATTCGGCCATGCTGGCCTACGTATTTCATATCGCCGGCGCTGTTGCGAAGGGATTATCAACATAATTTGTAATCCCGCATACCGCGTTCGAAACACAGCTACATGCGATTTGGAAGCAGGCCGCCTTGCGCTGGTTTTCATACAATGGCATGAGTACACGGCGTTGAGAAAACAATGGCAAACTACTGAACATAAACTTGTTAAGAAATCACCAACAGCTTCAAAAAAATGCACGGGTTGACTGCCGCGTCCTGTAAAGGATACCCAACTATTATTATTATGTTTAGCTGGTCTGGTATGTAAATGTGTTTCTATTTATTGTCTATCTACAGAATCTTGAACATATCTTTGTGCTTCATTGTAGATTTTATTGCTACTGAAAGGAGACGCTTCTGTTCTTCATTACTGCGTCTATTTTCTGAAAATTTGTATTCGTCGAAATAATAAATGTGTACACATGTTGTTGCTGTTTGTGTTCCCTTTGTTTGTTGCCAAATGTTGCCTGTTGTTTGTGTATTTTGTTTGTGTGTTTTGTTTGTGTATTTTGTTTTGTATTGTGTTTGTGTGTTTTGTTTGTATGTTTCGTATGAGCATTTTGGTTGTGTATTGTGTTTTGTGTATTTGTTTATGTATTGTGTTTGTGTAATATATTTGTGTATTTGTGTGGGTATTGTGTTTGTGTATTGTTTAGTGTATTTTGTTTGTGTAAACAATTATTTTAGTAAACATCTCCCAAAAATGGTAGAAGATAGGCGAAAAATACAGAAAGAAATAGTTAAATTGGGGCAGTATTTGCAGTTTTTGAATACCCGTGTTTGACATGTGTAAAAGTTGTCAGTAACGATAACTTTCTATCTTCTGTATCTCCGTGCTATTCTCTCCCTTGGAAAGTCAACATTGTCTCGCGTTACTTTTGTCTGTGAACAATTGAGATGATTGTGAACGGACGAGCCGGGTAATCCGAACTACAATGATGATTGCGAACGACGAGAAGAGAGCGAACGAACTAGCGAGAGGGAAGGAGATAGAAGAGAGAGCGAGAGCGAGAGAAAAAGACAAGAAGAGAGCAAAAGAGAGAAACGGAGAACGAGCAAGTGAATAAGAGAGCGAGCGAAAGAGTGAGATAAAGAGAGAGAGAGAGAGAGAGCGGTGGGGGGGGGGGGGGGGTGGCGAGCGAGAATGAGAGAGAGCGCGAGTGAGAGAGAGAGAGAGAGAGAGAGAGAGAGAGAGAGAGAGAGAGAGAAACAGAAAGCGAGAGAAAATAAGAGAAAGCAAGAGAGAAGTAGCTAAAGCCCAAGGGAAATAAAACAGAGATTATGAAAATGAGGTTAATTTAAAATGCTCTCTGTTTCTATCTATCTATCTATCTATCTATCTATCTATCTATCTATCTATCTATCTATCTATCTATCTATCTAACTATCTATCTCTATCTGTCTGTCTGTGTGTCCGTCCGTCCATCCGTCCGTCCGTACCTCCGCCCGCCCGTCCGCCCGTACCTCCGCCCGCCCGCCCGTCCGTCCGTCAGTCTGTCACACTCTATAGCTGTCTTCTATCTTTCTCTATATATCTCTCTGCTTGCCTGTCTGTTTGTCTGTCTGAATGTTTGTCTGTGTGTCTCTCAACATATCAGACAAATGTGACATAAACACATAATCATGGTGTGCCATATCTGGCTGTCTCACAAGCTGGTCGTGGATCAGTTCTGTGTCTTGTCCCAGTTATACCACGTGGCCCAGCCATCTATATACGTATCTATCTGCCTTCCCTTTGTTCTGTTCCCATTTGTCTTGCCAGTTGTCACTAGGTCTTCTTACTTTCTCCTCACAACATGCCCACAAATATTGTCTGTCTAATTTCTCGAATCAATTCACTGTTTAAATGTATGTCTGTTAGAAACACATACACATATTACAAGATAGCGCGCGCGCACACATACATACACACACACATATACAAACACCCACACATAGTCGACGTAACCACACACACACACATACATCACACACGTACACACATACCTCCCACAAGCACACCCACACAAACGTGGCAGCAGAAAACACAGGAGGAGCGTTGATACCAAGGTTGCCGGATTACCCGGTAGAAGCACCTTGTCACAACAAAGAATATACAAGCCAGTAGTGACAAGACCCTGTGTCTACTCCTACAACCTACACGTTCTTCCGTACCAGCGGTTCTAAAATTATGTGTTTCTTAACCCCACACTGAAGGGATTCTTTTTTAATAACGAAGAAACAAACAATATATTACTTGATTTATTGCCTGGCATATTTCGGTGAGTCTCGTTAGGTACATACTGCAGAAATCACACAACATAAACTAAAACACACATATTAACACAGTAATTTCATATTTTTTTTTTTTGGGGGGGGGGGAGGGGGGGGGGCATCCACTCGTGTTTAATTAAATCGTAGTCTGTACAGTGCTAGTAATTTAGTGCACTGGACTTATTTTTGCGTGTAGATTAGCTTTACCTATTATCAGTGTTTCTCGCCATCAGGCGAACTCGCTCCAACTTCAGGTGTACTATAATTTACGTCCCCAAGTCAAAAGTAAGAGCAACATTTTAGTCCAAATGACCGGTGTCTCGGGATTAACGTAACCTGCGCGAGAATCGGTAGCGGTTCTCGCCGGGTTTGTAAATTACGGGGTATGTGAGCCGGTCGCTAAGAAAGCAGTGGCAAACTACTGAGCGTAATCTTGCCTACTATATCAACAGCAGCTGAAAAATGTTGATGTTGACTGCAACGTCCTTTAAGGGATATGCAAAAAAAAAAAAAAAAGACCGATGTAGGAGTTGAAACCCCTACCTCAGAAACAGCACACCGAATGTTTAAGAACAATAGCTCTTATCCATTCGGCCATGCTGACCACGCGCTCTATGGTGATTTCGTTTCCGTAACATTCCAACCCCCATCTCCGAACAGTTTGGGAACCATCATCCCCGCGACCAATGTGTCAAACCGCAACCACGTGACGAACCAACTGACATCGACGAACGGCAGTTTCCGCACTGCTGCTGTCTCCATACTCCAGTTACTATGTACACAGGTGTCAGGCAACCTACGACCCTGCTGTTGCTGCTGCTGTACGGGACGGCAAACTTGGCTTCCCCTGGCCCTCGCCCCGGCTGGGAAAGTCAACAAGGACAGATAGAATGTCGCTGCCTAACCAAATACTGAGCCTGAGTGTGTGAATCACGTGTGTTCAAATTCACTCGGCGGTTGAATATGGCGGATGGAAAGTTGAGTTGGTTTCTGGGTGAAAGATGACAAGTTAATCATGTGGCATTGCCGGAGTTCTTGGTGGCTTAGTGGTAGCGTGTCTGCTACTAACTCCATGTGTGTTGGGTTTGAATCCTAATGAAGACATTTTCGTAGGACACGTTTGTTTCAAGAAGACAGCAGGGAGGACATAATCCGCCACTTCTCAGGCCCTTGGTCATTAGGTAGTGTATCGGATGTATCGGCTTCCCGAACAAGGGCTGAATATTTATAAGGTCATGTGTGCAGGTTGCTCATGGTTAAGCTCTCTGAGGATTTAAGAGTTGTTGAGGGCACGTTGTATACGGCTCTGGAGGATGAGGAGGGTGAAGACGAAGAAGGGGGAATAATAATGATAGTAATAATAATAATAATAATAATAATAGTAATAATAATAATAATATGGTGAAGATAATGCTGAATAATTATAATAATAATAAGAAAATGGAGGAAAACAATGTGGATAAGTAGCAGGAGAAGAATAATAATGAGGAGGAGTAGAAAATAAAAAAGAGTAGTAGCAGCAGCAATAGCCTCATCAGCAGCTGAGGAAGGAGCAGAAGAAGAAGAAGAAGAAGAAGAAGAAGAAGAAGAAGAAGAAGAAGAAGAAGAAGAAGAAGAAGAAGAAGAAGAAGAAAGAAAAAAGAAGAAGAGGAAAGAGGATAAGGAGGAGCACCAGCAGCAGCAATAGCAGCAGCGTAAGGAGCAGAAGAAGAAGAAGAAGAAGAAGAAGAAGAAGAAGAAGAAGAAGAAGAAGAAGAAGAAGAAGAAGAAGAAGAAGAAGAAGAAGAATAAGAAGAAGAAGAAGAATATGATGATGATAATGATGATGATAATGATGATGACGATGCTGATGATCATGATGCTTGTGATGATGTTGATGAAAAAGACTAAGATGAAGATACACATGTTGAAGAAGAAGAAGAACAACAACAACCAGAAGAGGATCAAGAAGAATTACTTGCCGACATCAAAAACTGTACACCTTGAAATGGAACGCCCTCGCCAGCGTACCAAGAAGGTGTGAGAAATTTTAGCAGGTTGTAAAAAGACGTGGAATTTAACAAACGATTGTTTATGGTCCCATTTTTGTGTTCCTGACGTGAAAACTACACCGTATTCCCAAAGCCTCTCCTTTGCCCAGTGTTATATCTACCTTCTGCGGTTTCAGCCAATAGGAACAGACTCTTTGTCCGGGTGAAGCAATGGGGTTCTGTTACGGTAATAGGCTCATAAATCAAATGGCTACGCTAGCTTGCGTAAGGACCTATGGATCTCTACTGGGATCCTGGGTTTGACACCTTTCTTGAGTCATGTACTGGTCTGTCAGGAGTGAGTATACAGGTTGTTATTAGTTGTTGGTATTGTCAAGTCTTAGTCATATATGACTGAGCTACCGTATGACAGTAGACTGTACTACCTGCTTTCTATTAGCACTGAATATTGAGCGGTGCTCACCAAACCAAGCATCCTACATTGTGTCAATGTCTTCCGGCGGGGGAGCGCAGTTGGGACTGTAGAAGCCCTACCATAGTGTGAGGAGATGTCGTAGTAGGGCAGACCAGGCCTAAGCCTTGGTCGGCAACTGGTCTAAGATTGAAGCTCCAACAGTCGGATAGCAAGAGGATTGTTTTGTTGATCCGACAGCTTCTGCAGCTTGTCTTGTTCCAGATGTATCGGTGTATCCTCTGGTGTAAATTAGGCAGGCAGAGAGAGGGATCATGCTACGCGGGCAATACATTATCTTTATAAGTCAGTCTAGGCTTTGTACTATAGAGAGGTATAACTCCGTCCTTGGTCGCCGTCGTGGGTTGTAGTTATTATACCTCTTTAACACACAATGTAACATACTATCTTGTGCCAAGCGGCAAGGTGTCCATACTAGTTGTTGGGTTGATGTGGTCGGTTGTCAACGAACGGTTCTGGGTTGACAAGATTGGCTGATCTAGTATTCGTTTGTGGCGGTGTAACAAGCTACGTGGAGGGTCCCAAATAGCCCGGTCACAATATTTCAAATATCTTCTATAGCCCTGGCTTAGATAGGTCTTTACCTGCCAACCCTCCTCCGTTTTCCCTGGACACACTGTCACGCTTCCTTTCGACCTAGGGACCTATTTCCTGCAGTGTTCTTCTGGCTGACGCATAAATAACATGGCAGTCGTCAGAACAACTTGGAAGTAATTTTATTAACCTAATCAAGAACAGCACAGGAACACATAAAGGCAGATAAACAGATAGATCTACACAGACACTACACTGGTAAATTCTAACACAGAGCCTCAAGTCGCCACAGTCACAGATCCAGCTTCAGATACTGTCTGATCTGTCCACACACTTCTCACCAAAGATGTCCGAATCTCCTTCCTTCTCCAACAACTGGGTGTAGGTTCAACCGGCTTTTGTAGAATCCAAGCGACTGGTGTGTTGAGGACTTCTGTTCATTGTCATCTGAATTAGTTCGGCACTAGGTCTTCACTGACCTATGAAAAGCTTTAGTGTTGCCGATAAGGTGAGGTGTTTGTGAAGGATAATGGTTGGGTCCTTTTAATGTCCGGGATAAAATGGGTATGCCAGAAAATCACTCTTAGGCTCCCTCCGGACAACAACTGCTCTCAGGCGTATGTTGTTAAAACAAAACCGGCAATGCACCAGTCATACAAAATGTCCTTGCTTCAAGACCTGCACCTTGCCTTGAGTTGGCCTCGTTGGACATATTTACGTTAGCCTAGAAGCACCGGTGATAATGTCCCTTCGAAGACATAGTCACTTCCCATAGAAGAGGACCCTTTCTTCACCACTTCAGTAGGAGGTTGCATCTCTGTCCCAATCTTCAAATCGACTTGACAAGATGCCACTATCCAACGGTAGGTGTGTACACGGCCATGAATTGCTTAGCAGCCGCACCAGCGCTCATTTGGCGCAAGGCGCTCCATCGGGTTTACCCGATGTGAAAGACATTGGCTACTTGCTCCATGTAAAGATTGTGATAGGAAGATAACCCAAAGAACCATCTTTCATGGAGATTTGAGAGAACAAGAGAACTGAGAGCTTCCGAAAGCCGTTCCCCCCTGTCTACCCAAAATAAAAGAATGCATAAGGACATGGACCACTGGCATTTCGCTACATAGGCCCCCTCTTAAGAAAGTCGAACCCTACGAACTTTCTACTGTCAGTGGTTCTGTTCGAATGACCCCACCCTCACATTCAACCATAGGATGCCGTGATAAAAAATCTGCTCCCACATTCTCCCTTCCGGGGATGTATTCGACCGTGAACTGATACGGTTGTAGGAGCAATGACCATCTCATCAACCTCGCGTTCAGTTTCTTAGAAGTTGCCAAGAACGTCAGAGGTTGATGGTCGGACTGCACTTTGAACTGGACTCCATACAGATAAGGTTGAAATTTCTGTACCGCCCACACTAGAGCTAGACATTCCCGTTCAACGGTGGAATAATTCCGTTCGGCGGGTAACAGTTTTCTACTGGCATACGCCACCGGACACAACACCGAAGGATTATCTCGCCCTTCCTGCAACAGAGTTGCTCCAATCCCTATGTTACTCGCGTCGGTTCTCAGAACAAACGTTTTCTCCAAATTCGGGAGTTGCAGGATTGGCCTATCCACCAACGCCTGTTTCAGCTTCCCATAAGCCTCTTCACAGCTCGGGGTCCAGACTATAGGATCTGGCGATCCTTTCTTCAGGGTTTCGGTTAACGGCGCTCCAATTTCGTTGAACTTTGGAATGAATTTCTGGTAAAACCCACACAGAGACAAGAAAGACCTAACATCCTTTTTGGATTTAGGACGGGGTGCGAGACGGACCTTCTCAATATTTTTTTCTTCCGGTACCAGTCCCCCTGGGGTAATAGTGTGTCCCAGAAATTCCAAGGATTGATATCCAATCATACATTTGGCTGGACGGGCGGTTAACCCCTCCTCTTTCAATCTTATGAAGATCTTTTCCAAGGATTTCAGGTGATCCTTCAGATTGTCAGACGCGATGAGAATATCATCCATAAACGAGACGACAGAGGGATCCCTTAAAGGGTCTAATAACTTTCTCATCATGCGAGTGAACACACTGGGCGCATTGCTCAGCCCAAAAGGCATCACCTTAAATTCGTAATGGCCACTCGAAGTACTGAAAGCGAGCATGGGCCGAACCTCCGGCTTCACAGGGATCTGATAATATCCCCGGCTTAAATCAATTTTTGAGAAGTACTTTGCCCTATTTAATCTGGCAAACAATTGATTTGTGTTTGGCAACGGCTCAACTTGGAATGTCGTACAACTATTTAAATGCCTGTAATCAATACATAAGCGGTGTTCCCCGCTTGGCTTCCTCAACAAGACAACCCCGGCATTATAAGGAGAAGTCGAAGGAGTGATGATGTCGTCGTCCAGAAGCTTCTGGATTTCAGTTTCCAGGGCCTTCTCTTTCGAAAATGGCACTGGATATATTTTCTGGCGAACGGGGTCTTGGGTAGTCAGAGTCATATCAAACTCGACCAACCCTGTCCGCCCTGGCCGATCGGTAAGAATCTGCTGATGGGACTCCAACAAACGGATGACACGGTCTGTTTCTTCAGCCGACAGATCAGGATTTATATGTACATCCCTATAGGTTTCCCCAGGGTGTAATGGATACCCCCTATCCGTTTCTTCGCCCGATTCAGTTTCCATCGCGACCGCCATAGTCATGAGTGGGAGAGAAGTACCATCAGATCGTTCTTCATACTTTTTGAGAAGGTTAATGTGGAAGATTTTAGATTTCCCCCTGATCCGGATGGCATAGTTGGTGCGGGAGACAACCCTTTCTACCGGGAAAGGCCCCTGCCAACCAATCTCGAGTTTATTGGAACCTACTGGAAGTAACAACAGAACCCGATCCCCCACCTTAAGAGACCTATCTTTCGTCCTTCTATTGTAGTAGGCCGCGTGTCTCTTCCTGGCCGCTCTCAGATTCTGAGCTGCCAAAGCCCAACCCGTCTGGAGTTTTTTCTTTAACTCTTCGACGTATTTATAAGAGGATACCACTTCTTCGGAAGTTTCTTCCTCTGTCCAACATCTCAATAAGGCTTCTAAGGGACCCTTGATTGGCCTCCCGAATAGTAGAGTGGCTGGTGGCAACCCGGTCGACCCATGGGGAACCTCCCGATAGGCGAACAAGGCGGCTGAGATATACTCATCCCATCTGTCTGGTTTCTCTTGTGCCAGCTTCCGAAGCATGGTCATCAAGGTACCATTAAACCTCTCTACTTGCCCATTAGACTGAGGGTGATACGGGCTTGTGTGAATGTGGTTGGTCTGGAAGATACGAAAGACTTCTTCCATCAGTTTACCACAGAACTGAGACCCATTGTCCGTTAGGATCTGGTTGGGAAATCCCAACCTAGTAAAGGTCTCCATCAGTGCATCAGCCACTCGCTTAGAGTCGATTGTGGCCAAAGGTATCGCCTCGCCCCACATGGAACAGCAATCCACCATCGTGAGAATGTACTTATTCCTCTTCCTAGTCCTAGGAAGAGGACCAACAAGATCGATGGCAACTCTCTCGAAAGGAGAGTTCATAATAGGCATGTCTCCCAGGACTACCGGAGCTGTCCAGTGTTTTGGTGCCACACGCTGGCACTCTGGGCACGACTTGACGTACCTACGCACGTCTCCAGTCATCCCTGGCCAGTAGTAATGGCAGGAAATGCGCTGGAGAGTTGCCCCGACACCCATATGTCCACTGAAAGAAATGGTGTGTCCCATATGAAGAAGCTGTTCCCGATAAGCCTTAGGAACCACCAGCTGTCCATGCTGGTGATCCTCCATTCCGGCTCTCCGGTACAGTAACCGATTCTTCATATAATACTGACCCCGTCTTGGTGGGTCAGAACCTTTTGGCAACTGGTTGAAGCAAGGTTGCAAAGTAGCATCCTGGCTTTGAGCAGCTCGTAACTCCCCAGGCAAGGGATTCACAATCAAGGCCGGCGTCTGCTCATCCTCCAATTGAGATCTGGTTTGCATTGCCCCTACGTACATGGGTTCGGTTGGAATCCCTAGAAAGACGTAGCGACAACCCAAGATCATTGGGAAGATAGGATCAAGCAGAACGGCTGCCTGTATAGTGCCGGTAACATATTTTGATTTGATGTCCACCTTCGCAATTGGAAGAGACATCGCTACCGCACTCTTTGTCGCCGTTTGAATCTCAATAGATTCCCCGGTTAGCTGCTCTGGGCTCACTAAATGTGATGAAATTACAGCCTCAAACTGCAGACCTGTGTCGTAGAGACACTCAACTGGTTGACCGTTCACAAGTACCGTTTCTACTACTGGTGGTTTTTCTAAATCTTTGGTCCCAAGATCCCTCCCTTCTACCTCCTTGTGAGACCCTTCCCCGGTTTCTACAAGACAAGCAGCATAGTGAGAGTCTTTCTGTTTACGCCGGCAATCTACCGTATTGTGTGTGGGAGATTTGCAATAGGCGCACCACTTTTCACTCCACTTTCTTTTAGGAGATCCAGGTGGACTCTTACCAGAGGGTTTCTTACTAGGAACTTTATCGAAAGGATCCTCCTTCCTGGTGTGAGCTGTTTTAGGGTTCTTCTTCTTTCCAGACCATGTGTCTGGTGGTCGGGGATTGGGTTGTGACAATTCCCCATTATCCCCATGAGCTAGCACATACCTTTCAGCCAACGTGTTGACTAGCTCTAACCTTTCTGCCCCATTTTCAAGCAAAAAGGTTTGCAAAGGCTTAGGCATCATTCTCTTCATTTGGTCCACGACCACCAATTCTTCCAAACTTTCATAGTCGTTAGCAAATCCAGCTAAAGACATCCACTTCAAAAGGTAAGACTTCAATCTGACACTGTAGGCTGCGAACATCTCTCCTGGCTCTCTCTTCGACTTTCTGAACTGTTGTCGATAAGTATGAGCTGTCATCTGAAACCTTTTCAACAGTGCTTTCTCCAGAGCTTCATAGTCATTCTCCATACCAGGTGGCAACCTAGAATAGACCTCGTATGCGGTCCCCCTCAGGCCCTGTGAGAGTTTCAAGTTCCATTTCCCTCGCTCCAATCCCATAGCCAAAGCCATCGACCGAAATCTGTGAAGATACTGGTCGATCTTATCTTTGTGTTCATCGAACGGGAGCAAAGGGAACTTCATCGCCTGGCATGGACCGCCACCAGAAGTTGTTGAGTCAGGGAGAACTGCGTCTCCCACTGCACCGTCTCTTTCCTTGGCAGTTTGAGCTTTCAGCTCCAACTCTCTCATACGGAACTCATGGTCTCTGACTGCCTGCTCGGCCTCCATCTTCCTAGCCTCAGCCTCCATCTCAATCCTCTTGGCCTCAGCCTCCATCCTCTTAGCCTCAGCCTCCGCCTCAATCCTCTTGGCCTCAGCCTCCATCCTCTTAGCCTCAGCCTCCGCCTCAATCCTCTTGGCTTCGCGCACATCCTGTCTGTAGTCTCTTTCCACTTCCCGCACATATTTCTGTAACTCCGCTCCATCATATCCCATCTCACGCCCTGTAGCCTGTACGTCAGCGACATTAAACCCAGCTGATGCCATCTTAAACTCAGAGGGTAAGGGAAGAGGTAATTGTCTAATAAAATTTTTCTCACAATTACACAACAAGTTACATTACACGACCACAACACGTCGTATGTCGGTCAGTCTGTGTCAGGAAGAGTATAGACAATAGCCAGGCACGGTAGGCAGAACCTATTAATAGAAAACAAGGATATCTGTCCCCTATCACTAAATCAGCCAGAACTTCACCAGGATTACAAATATCCCGGGACGAGCCCCCAGAAATTGTAACAAGCTACGTGGAGGGTCCCAAATAGCCCGGTCACAATATTTCAAATATCTTCTATAGCCCTGGCTTAGATAGGTCTTTACCTGCCAACCCTCCTCCGTTTTCCCTGGACACACTGTCACGCTTCCTTTCGACCTAGGGACCTATTTCCTGCAGTGTTCTTCTGGCTGACGCATAAATAACATGGCAGTCGTCAGAACAACTTGGAAGTAATTTTATTAACCTAATCAAGAACAGCACAGGAACACATAAAGGCAGATAAACAGATAGATCTACACAGACACTACACTGGTAAATTCTAACACAGAGCCTCAAGTCGCCACAGTCACAGATCCAGCTTCAGATACTGTCTGATCTGTCCACACACTTCTCACCAAAGATGTCCGAATCTCCTTCCTTCTCCAACAACTGGGTGTAGGTTCAACCGGCTTTTGTAGAATCCAAGCGACTGGTGTGTTGAGGACTTCTGTTCATTGTCATCTGAATTAGTTCGGCACTAGGTCTTCACTGACCTATGAAAAGCTTTAGTGTTGCCGATAAGGTGAGGTGTTTGTGAAGGATAATGGTTGGGTCCTTTTAATGTCCGGGATAAAATGGGTATGCCAGAAAATCACTCTTAGGCTCCCTCCGGACAACAACTGCTCTCAGGCGTATGTTGTTAAAACAAAACCGGCAATGCACCAGTCATACAAAATGTCCTTGCTTCAAGACCTGCACCTTGCCTTGAGTTGGCCTCGTTGGACATATTTACGTTAGCCTAGAAGCACCGGTGATAATGTCCCTTCGAAGACATAGTCACTTCCCATAGAAGAGGACCCTTTCTTCACCACTTCAGTAGGAGGTTGCATCTCTGTCCCAATCTTCAAATCGACTTGACAAGATGCCACTATCCAACGGTAGGTGTGTACACGGCCATGAATTGCTTAGCAGCCGCACCAGCGCTCATTTGGCGCAAGGCGCTCCATCGGGTTTACCCGATGTGAAAGACATTGGCTACTTGCTCCATGTAAAGATTGTGATAGGAAGATAACCCAAAGAACCATCTTTCATGGAGATTTGAGAGAACAAGAGAACTGAGAGCTTCCGAAAGCCGTTCCCCCCTGTCTACCCAAAATAAAAGAATGCATAAGGACATGGACCACTGGCATTTCGCTACAGGCGGACACTCTAAATCAACTGCTTCTGTCCTCATGTATCACCCAATGGGCATAGGCGCTTAATCAATTTACTCCGCACCCTCCTATCTTTAGTTACTCCGTGCAGCGCCGCCCATGTCCTCTCCGTCTACTGGCTTTTGTCTCAACTTCTCTTCGCCTTTTTTTTTCTTTCGTGGGATCGGAAACACTGAGAACGGACACACGGAGAACGGACACACGGAGAACAGAAACACGGAGAGCGGAAACACGGAGAATGGAAACACGGAGAGCGGAAACACGGAGAATGGAAATACGGAGAATGGAAACACGGAGAATGGAAACACGGGGAGCGGACACACAGAGAACGGAAACACGGAGAATGGAAACACGGAGAATGGAAACACGGAGAATGGAAACACGGGGAGAACGGACACACGGGGAGAACGGACACACGGGGAGCGGAGAATGAAAACAATGAGAAAGGGCACACGGAAAACGGAAACACGGAGAACGGAAACACGGAGAGCGGAAACACGGAGAGCGGAAACACGGAGAACAAGTAAAACAATAACTAAACAGTAAACAATCATTACCTGATGTCTTCCAAGAAGTTAATTAAAAGAAACATGTCACATGTCTTTCACAACAACAATAACACAAACAACAACAACAGCAAAAGCTGCTGCTGCTGCTGCTACTACTACTACTACCATTGCTATTACAGTTTTTCCTACTGCTACAATTACTCCTACTACTGCTGCTGAAGCTGATATTACTACTACTTGATGTACATGTGTAATTTTGTAAAGAAAGTAAGAAAAAGCAGATTAGTATGAAACATCAGATAAGAACAGACAGACAGACAGACAGACAGACAGACAGACAGACAGACAGACAGACAGACAGACAGACAGACAGACAGACAGACAGACAGACAGGCAGGCAGGCAGGCAGGCAGGCAGGCAGGCAGGCAGGCAGGCAGGCAGGCAGGCAGGCAGGCAGGCAGACAGACAGACAGACAGACAGACAGACAGACAGACAGACAGTATAAAGATATTAATGCAAAAATAGTAAGAAAGACAAACGGACAGACAGACAGTATAAAGATATTAATGCAAAAACAGTAAGAAAGACAAACAGACAGACAGACAGTGTAAAGATATTAATGCAAAAATAGTAAGAAAGACAAACAGACAAAAGACAGAAAAGCAGAAATCATTTGGCGCGCTGCCTCTCAGCCCTGAACCTGCTACAGCCACACAACGTGGCGGCGAGACCATATCTGGCCTACAGACGCCGGAATTCCAATTTGCTGCAAACGTTTGGGGCCAGCAACCAGGGAAAATGTTGACCCCTTAACGTCATCCTGCCCTCGCTACCGTTAAATTTGCTAACCATCGCCCGAGAATGTTTGTAAAAGGAAGTTGTAAACAGCGACAGGTCACCAAGAAGTTTATAGATTTGTGAAGTTCTACCGGAAGAAGGCCGGACAGGTACAGACCAGAAGGGAGACACGGAGAACAATTTCAAAAGTTACTTGCATGTCTTTCGCAGGACGTCCGAATCAACACTAAGATGTATTGTTCAGCGAGAGAGAGGGAGGCAGAGAGAGAGAGAGAGAGAGAGAGAGAGAGAGAGAGAGAGAGAGAGAGAGAGATCGACTTCATTGCATTGGGTTTTATCCCATACGGCTCAGTCTCTTTCTGCACGGCCTGCAGAAAGAGTCACACAAAGCACGAACTCCGTAGCTCCAGTGACGACCTTCCAGTCTCAGAGAACATTGCACTCGTGAACCGAACGACGTAGCCCGGAATCGAACCAACAACCTTCGGAGTACGAGACAGTCGGCGTTACCACTTCCCCACAGAGACTATCTTACTTTAGAACATAATGGCGAATTACTGAAGTTAACAATGCCTCAAACAGCCAGCAGTAGTATTCATATAAGAGGTAGTAGTAGTAGTAGTAGTAGTAGTAGTAGTAGTAGTAGTAGTAGTAGTAGTAGTAGTAGTAGTAGTAGTAGTAGTAGTAGTAGTAGTAGTAGTAGTAGTAGTAGTAGAAGCAGCAGCAGCAGCAAAAGAAGAAGAAGAAGAAGAAGAAGAAGAAGAAGAAGAAGAAGAAGAAGAAGAAGAAGAAGAAGAAGAAGAAGAAGAAGAAGAAGAAGAGGAGGAGGAGGAGGAGGAGGAGGAGGAGGAGACGGAAGAGGCGGAAGAAGAAGAAGAAGAAGAAGAAGAAGAAGAAGAAGAAGAAGAAGAAGAAGAAGAAGAAGAAGAAGAAGAAGAAGAAGAAGAAGAAGAACGATCTCGCAGGGCACCGTTATACCCAAAGATAGAAGAGGCATCTTTACGACCCACTGAAGGAAGGTAATAGTTAACTTCGTCGCCTTCAGAACTGCTGGCGACTGCATGATATTTAACCCAAACTGCCGAACAACTTCTAAACTTCAAGCCATTTTACTTTTCTCGTTGCCTTGTCTTTTCTCCAAGTTTGTAAACAGCCACGAATGTGTGAAGCGTACACTACACAGACTTCATTAGATTACCGTAAACACTCAATGCCTTGACTGTAAACATACAGATCCCCCACTCGGGGCTCGCGTGGCATATGTTTGTAGATTCACATGTGATAGGCCTCCAACGCTGACAAAGATTACGACCAGCACTCCTAGGAGATTTCGTTCTAAAGTTCCTGAATTTAACCCACGAGCCCTTTCCCCTTCCTTCGGCAATCTGGGCGAGTGCGAGTTCTTAGGAGTTTTCCATGTCAGTCGTTATCTTTGGAGCTATCAAGAACTGCTTCTCAAACGTGACAGCAATAATGGCTTATACTTTGTCTGGAGCTTGCATTTTACGTTTGACATAACTGAAAGGAACTGCGGAACTAATTGAAATCAATTTGGGATGGATTAGTAGATTTCGTGGAATGTGGAAAAGAAAACGATGAGAAAGTAAATACATGAAAATTGCTCGCGGGAAACGTTGGGTAAACGCCAGCGTCCTGTGAATTCAAGGAAAGGTTTGGCTTGTGTGGCTATGTGGGGCATGCGGCTGAGGGATGGCACCACCAGGGAGTTTCAGCTTGTGTACTGTAGGACCTCGAAGGTCGGTGACTGTCAGGGGTGCCATGGGAAGATGTGCATGTTTTGTTGTGTTGTTGTATGAAGATGTAAGCTGAAAGCTGTGTTGTATGAAGATGTAAGCTGAAAGCCTGTGTTGTGTGAAGATGGAAGCTTCTATTGCGTTTGTCATACGTGTTTATGTTCCTTATTTCTTCTTCTTTCATTCGCTTGAAATGTGTCTGTATCTGCAATATTGTGTATCTTGTATAAAAGAAGTTTGTTTGCACACAATTGGTTTTGCTATATGAATAGCAATGACCTCCGCAAACTTTAACATTCGGCCATTTTGTGTGGTGTATATTGTGTTGTATGCACCTGACGAGATGCAGCGAAATATGCCAGACAATATGTTGTACAATATATTGTTTGTGCTTTTATTTGAGTAAAACTCAAACATGCTAGGCGTATCTAGGGAGTCTCTGTGGTGAAGTGGTCAAGCCATTTGACTCGGGTTACGAAGGTTGTGGGTTCGATTCTGGGCCTTGTCCTTCGATTCACGGGTGATTTTTTTCGGAGACTCCTGGGGTCGTCGCTGGAGCTGCGGAGTTCATGCTTTGTGCTATGCTTTCCTCACTGCAAAAAGAGACTGAGCCACATGGGATAAAACCCGGTGCAATGAAGTCAACCCTGTCGACTTTTAAGCGACTAGGCGGATCTATGGCGAATGCAATTCACAATCCCGCTGTAATGTGTTAATAATAATATATGAGGATATGTATAAGGTATCCCGGTTGGGATGGGGCCCTATCTTCTATGGCCTTCTGTAGGATGCCTGGAATTTGGCTAGTTGTCCCCTCGTGAAGATAACTATGGATATAGCCAGTATCTTACACGAAAATGTTTTAACTAAAGGTTCCTTTTAGATGGTGTTGAGATCACGAGCTGTTACCACTAGTCTTAATAGGAGAGACCTCCGCTAGGAACAAGCAAAGGAACTAGCGTGAAGTTGCCCTACCTCCTGGGTCTCTAATATTTTATTCGTATGTGTGTTGGATACACTTAAACATATAAATAATGAACTGGACATGCGCAGGTATCACAAGACAACCACTGTGTGAATAACAGGACAATCACTGTATGAACATACCATATACTGACATTACAGAAAAAGTATTGTGTGAACATACCATATATTGACAGTACAGAACAAGTACAATGTGAACAGAACAGTCTTCAAAAAATCACTCAAAGATCAGACTCCAAGCAAAAAGTGTAATATGAAAAATCAAAAGTTGACTCATGGATCAAACGTTATGCTCACCCCTATTTCTCATTCAGAATGACAACATATTTACAACACATTGTTCATTCAAAATGCAACAATACAGTACAATTTAGTTGCATGTCCTTCACATGACGTAACAGTCAACCCCAGTATTTTCGCTGTTCGTGATTCCTGGGCAAATTTTACGCTCAATAGTTTGCCATTGCTTTCTGAACGACCGGCACCTATATCTTTTTTCGAAAAAACCAGCACCGCTGTGTTTCGAACCCGGGTATACGGGCTCAGAAACGGCGTTCGAAAGCCCTTAGCCACGGCTACCGGTAATACAGTACTGTACAGTCAGTAATCATATATATTACTAAATTCAGTAACATAATTAAGAGAAAGATCAATATCCTGGCAATATCCTGGGTCATTGAAACAAAGTATTGGTGTACAGTTTCTTTTGACTGCTGACAGGGATCAATACGTGTGTAGCCCCATGGATGATGTTCTCTCCTTAGGGTGAAGTCTTTCAGGGTCTAGAGTTGAGCTAAACATGGTACGGGTTCTACTGGCAGTCTCCAACCTCGGATTCTTCTGGTCATCTACTGGAGGAGGGGGATGGTGGTAACAGATTATTGGCTAGAATCATAATGGGCCTGGTATTAGATTGACAGATCACAACACCTCCACTAAGTCAGGCAGCAAATCTGCATCATCAGGCTTTAATGAGCCGCAATCTTTCTGGTTGGCTAATATGTTCACAGCCCATCTAACAGTAGGAACAAAATCACAAACCACATAAGCATTTGACAAAAATCATATGGCATTATATAATAGAACATGTGAAGGGAAAGAAACTATGAGGTGGGGGGGGGGAGGGGGTCCACTCATTGGTGATATCACTACTCTGTTCTCTCTAGATGGCACTCAATCCATCATATGATGTTGTAAGGTCATGATGTGTTCAACTCCTGGTGAAACCAGGACATTAAAATAATATAAGGTCATAAAATTGAGCCCAAGGTGTCTGGTAGTGACAGAGACATCAGGTTGTTATCAAGTTAAGTTGATTCCAAGTCATCAGTGACGTAACAGACATGTTGAAACGGAGTCATCATGTTGTGATAAACATGTTGGGATGGAAGTAGATGGAAATGAAGACATGTTGTGATGAAGGTGGGTTGAGACTGATGCAGGCGGTGATAGATGCATGTTAAGGCAGATGCATGCATTGGTACCGCCTAGTATTTCAGCGGTATGATGATACCGATGCTTGATGAGACAGGGTTTGCTGAGATGAATGCAGGTCGAGATACATTCAACATTATAACCTCTCATCATCATCATCATATGCCTGTAATGTAACATCAGCCTTCATTCCTCTGTGTTTTGCTTAGTTATCACGTGCCTTTAATGTAAGATCAGCCTTCATTCCTCTGGGTTTTGCTTAGTTCTCAAATGCCTCCCATCATCATCATTATTAATGTCTTTGACTTTTTAATTCAGGGGAACAATCATAACCTTTCCTCTCACAATAAAAGTAATCATCATGAACCAACATCAACTTTACAACATTCAAAAATGCAAACATACTTATTTCTTAAATTTATGCAAGAGCCTTATTGATAGTTATGCATTCAGCATAAGCACTGATTCGAATACAAACACAGATTGTCCCTCCCAGCTGTCTTCTCGGAGCAAGGGGTTGAAGACGATGTTTTAAAACCTTCCCATTGTTGCAGGAAATTTCGGTGCACAAAATTCAGAAATGGGTTGCTTTTATGGTCATATTTCAGAACTTAATTGGCAGAGATCTGCACGTAATAATCACCACAATATTTGTGTGAGGCTGGTAGTGTGTGCAACATCTAGCAAACATGCTGGGTATATGGTGCAACTATCTTTTCTGATTAATGACTATTTATTCTCATATCAAGAACATGGCGAATTCACACAGCATATTCATGAAAAAGGTACATAGGAAAATCACATACTATATTTATTCATGAAGTTGTGAGCCTATGTACATGGGTTTTAAGAGATAGACTCTTAGCGACAATTTCTCTGCAGAAGCACCATACCATTTAAAGAGTGCATATATATTGCAAAGATAAAAGTGTTTATATACATATGCAGTTAGGAGATAATAGCTTTCTGTAGCATATTGCGACACATTGTGAAGTAGAAAGTTCTTAAATGGCAAGTGCAGCGGACAGAAAATATGGCTCTTGGCCTCCTTTCCTTCTGGAACAAGAGTATTGATTATGGTCATTTTTAAGCATCTTAAACATCATATTGACATTATTGTATATAAACATCGTATTATCTTAACCTCAAGGTTCGTTTCAACACACATTCATGGTCAAGCTTTCTTGAGGGGCCCAGAACACCCATCTATCTGCTCCCAACCCGATGTGTTGGTGGTCTGCTGTATATCTTCTACTGGACTGATTTCATTAATACGCCAATTCTGCCTAGAGGGTCAGGCGGGACTCTCTGGCTTGGCCTTAGCCAATCATTTCTGGCTTTTTGAATCGCCCACACATACACATTCAAGTCTGAATCGTCTGATGAAATCTTCTCTTCTATGGTGCTCCTTTCTGGTCAGTGTAATAGGTTTCGGAATATGTGCAGTGACTTGGAAATACGTCACACCCGCATACCACGTTCGAAACACAGCTGCGAGAAATTTGGAAGCAGACCGCTTTGCATTGGTTTCCCAAACAAAGGTATGAGTGTCTGTCATTCAGAAATCAATGGCAAACTACTGAACGTAAACTTGCCAAGAAATCACGACCAGCAAAAATATGCCGGGGTTGACTGCCACGTGCTGTAAAGGATATGCAACTAATTAACTACTGGAAAATAATTTTTTGTGTATATGTTTGAATGTGTGTGTGATTATGTTCGTGTGTGTTTGCGAGCGGTACGTGGCTGTGTTGCAAATGTTTACAGCAGAACTTTTATGTGTGCACTCTTCCGACTTCTACCCATCATTTGTGAAGTGGGTTTCTAAACACTGATTCACCCGTTCTGCTGTCTTCTTGTGTAGAAACGGGTTTTCAAAAGTCTTCTTTGTGTGTATGTTATTCATGTACGTGTCATGTTTTAATTTGTTATCCAACTTGTTGTGGTGTGAAGATGACAGTAAAACTTACATTATGTTATGTTATGTTATGTTATATTACGTTCTGTTCTGTTACCTTATGTTATGATATGTTATGTTATGATACGTTCTGTTACGTTACGTACGTTACGGTATGTTACGTTACGTTATGGTATGTTATCATGATCAATGATTCGTTCGTTCGATCCATATCCCAGCACATGGGGCATCACCATGCGTGCTTAGTTCCCCTACACAGCAGCCATCTCCAAGCGTCTCTACTCGCTGTTGCCGTGAAGAGTTGCTTGTAATGTTTCCCCTCTCGCCCTCGAATAGGGCATTGTCGCGCTTGGCCAGACTTCCCTCAAAATCCACTCCCACAAAACTTACATTGTGTAATCCTCGTATCCCGTGGGCCACTTGAGATGTCTTAAAAACCACCCCAAATCTACCAAACTCTGAAAGCCCCGTTTTAGTAAACTTCGTGGCTTGTATTCCACAGGCTTGTCCATGGGAAACGTCCCATGGATGGGATGGGATGGGACAGCACACATTTGTATTTCCTATGTGACACATGGGACAGTAGCCATGTCATAGCAACATGATCTACGTCAGAGCTACCCTTAATTGTTGTTATTATTTTATCTTTTTAAAGCCTTTTATCCTTCTTTTTTCTTTATATATTTATATCAATTCTTTATCTCGTGGTGGGACACCGGATAAATTAATAAATGCGCGCCAAGCAGCGGGAAGTAACAAAACCACCACCAACATTATCAAATGCGTGGCAAAAAACAGTTGTTGAACTAATTACATCACATCCAACAGTATCCATTTCGGCTGGATGTGACATTATATGTGATGCGGCTAACATTGCTGCACGATCTACTCACGCTGCAAACAAGGTATATAAATACACTATGTCACGGCAAACAGTGACTCGTTCTATTTTGGCGCTATGGAAAATTGGCCAAACTGCAGTTTCAAAAATTATTTCAAAATATGGCACAAGATCTAGAATGTGCAATTTCGGGAATAGTTGACTTTTGGTCCACAAGACAAACATATCTTTTGCCATATGGGGAAATTATTGCATGTGGACTAGATCAAAATTGGGAATGGGTTACTTTCCTCTGTCTCTTAAAACACATTGATAGTAATTAATCCAATACTGCACAATTTACGCACAGTTTATTTTTCTTTTTTTTTCACGTGAATTTCTTGCCAAATCTGCCACATTCTCCGTCCATTGTTTGTGTGTACTGATAAAATGCAGCAAGAATGACGGCAGCATTTGATGGACGGTTTGATACCGATATATTAATGCACCGTTCTGGTTGTACTGAGCACAGGTTATCAACATGCATTACTGATAACTATAGCAGAGGAGTGATTTCTGAACTGGATCAGTTCATGGATCAACTTTCATTTATTGAAACATATTACAATACACGTCAGGCAAAGGCACCACAGCTGTCATTTTCCATACCAACAAAATCTGTGACACGTGAATGGCGATCATATTACCAACGTTTCAATGCCCATAAAAAACAAATTACTCGCATTACTTTAATGAAGATGATGAAGAATTCTTAAACCACATTCCGTATATTGCGCAGATTAAAGGAATGCTGCACATACATGAGGCATTCAACAACTTTTTTTGACAAACTAGACATTGATGGTGCTACATCTCATTTAATTTTGCTGTTATACTCCCTCCTAGACTATCAGATGTGCACGGTTATTGTTGATATTGACGAAGAAACTTTCAGCAGCATGGTGAAGAAATATTGTCACAACTTTCAGAAATTTATTGCAGACAAACTTTGGCCATATTGCGGCAGTTCTCTGGCAGTTACTGCAGCATTCCTCACTGGAGTCGACATTAAAGCCAAAATAGAAGACATGGTTAAGTCAGTTGTTACTAAAAAGAAAGGGAATGTGGACACCAATAAATGGGCCAATGATTAGATCGCTTTTTCTAAGTCTGATGTTCTAACTGTTATTTCATTAATCAAGGATTTAAATCTTTCTTCTGAATCATTTGCTGTATGTGAAGTAGCAAGAATTGTAGAACAAACACCGAAAAGTGATTTTGACATTTTTATTTTTTTTTAATCCTCCACCAAACAAAGCACTTAAGTTTGATGACCCCAGAAACAAATGCCTTGAGGATGAAGTCACCATGTTTCAAAAATTACGGCAACCAACTTCACAATCATTAAATTTGTGTAAAAATGAACATAGGTTTCCATTGCTAAAAGCAAGTGCGAAAATTGTTTTGGTCATACCAGTATCCTCAGCAGCAGTGGAACGCTAATTTAGTGCAGCTGGATTGTTGTTGAGTAAGTTACGAAAACGGATGTTACCAGCTCTCCTTATAAACTCTGTTTATATCAGATTTGCATGTAAGATGAAACTAGTGGAAATGGTTCACGGATTTCCTGGATTAACTGATGTATTAGAAACAGTCGATCAGCAGGAAATTGATAATGTGCTGATTGACTCAGAAACAGAATGAGAGTGTCAGAATGACACTGAATTGTCATATTTAGCTTAAACTTTGTTTTAATAAAAATACTCTTGAATATTAAAATTAATAAATTCTGTTGTTTTACATGTCTCTTTGTACATATAGTCCTGTATAGTAGATACTAACCATAAACTTTCATAAATTTCATGATTTTATTTGAACTGTATTCCATATTAATATTATCATGGGAATCCCATGGGATCGGATGGGACAGGCATAAATTGCCATGGGATGGGATGGGATGGGACTGAAAAATGTGTCCCATAGACAAGCCTGGTATTCCACCCCGGTGTTTCTAGTAATCTGGGTGTTGGCGTGTGGTAGAATTATTAGTTATAAGTCGCATGAACCCAAATGGGAAATAAAGTGAACAAAGAAGAAAGTAGATCACACAGAGAGCCAAAGAAGGAATGTAATTGTGGGATTAAATCTAAAAATGGACACGAGCACCTGGCCTGGACAATATATCCGTGAAGAATAGTATCTTTCTACACGGCCTCATCGGTACTCAATAAAACCAGTCTATTTTTCATTTTTCCCCATAGTTTCCTCCTTTTTTTTTCAATTAGTCCCTCCCATCCCAGCTTCTCTTTAATTTTCAACCCCCTTTAAACATTCAATTCTTATTTCAATTATTATTGTCAGTTCTTTTTCTTTTCTTTTTTTTTTTTAAATATCGTCGTTATTCTTATTTCCATTATTACCGTAAATTCTAATTTCCATTATTACTTTCAATTCTTTTTTTTTTTCAATATTAACTTTAATTTCTTATTTCCAGTATTACCGTAAATTGTTATTTTTATTATTACCGTAAATTGTTACTTCTATTATTACCGTAAATTCTAATTTTCATTATTACCTTCAGTTCTTATTTCCATTATTACCTTCAGTTCTTATTTCCATTATTATCGCCAGTTTTTATGCCCAGTGTTCGTTGCTACTCTCGGCCATTCTGTCCAAAGTTAGTTCCTTCGTTTCTCTCTTCCTTGCCTCAATGTTTCCTTGTTTTCCCCTGGAGTTCCTTTCTTTATTCCTGTTTCCTTGAACCGTTAGTTCGTAAGTTAATTCCTTCTCTTCTCTCTTATTTTCTTCCATGGTTCATTCTGTCTGTCTGCCTGCCTGCCTGCCTGCCTGCCTGACTGCCTGCCTGCCTGCCTGTCTGTCTGTTTTTCTTTCTTTCTTTTTCTTTTTGTCCTTCTGCTCTTACCCGTCACATACCCTACTCATGTCCCCACCTCTCGACAAACTCTTAAACAATTAAGACCTACAACCCCGGTCAAACCTACAACGTAAGACTCCCGTTTCCACCTCTCACTGCTACTCTAATTACAACCGCGCCACACATTACACATGCCTGCGCAGACCCACCTGAGCATCCACCCCGTGTGATAAATGTTTAAAATATTGAGGCTAATTTCACACCCTCACTTCAGACAGGCAGGAGACACCACCTAAGGATATAGACGTTCTCAGCAATTACATATTTTGAAGATTAGTTTCCTCAATTTTGGTGGAATTTTCATGAGTTTTCGAAAATTTAGAATTAAGGCGGGTTTCATGTCTGCCTGATTTGACATTGGTACGTGGAATTGTCTTGGGAAGCAAAGGCAGCCGGTGTGATACTGACCACATTATACATCGAGTAACTGTAGCAGCCGCTACTAGCATCGGTAGTAGTAGTGGTAGTGATAGTAGTAGTGGTTGTAGTAGTAGTAGTAATAGTAGTAGTAGTAGTAGTTGTAGTAGTAGTTGTTGTAGTGGTAGTAGTAGTAGTAGTAGTAGTAGTAGTAGTAGTAGTAGTAGTAGTAGTAGTAGTAGTAGTAGTAGTAGTAGTAGTAGTAGTAGTAGTAGTAGTAGTAGTAGTAGTAGTAGTTTGTGTTGTTGTTGATGTTGATTGTCATCCTTGAACAACTGAAGTCTCGGTAATTTTCATTGGTGCATACATTTGAGAAAATGCAATATTCAGAGAATCTAAATACAAACACGTAAAACAGACAGACAGACAGACAGACAGACAGACAGACAGACAGCCAGCCAGCCAGACAGACAGACAGACAGACAGACAGACAGACAGACAGACAGACAGACAGACAGACAGAAAAGGCAGGCAGGCAGGCAGGCAGTCAGACAGACAAACAGACACTCAGGCCAATTTACATCATCAACATGAACATTTCATTGTGTTTATTATCTAGTATATATCATTATCTCTATTTCTCTATTTCCGTCTACAAGTGTCAATCCATACTCTGAATCTATTTCCCTGTCTACTGAGCTACCACATAGATACAAGGTGGATGCCCTGTTTCCACACCTGGGGCATATGGTTCTATCCCCATGTTTCTAAAGACTAGTCAACACTCTATGGGTGATATGCCCAATATTAAACCAACCGACTTTGCACCCCAGAAAATGTACTCGCACCATTAAAGCTTATACGATCTACTAGGTCAATTTACATCAAAATTATTCCGCCTTCATTGGGATTTTTTAATCAGGGGAACTGGTGGTGGGGGGGGGGGGAGAGAGAGAAGGAGAAAAGGGGGGGGGGGTAGCAGACAAGAGAATCGATTTCATTGCAACGGGTTTTATCCAGTCTCTTTTGCAAGGCTGCCTGGGGAAAGTGTCGCACAAAATACGTAGCTTCAGCAACGACTCCCAGGAATATCCAAGAAAACTGGACTCGTAAACCGAATGAAGTAGATCGGAATCGAACCCACAACCTCCGAAGCCTCGGTGGGAATTCCAACGCATGATATTTGAGCCGGCATGCAAGAGGACTAGCCATTAATATAATGCAAACCCCGACTGTATAAGTGATAACTATTTCGTTTTGTAATAAACTTCACATTTTGATGTTAAAATTTCCATCAGTTTATCATTCAATCATCAACGGAATAACTAACGCATTTAATCATTCACGCAATTACTCATTCATTCACAAACGTGTCTTTCATTAACGCCCCGTTTCAGAATATTCAGCGGAAGTAGGTGGATTTCCGCACAAGATGGCGTGCTTATAATTCCCAAATTCCGGAATTGGCTGCATCTGGGATTCGTTAAAAATATAGCTTCGCAAATTTCCTTCTTATCTTCTGTTATTTCCAAAGCGAAAGATGCTCATAACGAGTCGTCATCCCCATTTGGGTATAAATTTTCTTAATGGACTGTTCCGTCTGTAGATGTTTACGATGTAGGGGATTATTCTATCTTTTGATAGGTGGGGAGACGTGGGGAGTGTTCTTAATTATAATAGCATGCATGTATTTATATCTCCTACTTCTTCGTGCCTCTTTCGAGACGAGTACGTCACATGCAGTCATGCATCTCCCGGGTCAGTGTGTTCAACTTCGGTGTGCATGTGTGCGCGGTTTACATCCTCTAGATCAGATTCCATTCAAAGTACCGTGTTCTGTCTTTCCGTTAATACTTTCTACTTCAACAATTTTGCCAGGGCGGAGGATTTACGATCTGCTCTTTGCAATTTCCAGCTGCAGTAGGATTTTTAATGTGGACAACGCGACCTCCCGTTTTTCGCCGTTATCAGAGACAGTTATGTTTCCGATCTCACTACTCAACAGATCAAAGGGACGTGTGATATCAGATACCTGGTTCATGGCTAAACCCCAGCCCCATGCTGGGGATCGAACCCGATACCTTCTGGGATCGTTGGTGTTGGGGTTAGGGCGTTACGCAGACACTGGCATGAGCGTGGTCAGATGAGGGTTCGGTGTTAGCTCTCGACGTTCGCTACGAGAGAGAAGACTGATCATCCATAACCCTGTGCACCGAGAACTACAAAATATGGTGGTCTTAACACTTCACATACCCGTAGCAAACTCTTGCTATAAGACTTACGTATCTGCATCGTCTTCTTCTGATAGTCCAGGCCTTGTGGCTTTAGTGATCATGTATGTCCCCCTGTCCTCTGTCTCGTATGTTACCGGTCATTTCTGATGCTGATGTTCCTCCGTGCCATGATGTAAAACTGTCCAGTATCTTCTCTCTTGATTTCCCCGTGCCTCTCTTCCCCTCCAACTTTCCCGTTACGACAACACATTCCAACTTTCTCCTTCCCATGACGTGCCCCAGGAATGTGGATGATCCACTTCTGATTGAGCTGAGATAGTTGAGTTGAGCTAACATCCGACATCACTGCACTCAGGACATTCCCATACGCGTTCCGTCCCCTCGTTCAACAGCCAGCTAAGAGTCTTACTACTAATCTTTCCCACCGCCATCTGATTGAAAGTTCTCCTCGTCTTTCCTCTCAGTTTTAAGATTCTTCCAGAACCTCTGTCGATCCCTCGCAATCTCATTCTTTACACATACGAGTTATCTTACTATTCCCACGTCTTTTCCACATAGTCCCACAGACGCACGACCATCTCTCCCTTGTCCATAGATAATCTACCACCAAGAGGTTCATCCCCTTCCAGCCTATCAGCCTGTTCATATGGTCTTCTCTAACCAACGGAATGCCTCTGTTTCTGCTTCCACCTCCATTCTCATGTTGGAGGTCGTAGTCTCATATGCCAGACTCTCCTTTTTCAAGCTTCGTCAATTAGCCTTCTTGATGAAACCCCAACCACTACGTCTGATTCTGTAACTAGTTCTCTTTGTGATTTAACGTCTTTCAAGACATCTTCATAGCTCTTTAAGTGCCCAATTTGTTAGCCTTTTAAAATAAAGTTGATTTGATTTGATTTTGTCCATGGAGTTTGCTTGCTTATTTGCTATCAAACCAGGCTACTGCAAAAGGTCGCAGCTAGCACTCTTGCCTGCCGACTCGACGGCCATGTGTTCGGATCCTCATTGAAGGAAAGGGGGGGGGGATGTTTGTTCACTGACATAGACTCCCAGATAGACCCAGCTTAAATTGAGTACCCGGAATATTCATGGGAAGTAAAGGGGCGGTTGTGATTATTTATCACATCACCCAGTGAGTAACCATCAGTTCAACAAATAAGTCTAGCCTATCAAATCTGAAAATGGCGGTCGGATATCTGCTGGCACTCCGGCGACTGGCCTTATGGAATAATGCGTGTGCAGGTTGCTGCAGTTTTGCTGTTGACCGTCTTCTTCGACAATGAACTACATTTTCATTTTAAGAACAGTTTGTTTCCTTCTCGAGTTCACGTAGGGCAATAATGATCATTTCGTGTAGTTTTCGCGGTGAACGGAGCAGTTATGGGTGTCCCGATGCTATGAAGTTAGAACCGTATGACTAAAGATTACCATATGAGGTTAAACTAAATCCTTTGTTCTATTTTTGCTATTAAATCAAGCACACCTGAGTAATACCGCATCATGGGAGAACGTAGGAGCAACCAGATATTAATCACACAAGCACGCAAGTCTACGTCAGTATCCGCTTGTCTTTAAACTGCCCGCTACACGAAAATCGAAGACGTAATCAAATATACTGGGCTTTTCGTTTTTTTTTTTTTTTTTAGCCTCACACACAAAGCACTGGACACACCGTTATTCCTATATGGTGCCACGTGTTAGATTGGGGATTATAAGGGTCCGGTCGAACAAAGGATGAAAATAAACAGATAACATTGTTTCTGTGGTCGGTATTAATGCTTTATTTTAATTGCGTTGATGTTAGGTTGTTGTTTGTGAATCTATGTTTTATATTTGTTCTTTTAAATTTAGTTGAAAATATATAGTTTTTTTTTTTTTTTTAATTTAATGTGTCTTTCTTTCTTTCTTTCTTTCTTTCTTTTTTTCTTTCTTTCTTTCTTTCTTTTGTTTTATTATCGATACACATTTTCTTTCCTACATTTGTTACTCATTCACTGATTTCAATCTCTCTATCCGCTTGGTTTTTTCCCCCTGACATTTATGCACTCGTCAGCCTGCTGCCCTCGCCTTCTGTCTCCCATCTTTGACTTGTCTCGGGAACTACTGTTTTTCCTATCATTCTCTCAGAAATGACTGACAAAACAGCTTTTGGCTCAGAATTCTTTTGCTTTAGCCGTAAAGTTCATTTTCATTGTGCTGAAATCTCTGGCGTTAGAACTTCTCCGTAGATAAAACATGGCCGGGATTGCCAGGATGCCCGTGTGTAGATTACCACATTAGCAAGCGGGCATGGATAATGTGCTTGGAGATTGGTTTTTAACCATTGTTGCTGGCACAGACGACTGTATCTACTTTGAGCGTGTGTGTTGTTCTTCTTCTATTTTTTGTTTTTGCTTGTTGGTTTGTTGTTGTCGTTGTTGTTGATAGTGTTGTTGTCTCTGTTACTGCTGGTGTTGTTGTCATGAGTGCTGTTTTTTTTTTTTTTTTTTTTTTTTGGGGGGGGGGGGGGTGTTGCTGTTGCTCTTCTTCTTCTTCTTCTTCTTCTTCTTCTTCTTCTTCTTCTTCTTCTTCTTCTTCTTCTTCTTCTTCTTCTTCTTCTTCTTCTTCTTCTTCTTCTTCTTCTTCTTCTTCTTCTTCTTGTGTGGGGAGATGTGTGTTGGGGGATGTGTGGGTTGGGAAATGTATGTATGCTTGGAGTGTGGGTGGATGGGATGTGTGGTTGATGGGAGTATGTGTGGGTGGGGAGATGTGTAGGTGTTAGGATGTGGTGGATGTGTGGGGGGATGTATGTGAGCCTGGTGTGTGTGTGTGTGTGTGTGTGTGTGTGTGGTTGGATGGGGGATATGTGGGTGAATGGGGGATCATGTGGATGTGTGGGTGTGTGGTGGATGTGTCTTATAACATGGTAATATGCGTTGTTAATGTTTACAAAATTAATTTGACAATGTTTTTCCTATGCATTATTGATGAACGAAAGATTAGTGATTGGAAGGGCCGAATGTAAGACGGGCCTGCGTGCCCAATTTGTTACCCTTTGAAAATAAAGTCCGTTCGTTCGTTCGTTCGTTCGTCTTTTCCGTCTACATTCTTCTTTCTTCTTTTTCTTCTTCTTCTTCTTCTTCTTCTTCTTCTTCTTCTTCTTCTTCTTCTTCTTCTTCTTCTTCTTCTTCTTCTTCTTCTTCTTCTTCTTCTTCTTCTTCTTCTTCTTCTTCTTCTTCTTCCTCATCCCCTTTCTCCTCCTCTTCCTCTCCTCTTTTTCTTCACCATCAGCATCGTAATCCTCCTCCTCCTCATCATCGTCATCATATTCTTCTCCTACTTCCTCATCTTCTTCTGCTGCTACAACTACTGCTTCTTCTTCTTCTTCTTACTACTACTACTACTACTACTACTACTACTACTACTACTACTACTACTACTACTACTACTACTACTACTACTACTACTACTACTACTACTACTACTACTACTACTACTACAACAACTACAACAACAACAACAACAACAACTACTACTACTACTACTACTACTACTACTACTACTACTACTACTACTACTACTACTACTACTACTACTACTACTACTACTACTACTACTACTACTACTACTACTACTACTACTACTACTACTACTATTTCTGTTATTAATGTTGTTATTTTCTTTGGTTCCACTTTCTAAAGAACAGCGGACGCCTGCGCCATGCTGACTGGTGGTTAGTCCTCTAATTTATCCTGCTCAGTGGACTAGATTCAAATCCTGTTTGACGACGCAAGCTTGCTCCAGCTGTATGGAGCTTCAGGCGGACACGGTATTTCGTCCCGCCTTCAAGGTGCTCCAGATGGTGGTGAATGTGTCAAGTGTGGGATCTTTTCTCGCTCGCTTTGAACTCAAGCGTAGTCCATACACACTATTTATAGTAATGATGGACTGAATTTTGCGTGTGGAGTAGCTTTCCCTATTAACAGTGTCCCTCGCCATTAAGCGAACCCACTCCGAGTTCAGAGGTATTTGTAACTTACGTCCCCAAGTCAAGAACGACAGGTCAACATTTTAGTCCAGCTGTTCGGTGTAGTGGTTGAACCGCTTACCTCGGCACCAGCACACCGGTTGTTTAAGAACACTCGTTCTTACCCATTTGACCATGCTGACCTGCGTGTGGAATCTATCACAGATACACCATCGCCCCTGTAGATCTATCACAGATACACCATGACCTCTGTAGATCTATCACATACACACCATCACCTCTGTAGATCTATCACATACACACCATCACCTCTGTAAATCTATCACATACACACCTTCACCTCTGTAAATCTATCACATACACACCTTCACCTCTGTAAATCTATCACATACACACCTTCACCTCTGTAAATCTATCACATACACACCTTCACCTCTGTAAATCTATCACATACACACCCTCACCTCTGTAGATCTATCAGATACAGACCCTTACCTATGTGCCCAACAATTATATTTAAATTGAGCGCAGAGAGTTCAACAAGAAAACACCACGTACGGAAATACCTCTTAGTGACTGTAAAGGGTTCTGACAGTTTAATTTGCTTGATAATTTGAGGATGTATTTTGTCATGTATAGTTTTTCATGTAATAGTCCCACTTGTGTGTTGTTTGTTTGTGTGCTGACGATGGCTTTGGCCGCAACGCCCATGTTATCACTTATGATCGTGTTCTAGTAAAGCTTACCGGTTCTTCTCCTCGCGCGCGCGCACATGTGTGTGTGTGTGTGTGTGTGTGTGTGTGTGTGTGTGTGTGTGTGTGTGATTCATTCATTGACAGTTTGTGAGGACTCAATGTGTGTGCAGAGTTTGAGAATCTTCTAGCTTGTGAGGACTCAATATGTTTGGAGAATCTGAGATACTGTGGTAACTTGTATCATGCATGAATCCCGCTTGTGCTCATGAAGGTGCTGTTGGAACAGAAGATAAGCTTGCTCATAACGCAAGGTGACTAGTCATGGGTAACCATCCTGATACCGGACTTCGTTGGGGCCCAGGTTCTAAAGAATGGCGAATCTGAATACAGAATGGAGAGCCGGCGATTGGGGCATGAATATAGTGTGTGGCAGCGTCCATATCTAGGGAAAATATGTTTGGGTGGCTCCTTAACAACGTATTGTGACTCTCCCTAAAAAAAAAAAAAAAAAAAAAAAAAACTGCTCTTACTGTGATACTGTCCACCCTCGGAATTCTACACCATGGGAGCATGTGGCCATATATCAGAACCAATTCTCTGGCAACCTTTCAATAAAAATCTTTTCTCTGACAGATCATAGGTGGATTCCACTGACTGCTGCCCGTTACATCAGAACATTGGCAAGTAGACGTTAGACATCCCCGAGGCACACCCTAACTGGATCTCCTCTGGCACACCTTCATTGACACTCTTCGGGTACACCCTCGCCTGATCAGTTCAATTAATCCGGGTTCCTCCCCAGCATGGGAAGAAAGAAACGCAGGAGTGGCAAGTCGGAGAATTCTTATTTTAGCGAAAGATAAATTCTGGCATTCGCTGTCTATAGTCCAGGCCTTGTTCAACGAGATCTTGTTTTGTGAACTCTTTGAGCACCCGTCTGCAGTCTGCTTGAGATAAATGGGTGTAGACTGGCGGGAACACGGGACACTTTACATCCATTGGCATTAAACAGGAACCAATCATAGATACGGCGATAGGGAATTCATTGACTGCAGGGCGTTTGCGAGTGATGCTTGCAGGCTAGTGACGTTCGGGAGATACTATAGCATAGACGAGGGCTACGGTATTGATAGTTTATCTTCAGTTCACGTACGGGCTTGAATGACGTATGCTAAGCTGAGTTTTGATGAAGTTCATCGTGGGCGTTTGGTGTCAGGATATCATTCAGATGGTGATTCGTTTACAGAGGCTAAGTGTGGTTCTGGATATCGCTTATAGGTGTCTAAATTGAGTGCATTTCATTGTTGTCATCATCATAATAATCACCGTTATTATCATCACCGCAATCGGGATCATCATCTTCTTCTTCTTCTTCTTCTTCTTCTTCTTCTTCTTCTTCTTCTTCTTCTTCTTCTTCTTCTTCTTCTTCTTCTTCTTCTTCTTCTTATTCTTCTTCTTCTTCTTCTTCTTCTTCTTCTTCTTCTTCTTCTTCTTCTTCTTAAAGTCCATGGCGTGTGGCATTGGTGATCATGTCTGCCCACAGCCTTCTGGTTAACACCTGAAACTGTAAAAAATTGCAAGAATGGCCGAATGGATAACAAAGCTTGTTCTTACAATTCTGGTTTGCTGTTGTTGACTTCTCGTCATTGGCTTAGTTAATTAGTTGCGTAACCTTTACAGGACGTCATAGTCAACCCCGGCATTTTGGATGTTCGTGATTTCTGGGCAAGTTTACATTCAGTAGTTTTCCGTTGTTTTCTGAACGACAGCCGCTCATACCATGGTATGAAAACACCAATGCAAGGCGGTCTGCTGCCAAATCTCCCGCAACTGAGCCGGTTGTCCTTGACTTTGGGAAGTAAATTACAATTATCTCTGAAGTCGGAATGGGTTCACATGATAGCGATAGACACAGGTAATAGGCAAAACTAACCCACACGCAAAGATCTGTACAGGTGTGTTAGAAATAGTAGCACATGTATGGACTACGCTTGAGTTCAAAGTGAGCCAAAACATATTTTAAAAATAATCATGAAAACATAAGCTACCAAAATCAGATCCCATGAAAAATACGCAGAATCTCATTAAGAAGTTGGAAAGCAGATAAGGGCAAATAAAAGATAATATTTAGATGACTTAGCAAGAAAGGCAGAAGTAGCAGCAGCGAAACGAAACATCAGAGACCACAAGGAAGATAGCAGTGACTTATAATCAAACAAGTGGACTTACCAAAATTAGAAATGGGAAAGCTCTTACCAACAGTCAAGAGCAAATGAACCGACGGGCTGAATACTGCGAGGAACGCCTGAGTAGTGCACTCCCAGGAGAACCTCCAGATATCCAGCCTGCAGAAGTGGACTGGATATCGGCTGTGAGAAACCTTCTAGAGAAAAACACAAAAAAAACTACTAAGTTCTTGGAAAGTGGGGACTCTGCTTGTCCAGATGGTATCCCAGTAGAAGCTATACAAACCAATGTAAACTGTTCATTTTAATTACCGCACGCATTATTTAGCCGTCTGGGAGACTAAAGTAATGCCAACAGACTGGAGTGAAGGATATCTTGTGAAGCTGCTAATGAAAGGGGACGCGCAGAGGTGTGAAAATAATAGAAGTTTAATAGAAACGTAAGTTCTAGGGATAATATTAAGCAGGATAATTCTGAAGAGATTAAGAGAGGCATGAAAAATATCTAAGGGATGAACAGGTAGGGTTTCAACCCCCCAAAAATATGAAGATAACTGACTAGATAACCATATTACGCATCATGATAAAGCAAAGCATTCAGATTAACTCGCCATTTGATACAGGATTTATGGACTATGAAAAGGCCGTTGACAACGATGAAATGAGATCTCTTTGCAAACTGAAGAGGCACCACTGCGTCTCATGAAAGATCATGAACTTAATAAAGGCAACATATAGGGACCTGAAAGGCAGGATTTTCCTGAGAAAAATCCATTGAATACATTTGAAATAAGAGTAGGAGGGCGACTGATGCCGTTTGTGAACTGTATTATTCTTCCAGACTATAGACTGGATTATGAAGACAATAAATACCATCGCCAGAAATGGAATTCAATGGACTCTAACAAAGAAAATTGATTGTATGGACTTCGATGGTGATATTGCACGCCTGTCTCAGACTCGAAATCTGATACGAAATAAATTAAACAGGCTTGATGGGAGGTCACATCAATTAGGTCTCAAAAGTACTAAGGAAAATGTAAATATAATGCGAATAAATCAAGCAAATTTTAATGTGATTTTCCTTTGTGAAATCTCATTTCAAGAGGCGTAACTTTACACTTTTAGGACTCAATTTCTCTCAGCAGAGTAGCTAATCGCTTGTTGGAAGCGTTGTCCGAGCACTAGCCCCGTAGCACCGGCGATGACAACCAAGGATCCGGGGGGGGGGGGGGGGGATGGTAATCGCGATCCGAATGATGGAGTTTGAAAGCGAACCCACGATCTTCTGAATACGAGGCGGAAGCCATCACCACTTCACCACACACACACGGGGTCTCCGTGGCTGAGTGGTTAAGCCGCTTGCCTAGTGCTCCGATGGTTGTGGGTTCGATTCTGGGCTCCGTCATTCAGTTCACGAATGCAATTTTCTTGGAGATCCTGAGGGGGTCGTCGTAGAGTTACGGAGTTTGAGCTCTGTTCGACGTGCTGGCCAGGCCAGTCTGTAGACAGAGACCGAGCCGTATGGGATAAAACCCCGTGCAATAAAGTCAAACCTCCCGCCGTTATACTTTTCAACTACACAGAGATACGAACAACAGCCTGTCAGTGTGTACAGCTTGAGCGTGAGACAGAGCAGGTTGGAAATCCATTGCAACCAACCTTCGCTGTGGAGACGGTACATTATTGATTGATTGATTAAGTAACATTGAACAATTGAACACGCAACTGTAGAGTCAAACTTGATCCAGAAGGTAAGGATATGGAGAAGAATAGGTTATTAGTTAGTCGTTAGTCACGGCCAAAGAGTCACCCATAATGCTCAGTTCCTGTGCCAGTGAATATCACACAAATGCTCCTCACTGTCCCTTGTGAAAAGTGGAACCGACAGCAGTCCCGACAAACCAACTGCGCGCACAGGCACACGTGCATAATGTTGCTGCCGGAGTGCCAACACACCATTCCGCCACTAAAATTGCAGTTGTTTTTGAAGGAAAGCGGCAGTCGCTAGAAAACCAGCAGTTGCGCACACATTACTGCATAAGGCACAACCAGCTAGTTCAGCAACCGGCCATCCGCTATTTTTCTGAACATACTGTTCACAATACAAACCACCTCGGACAAATGCAAAAGCATTGCACGTGAAATCAACAGCTTACAGTGTCGCTCACGAACTTACCTCGGTAAATTATGTTTCATGGAAACAAAGATATCAATCACAGAGGTGTTAGAGAGGTTTCAAATGAAAAGAGTTGATGAAAGACATAAACGAAAGGCAAGTTAAATAGTTTGGCCACGTTAAAAGACCTATCACGCTTGGAAAAAGCATAATGGAGGAAAGAGTTAGAGGCAGACGAGTAATAGGAATACAGTGATACAAGTGGGAAGACAACCGCAAGAGATAGACAAATAGTAGTCTATAACAACCAATGCTACATTTGGAACGTCGGAGATCCATTGCATCCAACCTTCATTGTGGAAACGGCACCTTACTAGGTGAGGCTGAGACACCAAATACGCGAGCGTAGAACACCTAGCATAATTTTTTTCCCCCGTGTTTCCATCCTGTTTCAGGATATTGCGGTCAACATCAGCATCTTTCAGCTGTATGTTGATTCCTAGGCTAGATTACCCTCATCAGCACGCCACCACTTTCTAAGCGACCGGCTCCATACTCTCATAAGTCACTGGCACGACTCGAACCGCTTCCGATTCTCGTGCGCTCACGTCAACCACGAGAGTATTCGAGGTTACGTCGAAAGCTGCTAACACCTGCACCAGGGAGACCGGCACCTAGCATAATAACAAAGAGAAATAGCGCAACGGAAAGGAAGTAACACACACTAATGGTACAAGATTGTCTGGCACAGGAAAGTGGTGGACATGACGCCATCAATCTTTGATGCCCACAGCTATAAACTGCTGGGGACAATTAGAAATCCGTTACCGAGAGATTGGGTGTCTGGCTTGCATGGCTACGGTTCTCGTGGGTGATTGATGAGTGAAGCAAATGACGCAATACCGCGGATTTAGCTAGCTCCTGAAGTCTGTCGTTCATCAGGTGATAGTTATAAACAGGTTAATGTCAAATACATGAGGTGCCGTGTGTGTCAGCTGTCTGGGGGTGTCATGGGTGAATTTATATGTCTTCTCGCGCGCACACATCCGCACTGTTGTATATCATCGTCATCATCATCATCATCATCATGTGCCTTACCAGCGAGCATCGGCGTTCATTTCTATCCACATATCTCGGTCTTTGGTGTTCTTCATCCACTCTGTTGACCACATTCCTCCATGTCATCATCTCTGTCCATCCAGCATAATTTCTTTCGGTTTGCCTCTACACCATTTCCTACTGATCTGTTCAATTGTCACGATGTTCTCCAGTGCCTCTCTTCTCATCACATGATCACAGTATGCTGTTTGCCTGTCATAGAGTGGTGTATATCAGGATCCTGTGGCGTGCCTTGGGACGCTTTGAGCACATAGTGCTGCACATCATGTTTCTGTAGAACAATCGGCGCTCGATTGGCGCTCGCTCGCTCGTTTTGAACTCAAGCGTAGTCCATACACACTATTTATATTAGTCATGGACTGAATTTTGCGTGTGGATTAGCGAACCCACTCCGACTTCAGAGGTACTTGTAATTCACGTCCCCAGGTCAAAGACGACAGGTCAACATTTTAGTCCAGCTGTCCGGTGTAGGGGTTGAACCCCTAACCTCAGCATCAGCATAACGGATATTTAAGAACACACCTTCTTACCCATTCGACCACGCCGACCTGCGTTAGATAGAATCTCTCAGTTAGCTAGTTAGTCAGTCAGTCAATTAGTTAGCTATTTAATTAGTTAGTCAGTCAGTCAGTCAGTTAGCTATTTAGTTTGTTAGTCAGTCAGTCATTAAGTCAGTCAGTTAGTTAGTTAGCAACATGTATTTAGTCAGTGTCAGTCAGTCAGTCAGTCAGTCATTAAGCCAGTCAGTCAGTTAGTTAGTTAGCTATTTAGCTAGTTTGTTAGTTAGTTCAGGATCTCATCAGCATGTAGCGGACGACGACACCAGGTCTGTGTAGATTATTCATCTTTGGCCACCCCTTGCCTAGCTTCACCCCCCCCCCCCCTCTTCTCCAACTGTATGCGGTTTCCCAAAATTCAGTCCACGCTTAATGACTGACTGACTGACTGACTGACTGACACCTTCCTTTCTATTCAGATTCTTTCACCATAGCAACGACGTCGTCGCCAAATGTAACGCCGTTTGTAAATGACCATATTAGAAGTGTACAGAAGAGAAAGTGGAATTAAGATTACAAGCAGAATGAAAATTTAACAAGAGGGCAACAAGAGCGAACGACTTAAACACAGAATGAAAGTCCGTTGATAATGTCTAAGTGACTCACGCGCAATATTAGGACACGGTTGGACCACCGAGAGTGCCTGTATTACAGTGCACGCGACCTGGATGTGCGCTAGGCTTGTCTTAAAGGCTCATTTGAATAACCAGCACGTGTTACGTTCACCCCTGGCTGAGCAGGGTAATCAGGTAGAGCCGCACATCAAAGGCCAAGGCCATTCTGACTTCACTAGGTGAGCACTGCAATTCAACTCCCGAGTTTGATGGCGACCGTGTCGAGGATTTTATTGCTGTTCTCTCTCTCTCTCTCTCTCTCTCTCTCTCTCTCTCTCTCTCTCTCTCTCTCTCTCTCTCTCTCTCTCTCTCTCTCTCTCTCTTTCTCTCATTTGATATACTTCACAGTATGAATGAATGAATTAATGTATGATTGCAGAGAGGTAGGAAGGGCAGAATGTCGCCGTGAAAGAATTCTTAAATCTTTAAAAATAAAATTCGTTCTTTCGTGCATTCTTTCTCCCCAGCTCCCCTTCTTTCTGTCTTTCTTTCTTTCTGTCTTTCTTTCTGTCTTTCTTTCTTTCTTTCTTTCTTTCTTTCTTTCTTTCTTTCTTTCTTTCTTTCTTTCTTTCTTTCTTTCTTTCCTTCTTTCCTCCCCCCCCCCCCCTATCTCTCTCTCGCTCTCCCTCCACCCGTCCGTCCGGCTACCTACCTGCCTGCCTGCCAACCTACCTGTCTTTCTATGTCTGTCTGTCTCACTGACGCCCTGTCGGTCAACCTACCTGATATTATTATCATGTAACAGGAGAGAATATGTGCATAAGAAATAGACTGGAACATAGTGGGAAATCAGCTGTAGGGAATATGCGCAACCAAATAATTGGGAGCCGGTCTCTCTGGCCGAGGGGTTACACCACTTTCTCCGTAATCCCGTTTATCACGCAGAGTCTCGTAGCGGGCGAGAACTGGGAGCGGTTCGTCCCCCGCTGGTGACTTGCGGGATAACTGAGCCGGCCGCTCAGAAAGCAATGGCAAACTACTGAGCGTAATCTTGCCAAGAAATCAACAGACAGCTGAAAGATGCTGCTGTTGACAGCGATGTCCTGTAAAAGGATATGCGAATTTAAAAAAAGAATAGTTGGGAATACGCTCATCACACACACACACACACACACACACACACACACACACACACACACACACACACACACATAACACACACATAACACACATCATACACACATCACACGCACCACACGTCACACGCACATCACACATAGACACACACACACATACACAATCACATACACAGCACGCATATGCGCAACACACACTGCACATTTACACACAGCACACATACATGCAACACACACAACACATTTACACACATCACATTTACACACTGCACATATAACACACACAGCGCATTTACAAGCAGCATATTTACATACAGCACACATCATACACACAGCACATTTAGACATGCCACACATCACACACACACACACACACACACACACACACATACACACACATACACAGAACACATAATTATCACATACAGCCCACACATGAACACACCCAAAGCGTATGCAAACACGCAGTCATTTATCCGCCTACCTAAGCGTGAGCAGCAAGCACCAGCTGTCGATGCCGAGCCTCGCTCACGGACGGCCTTATCAATGAGGGGATTAATCAGACAACAGCCTGGTAAGAGTTCCATATTGGAAGAAGCTTACTAGATAATGAAAGTGTAAGAGAGGAGGCAAGGAGGAGAGGGTGAGAAGGGGGAGAGGGATAGAGAGACTGAACAAAAGATCTTGACTTTCCACAAAAGATCTTGACTTTCCAGGCAATTCGAGCCACAGCCGGGTTTTTTTTATTTATTAATTTATTTTTTTTTCTTTTGCGTTCGTAGGTTTTGAACTCAAACGGAGTCCATATACTTGCCACTACTTCTAGTACACCAGGCTGATTTTTGCGTGTAGGTTAGATTTCCCTGTTACCAGTGTCCCTCGCCATCAGGCGAACCCACTCTGATTTCTGAGATAGTAGCTGGCATTTAACTGTTAGCTGTATAATACATTCAAGCCGCAGTCGGTAGTAAATTCTTATCTGATTCGAGCCCCAGCCAGTAGTAAACTCTTATCTGTATAAAACAATCAAGTTCCAGCTGGTAATAAATTCTTATCTGTATTAAACATTCGAGCCCCAGCCAGTAGTAAACTCTTATCTGTATACAACATTCGAGCCTCAGCCGGTAGTAAATTATTATCTGTATCAAACATTCGAGCCCCAACCGGTAGTAATCTCTTCATTGTATAAAACATTCCAGCCCCAGCCGGTAGTAAACTCGCATCTGTATAAAACATTCTAGAATCAGCAACTAGTAAACACTTATCTGTATAAAACATTCCAGCCGCAGCCGGTAGTGAACTCTTATCTGTATACAACATTTCAGCGGCAGACGATAGTAAACTCTTATCTGTATTAAACATTCCAGCCGCAGCCAGAAGTAAACTCTTCATTGTATAAAGTACTTCAACCACAGCCTGTAGTCATCTCTTATCTACGTAAAACTTTCCAGTAGGTAGTAAACTCTTGTCCGTATAAAACATTCCAGCCGGTAGTAAATTCTTATCTGTATTAAACATTTCAGCCCCAGCCGGTAGTAAACTCTTATCTGTATTAAACATTCGAGCCTCAGCCGCTAGTAAACTCTTCTTTGTATTAATCATTCCAACGGCAGCCGGTAGTAAACTCTTCTTTGTATAAAACAATCCAGCCGCAGTCACTAGTAAACTTTCACCCCAGTGTAGATACCACCTATCTTCTAGCGACACCCACCGCAACATTGCTGTACCAATATGTTGCGTTGCATTGTTAAGTAATCACAAATGTATCGGACATAAATTCCAACAAAGATTAATGACTTGAGCGTGACGTGTGAATACCTGGTATGCCACGATGATGATTGAGAGGTGGATAGAAAGTAATTATACCTGGACATCTGTTGTCAGGACTGAAGCTTGACAAGATATCTGGGACAGTTGTTCAGCCATCTGCCAAATAATTTATGTAGATCGCATTTAAACACTTCCGTGGTATCCCGAGTTTGTATGTATTTATTTACACATAGTGATAATATGATTTCTGGGGGGTGGACTGGTTTATACAAATATGGGTCTTGCACAGGATATCAAATGGCCTTAGGAGTGTAAAATTTGCCTTTTCTTGTCTACTCACAAGACAGACAGACAGACAGACAGACAGACAGACAGACAGACAGACAGACAGACAGACAGACAGACAGGCAGGCAGACAGACAGGCAGGCAGGCAGGCAGGCAGACAGACAGACAGACAGACAGACAGACAGACAGACAGACAGACAGACAGACAGACAGACAGACAGACAGGCAGGCAGGCAGGCAGGCAGGCAGACAGACAGACAACAAAGAAGAAGAGACAGCCAAACTTCAACAAAAAAAAAAAAAAGAAGCAAATATAATTAAAAAGAACGAGCAAACCTAAAGAAAATCACACCACTGCAGTCTTGAAAGAGTGCAGAGGCTACAGGACAAGAGAATAATACACCTATAACAAGACAAGTAGATCACAATCGTGTACCCTCTACTCCATCCAGTAACGACATGTCTGCACCTACCTCTCCCAGAACAGAGACCACTGCGTGTGCAATCCCCTGGTGAACCATTGCACTTTTGTCGTGGTTTATTTAGCCACCTTTTCTGGTGTGTTGGTGTTTGTTTTCTTGTGGAATATCTGGGTAATCGATACGTCAGATGTGTTGCCATTTAGTTGTCTTTTCATTTTATATTCTTTACCATAGCTGAAAACCCCCTTCTTGTTTGAAGCCTTACTTGTAATCCTTGTTCTATTGATGCATTCACTAGGCTAAGAATAAGACGGGTACGATCGTTCGGGGTAGATTTAGCCCACATCAAAGGTGCAGTTGATTTGACCGACAGTATAAGAGCTCTTTAACACTTAAACTTCTGGTTCGTTTACGGTGAGGTAGCAGGATCAACCCCTACACTTGTCAGTTGTATTTCAACGTTGGCTTCTCTTTAAGAAAGTAATGGCAAACTACTTAAAGTAAAATTGCCTAGAAAATCAACTTGATGTTGGGGTTAACCTTAACGTCTTGCAAAGGCTGTGCACTTTATTTGTAGAGGAAGTTTGTGTTGAATTTATAGAAAGACAAGACATAAAGAGGTTATGGTATCTTGTGAGAAAGAAGCCATGTGACCAACCTATGCCGTGAAGTTGTGACCTGCTTTGCTGAAAGAATATTTGAAAATGTATGTCCGACCGGCAGGGCTCCCTGGCCTAGGTGTTAGCGACTTTCTCCGTAATCCAGTTTATCCACGTGAGCAAACGCGGCTGCGCGAGAATCGGTAGCGGATGTCGCCGTGCCCATTACGTACGGGATATTTTAGCTGGCCGCTCAGAAAGCAATGGCAAACTACTGAGCGTAATATTGTCAAGAAATCAACAACAGCGGTAAAATGCTAGTGTTGACAGCGATATCCTGTAATAGGATATACAAAAAAAAAAAACGATGTCCGACCGAGAGGGTAGCAAACGTGACTCGTGACTTACTGCTTGAGTCACAGTCAGCGAGCTAACTAGATTTGATTAAAAGCGATATACTACTGGAAATCAGGATCCTGTCAGCGGGCGGCCTAGGGCAACATCGTTATGTACCATGCCAACAGGCGTAGGCGTTGACTTGTATCAAAATGTCATCATTGCTCTTCCCATCCGTGTATCTTCTTTAGGTTAGTGACATGGTCCAATTCGCTTCCGTATGTTGAAACTGGAAAGATGCATGCTTTTGAACGAGACAGTTGTACCCATTTTCGGCGTCCAAATAACAATTTAGGGAGCCGCGCTAACGTGGAGGTTATACGCTTGCCGGCCAGCTCGGTGTTCTTGGGTTCGAAGCTGTATCTAGGTGGTTTTCTAAAGTATTTGTGGGTGCCAGAGTCTACCAAGTCTAAACATGGTAGCACGAAATGGCCTAGGAAGTGAAGTGTCATACTGACCTCATTACTCGGGGATGGCGATTGATTTATATAAATATGGATAAAGCACCATATATCCGATACTTCTGCTAGCGTATAAATAGGTCCTCATTTGGCCCATAATGATTCGTAATTACAGTTATTTGCATGTCCTTTATGGGACGTTGCAATCAACCCTATCATTTATTTATTTTTGCGCTCGTTCGCGTTGAACTCAAGCGTAGTCCACACCCACACTACTTCTAGTTGTGCTGGACTGAGTTTTGCGTGGGGATTGGATGTTTGTGATTTATTAAGTAATGTTAGTTCAGTAATTTGCCATTGACTTCTGAATGACCGACGCCTCATTCCATCGAAACCAACGCATGGCGGTCTGCTTCCAAATGGCCCACAGCTGATTTCAAAGCCTCGGTGTGGCTGGGAATGATGAAACTGCGCGTTTCACTATTCCCTAAGCCACAGTGCCGGGTCATAATGACACCAGGACTACATTGCTAGCAGTTGGGGAGGTGGAATCCATACAAGAGACACAATTTCAGATATAGTCACATTTCAAGCGAAAGAAGAAGATGAAGAGGGGAAGGTGGAGGAGGATGAAGTGCAGGAGGAAGAGGAGGAAGAAGAGGAGGAAGTGAAGGAGAAGAAAGAGGAGGAGGAAGGGGAGAACGAGGGGAAGAGGACGAGGGGAGGGAAGGGACGAGGAGGGGGACGAGGGAGGAGGAGGAAGAGAGAGAAGTGGAGGAAGCACTAGCATTTGGTATATTTGTGCTCACAATCCCGTTTACCTGTCTGTCTTACTGGTGTCCCAGGCTGTGTGTAACAGGCATGCTTAGTGTAGAGTGGCTTGCTTCGCTTCGAAGGTCACGGGTGGCAAGGATCGCCTGGATCTTTTCTCTGGGGCATGCCGGTGTGCTGGGGAATGAATGGGCTGGCAGACTGGCTGGCTCTACAAAACTTGGTGGAGTATTGATGCATGACAAGGCAGACGTGGTTGCGGCCTTGTGGGAGCACGTGTACACCTCGGCGGAGCAAATGGATCATCATGGTCTGGCAAGAATGAAGCTGCGAGGAGTGACGAGGGGATCTGGCCGACGATCGACGCTCAGAGGAAAGGCGAGACGGACATATAATCAGATTGCTACTGGTACTATTGGTGTTCGAACTCTTCGCTGGCTGCTGAGGATGGGGACGGAGCGCCTATGGGGATTTCCCGACTGCTGTGATGTCGGTTCCTAGATCAATCAATCAATCAATCAATCACTGTGTGTCCCAACTTTATTAAAACACCGTTTCATTCACAAATGTATGTGCAATACATATTCTGAAATCTGTAAAATATTGTAGACCCGCTTTCCATACCCTCCCGAAAAATCTCCGGAAGGCGTCGCCATTCTCCGTAGTGCAACTGTGTAACCATTGCAGACATATTGGTCTGTCAGAGTTGCAGCGGGTGTCCTAATTTACGGCATCCTGGACTGGCGTGGCAATTTGTCGGCTGGCACACAACTAGAGACGGACAGACACATACTGCAGACATACATCAGGATCTGCTGGCGTCTCATTCCGTGCGGGTAGCTTGCCGTTTTTATGGTTCCCCTGGAGGCAGCTTAACGTGGGTGCTGTCTTTCTACGCCCCTGACTGAAGGCATCACGAGTTGTTGGCTCCTGCAGGGATTCTCAAACTGTTGATGATTGTACTTGGTGATGGACATTGTCAATTTCCTGCCCTGTTAAAGCAATGCGATTTCCATCCTTCCTTCCTTCCTTGTTTGGCCATCTTTGTTAAAGTAATTCGCTTTTCCTTCCTTCCTTCCTTCATTTCTATCTATCTATCTATCTATCTATCTATCTATCTATCTATCTATCTATCTATCTATCTATCTATCTATCTATCTATCTATCTATCTATCTATCTATCTATCTGTCTGTCTGTCTGTCTGTCTGTCTGTCTGTCTGTCTGTCTGTCTGTCTGTCTGTCTGTCTGTCTGTCTGTCTGTCTGTCTGTCTGTCTGTCTGTCTGTCTGTCTGTCTGTCTGTCTGTCTGTCTGTCTGTCTGTCTGTCTGTCTGTCTGTCTGTCTGTCTGTCTGTCTGTCTGTCTGTCTGTCTGTCTGTCTGTCTGTCTGTCTGTCTGTCTGTCTGTCTGTCTGTCTGTCTGTCTGTCTGTCTGTCTGTCTGTCTGTCTGTCTGTCTGTCTGTCTGTCTGTCTGTCTGTCTGTCTGTCTGTCTGTCTGTCTGTCTGTCTGTCTGTCTGTCTGTCTGTCTGTCTGTCTGTCTGTCTGTCTGTCTGTCTGTCTGTCTGTCTGTCTGTCTGTCTGTCTGTCTGTCTGTCTGTCTGTCTGTCTGTCTGTCTGTCTGTCTGTCTGTCTGTCTGTCTGTCTGTCTGTCTGTCTGTCTGTCTGTCTGTCTGTCTGTCTGTCTGTCTGTCTGTCTGTCTGTCTGTCTTTATTCCTTTCTTTGGTTGTGCATTTATTTGTGTTTGTTGTTCTCTGTAGCCGCAGATAAATCAACGCTGTTTTACTACCACCTCTACCAACCATAGAATCCGTCTGGACACAGCCACTATTTCACTGGCGGCTGTGGTAGGCCTGTAGTTAGTACGCTTGCCTACAGACCCAATGGTCATCTGTTTAAATCTCTATCGAGGCAAAGTCTTTAAAACTGGCCCAGGTTCCCAGATGGACCCAGCCAAATATGGCTACTAGAAAATGTCCCGAAACTTAAGGCACTCGGTGGGACATTGACTACATCACCAGGGGATGGCCCACTGATCTATGAACGTGTGGGACATTGCCTACATCACCAGAGGATGGCCCACTGATCTATGGACGTGTGGGACATTGACTACATCACCAGAGGATGGCCCACTGATCTATGAGCGTATGGGACATTGACTACATCACCAGGGGATGACCCACTGATCTATGAGCGTGTGGGACATTGACTACATCACCAGGGGATGGCCCACTGATCTATGAACGTGTGGGACATTGACTACATCACCAGGGGATCGCCCACTGATCTATGAGCGTGTGGGACATTGACTACATCACCAGGGGATGGCCCACTGATCTATGAACGTGTGGGACATTGACTACATCACCAGGGGATCGCCCACTGATCTATGAACGGATGGGACATTGACTACATCACCAGGGGATGGCCCACTGATCTATGAACGTGTGGGACATTGACTACATCACCAGAGGATGGCCCACTGATCTATGAACGTGTGGGACATTGACTACATCACCAGGGGATCGCCCACTGATCTATGAGTGTGTGGGACATTGACTACATCACCAGGGGATGGCCCACTGATCTATGAACGTGTGGGACATTGTCTACATCACCAGAGGATGGCCCACTGATCTATGAACGTGTGGGACATTGACTACATCACCAGGGGATCGCCCACTGATCTATGAGTGTGTGGGACATTGACTACATCACCAGGGGATGGCCCACTGATCTATGAACGTGTGGGACATTGTCTACATCACCAGAGGATGGCCCACTGATCTATGAACGTGTGGGACATTGACTACATCACCAGGGGTTGGCCCACTGATCTATGAGCGTGTGGGACATTGACTACATCACCAGGGGATGGCCCACTGATCTATGAGCGTGTGGGACATTGACTACATCACCAGGGGATGGCCCACTGATCTATGAACGTGTGGGACATTGACTACATCACCAGCGGATCGCCCACTGATCTATGAGCGTGTGGGACATTGTCTCTATCACCAGGGGTTGGCCCACTGATCTATGAACGTGTGGGACATTGTCTCTATCACCAGGGGATGGCCCACTGATCTATGAACGATTGGGACATTGACTACATCACCAGGGGTTGGCCCACTGATCTATGAACATGTGGGATATTGACTACATCACCAGAGGATGGCCCACTGATCTATGAGCGTGTGGGACATTGTCTCTATCACCAGGGGATGGCCCACTGATCTATGAACGTGTGGGACATTGTCTCTATCACCAGGGGATGGCCCACTGATCTATGAACGTTTGGGACATTGACTACATCACCAGGGGTTGGCCCACTGATCTATGAACTTGTGGGATATTGACTACATCACCAGGGGTTGGCCCACTGATCTATGAACGTGTGGGACATTGACTACATCACCAGGGGTTTGCCCACTGATCTATGAACGTTTGGGACATTGACTGCATCACCAGGGGTTGGCCCACTGATCTATGAACATGTGGGATATTGACTACATCACCATGGGATGGCCCACTGATCTATGAACGTTTGGGACATTGACTACATCACCAGGGGTTGGCCCACTGATCTATGAACATGTGGGATATTGACTACATCACCAGGGGTTGGCCCACTGATCTATGAACGTTTGGGACATTGACTACATCACCAGGGGTTGGCCCACTGATCTATGAACATGTGGGATATTGACTACATCACCAGGGGTTGGCCCACTGATCTATGAACGTTTGGGACATTGACAACATCACCAGGGGTTGGCCCACTGATCTATGAACGTGTGGGACATTGACTACATCACCAGGGGTTGGCCCACTGATCTATGAACGTGTGGGACATTGACTACATCACCAGGGGATGGCCCACTGATCTATGAACGTGTGGGACATTGACTACATCACCAGGGGATGGCCCACTGAACTATGAACGTGTGGGACATTGACTACATCACCAGGGGTTGGCCCACTGATCTATGAACATGTGGGACATTGACTACATCACCAGGGGATGGCCCACTGATCTTTGAACGTGTATGCTAGCACCAAATACCTAATACGTCACAATGTATAAAAAGCGACCCTTATATGTTGCGTCTTCATTAATTAATTAATTAGTTCGTTAGTTCATTTGTTCATACATTCATTCGTTTGTTGGTGTAATCATTCATTCTTTCGTTCATTCATTAATTCATTCGTTCTTTCGTGTATTGGTTTGTCCATTCATGCATTCTTTTTTTTTTTTCATTCATTCATTCGTTTTTGTTTGTTGTTGTTGTTTGTTCAGCTATTCATTCATTAATGTCTTCGATCGCTGGCGTACATCATCACATTTGAAGATCAAATCTGGCGACAAGCGTCTCAGTCAAAGATCCATTCCGGCGACTATTGCCACAGTATAGAATCAGCTCTGGTGAACATCGCCTCAATCGAAGATCTGCCCTGCCGAACATAGCATCAATAGGAGATCAGCCCTGGCGAATATCGCCTCAACCAAAGATCTACCCTATCGAATAAATGACATATCTACTCTGGCGAACATCACCAAAATCGAAGATCTTTCCTTGCGAAGACCTAAAATGAACAATGCCTCTGTTATGTACCTCTCCTTGCAAATGTCACCTTTGAGTACCGAAAGGTCTCGGTGTACCGGCTTTGTTGTTTCTTTCCATCCAGGTGTTTACATCCTGTCGCGTCTTTACACCCACGCCTGTTGCAGATTGTTGTCATGGACGCCAGCGTGAAGCCCATGTGACGATTAGGACAATGGTGTACTTACGTCTCCTGTAGATAGAGTTAGGACAATGGTGTACTTCGTCTCCTGTAGATAGAGTTATCATTTAACAGATTCAACGCCAAACAAAAGTAGGTTTGGACAGAACAAAAATGGATGGTGGAAAATGGGAAATAAGAATGTGTCACGGTTATGACTTTTAAGTTGTTAATATGGTAGGATACCTGTTGTATTATATAAGATATATTAAAGATAAAGAAAGGAAGCTGCTCAGTGTAAACTATGGTTTTAATATTTTAATGGAGACAACATGTTGCAATGATAACATTTAGGCGATATATAACTCTATTGCAGATATGGACAGTGGCGTATGACTATCAATCATCCCATGGCACTTTTCCAGTTAAGTTAATACCTTAGCGAGACTCACCCGTGTCTATTTTTCCACCAAATACCTCTCTACATCAATATTTACAGCTCTTTTGGTTATTTCTTTTCGTCTTCTACCCAATGCTTGTCGAGATAACTAGCGTGTATTATTTCTTAGTCTGTAGTCTTTGGGGTGTAGAGGTAACGTTTATTTATTAGCATGTATAGATGGCAGTGACAACCAGCACAGCACATCCCGTCAGAGAAAACCTATCACACCTGGAATGACATGCGTGAAAATGACTTTGGGGTTGACTGAGGACTTCAGAAATACGATAAGCATAACATGATGCGTCAAATTCACAGACAGGCAACCATTAAAGTTGTTTGGGCATGTTAAATCTGGCAACCATCGAAAAGAGCATACAGTCTTACAAGATCTGGATACAGAGCCCAAGAAAGACTAGGAAAACAATACAACGACAATATCAACCGTACTCTGAGAAACCCGGATGCCACGTAACAAGGCAATACATGTGACCTCGGAAAGCAAACTTAGGATCCACACATGCATAAGTTTAGCGGCAAGTGTGATTTTGAGAAAGCGACATCATTCGTTTATCGCTAGACAATAGACAATACAGAAGAAAAACAGAATAAGTAGTAGTCCGAGGGCGCACAGGACAAGAGAACAATTGAAAGCTGTCCACGTGGCTGCAAGGGTGAGAGCACTGGCGCTTAAACTTCCGTTACGCTGATGGCGAGGCAGGGGGTTTAGTCTTTACACCGGCATTAAGTTGGATTTTCTTAAATTGGACTCAAGCGTCGGACACTCGTCCGACAGCCATCATGACTTTACCAGCCAAACCTTCTGGCGATTACACCCATCTGCCACCTCTCTTTGACAAAGTGACGTTCAAATTATCCTAATGAAACCTCTTCTTCAATACGCTGTAAGTACTTTATAGAACACCGAAAAATTAACTAGTTCGGACATTTAGTTAGAATGGAACAAAATCAACCAGCAGCTGGAGCTTCAATGTGAGAAAATCCGGATACAGGGCAATAGGACGACCTAGAAAGAGTGGTCAGATGGAGTACAAGAGACATTGAAGAAATCAATTATGATATTAGTGCAAGCAACAAGACAAGCGAAACAGAAAGTTATAGCAACCTTCTCTCGGCGACGCTTCATGGCAAAACAGAGCAAGACAACAGAAGGAGAGGAGAAGAATATATATTTCAATTGGTATCTTACTAGTTGTCTGTATATGTTTGCCCTTGTCTTCCGATCCCACCCTGCATTGTCCCTACGTTAGAGAGTCAAATCCCGATTCTTATTACTATCTTATCCACGTGGTCTGTAAACGTCACCTGACACCAACATGGCGTCTCAGTTTTTCTAGCAGGAACTGTTTTCATTGGTGGACCCCGAGTGACTGGTTTCCTGCCTGGTAATCTATCGATTGAAAACAATCATTGACACAATCGTTAAACTAACATGTCTTGCTTGATTCGTTGTCGCTGACTTCTCGGCGCCGGCTGCCTCTGTGGCATGTTTGTCAGAGCACTTATTTACCGAGATAGGAGTCTGAGTGTAATTCCCGATAACACCAGATTTTTTGTACCTAACGATTACATTGTCGGTAGCGAAGTGGCTGGACGCGTGTCTGTCGACCTGTCCTACACCAGGGTGGATTCGAGTTTGTTAAATTGATCTGGGCTCCCAGATCGACCCAGCCTAAACTAGATAGGGTTGATTGCGATGCCTTGTCAGGGACATGGAATTAACTTAACTTTACTATATATAAGGCCTAATACTTCGCGTCCCTCCTCCTCCTCCTCCTCCTCCTCGGCCTCTTCATTGTTGTTGTTGTTGTTGTTGTTGTTGTTGTTGTTGTTGTTGTTGTTGTTGTTGTTGTTCTTCTTCTTCTTCTTCTTCTTCTTCTTCTTCTTCTTCTTCTTCTTCTTCTTCTTCTTCTTCTTCTTCTTCTTCTTCTTCTTCTTCTTCTTCTTCTTCTTCTTCTTCTTCTTCTTCTTCTACCTCCCTATACCCTCTTTCTCCTCCTCCTCCTCCCTCACTACCTCCTCCCTCACTACCTCCTCCTTCTCCTCTTCCTCCGTCATGCATTTGTCAAAGCCTTACTTGCTCTAGGCAGCTTCCAGCCAAACTAACGGTCTCCATCTACCCGTGGGTTGGTATTTTTACTTACAATTTTACCATAGTAGCAGCCATAAGGCCTACTCTTTACGGTTCCCAACTGTTGTGAGATTTTTAACGTGCGCAACTTACCTACGGGGCCTACTGTTGTTGGTTCTTATTGAAAACAGGAGATGAGGAGGGGGGGGGGGCTTGTGATATCATTAGATAATTACTGTTCTCGGGAAGAGTGTTCAACCATGTTCTGGGGATCCAACCTTGCGCGTTATGAATCTGGGTTGGACATGTTCACCTTAAATGGGGCGGATTTAGTTCAAACAGGTTTCCTCTGTTTTGCATATGTTCGACACTCATGCAACAAATGTTGGACACTCCTGCAACAAATGTTGGACATCCCTGCAAAAATTGGTTTGCTGTCATTTTACCGGCCCCACAGTTATATGCATCAGAGTCTCCTTTCTTTAGTATTGTAAACGTGTGGCATTTCATGCTGTTGTGTCTTGTGCGGTGTCTGAAGATTGTAACTTGTTCTATTCAGTGAAGATCGTAAACTGCATCATCTGTCTGTTAGCCTCGATGCTCTGATTTCTGTGTAGTTTCATGACTGCTTTGTTTTTTCCTTGTGCGTTCGCTCGCTTTGAACCTATGCGTAGTCCATACAAGTGCTACTTCTTCTAGTGCAATGGATGATTTTTGCATAAGGATTAGCTTTCCCTATTACCAGTGTCCCCCACCATCAGGCGAACCCACTCCGACTTCGAAGGTACTTGCAATTTACGTCTCCAAGCCAAGAACGAGAAGTCAACATTTTAGTCCAACTGATCGGTGTAGGGGTTGAACCCACTACCTCAACATCAGCACACCGGAAATTGAAAAGCCAGCGCTCTGATCTATTCGGCCATGCTGATCTCCATTGCTTCTTATACATCTGTTGGCTGCATCATAGCTGATGTCTACATCAAACTGGGGTAGTCTAAATTCTAGTCGACACGCCTCTGACCTCATTGTAACAAACATTCCCTAACCATGAATTGTCTAATGATTCGCCCCTGAACCCACTCAAGGAGAGACAGGAGAAAACATGCTAGCCTCCTGCAACGACAAACAAACAAACAATTAAGTCAGCCCACAATTCTGTAGGACCTTAATCCACCCCTCCAAGGTAAAAGACCCCATTCAATGAAGAAGTAAATAGAGTCGGATCCTGCCACTCCAAATCGATCCCTTCATTAGCTTTAGGATTACTCCAGACTAAAGACAAGCGGGTCGAGGTCGTTTGTTTAAATCTGCTGAGCACATTTTCCGAAACGTGCGCCGCAGACCTACGAACCAGGTTATGTCTGTTTAATCCAAACAGCCAGATATCTTATGGGCCCAACTTAAGACGCCGCACGTGCGTGCTGCAAAACAAAGGGATTACGTCTGGAATCTGGGAGTTCTAAACTCAGAACTAAGTGGATGTGTGAGTCCGCAGGAGGAGAAGGGTTTAAGTGACTCGATGTTTCTTAAGCAGTGATTCTCAAAGTGGGCACATGCGTCTGGCGACACCTGATTGGGGAATCATATAGTTTTTCTTGGACGCCGTATTAATGGGGAGGCGCGGTAACGTTGTGGTTAGATGTTATCATGTTGGTTCAAAACCGCATTGGGCAGACTTTAAAAAAATATGACCCAAGTTAAACTTGGTATCAAGAATTGTCTTTGGAAGTAAAGGCTACTGAAGTCATGTTGACCCTCCTCTCTCTATCTGTCTATCACCACTCGCTCGTCTCTCTCTCTCTCTCCATCTCTCTCTCTCTCTCTCTCTCTCTCTTGATCTCTCTATCTCCGCTCGCTCCTCTCACTCTCCCTCCATCTATCTCTCCATCTCTCTCACTCCTTCCATTTCTCTTTCCTTCCATCTATCTCACTTTCTCTCTTTCTTTGTAACCATCACTCCAACTCTTTCTCTCCCTCGAGCCAGCTGTCTCTCCTTCCCTCCAGCTCTCACTTCCTCCTTCCATTCTCTCTCCCTCTCTCTAACCCTCCCTCCACCTCTCTACATCTCTATCCTTTTCTCTGTCACCACTCGCTCCTCTTTCTCTCCCTCCATCTATCACTCCATCTCTCTCCCTCCACCTCTCTCTCTCTCTCTCTCGAGTCAGCTGTCTCTCCTTCCCTCCAGCTGTCTCTCCCTCCCTGCATCTCCCCCTCCACGCCCCTTCTCTCTCCATCTCTCTATCTCCATCTCTCTCTTTCTCGCAACTTTCATTAACGATTTCATAACCTTGTATTTCAGGAGACTATCCATTTGGAAGCAGCGACCCATTAACCCAGGGGGTCCCGGAATGGGAACTGCAGCCCGAGCCCAACTATTACGTGGTACAGAATGTGCCGGTGACGATCTCGTGCAGGGCTACACCTGCAATACAGGTAGGTGACCTCATTATACAGACAGGTGGGGAAATAATAGAATTGTAAGGGTGATGCCATTATCTTGTAGTTCAAGAGAGAGAGAGAGAGAGAGAGAGAGAGAGAGAGAGAGAGAGAGAGAGAGAGAGAGAGAGAGAGAAATTAAGTGAAGAGAAGAGAGCTAGAGAGAGTGTGTGTGTATGAAGATACGAGATGAGAATGAGAGAGAGCGAGGGAGCGTAAAGCGACGTGAAGAGAAGAGAAGAGAAGAGAAGAGAAGAGAGAGAGAGAGAGAGAGAGAGAGAGAGAGAGAGAGAGAGAGAGAGAGAGAGAGAGGATGAGAGTGAGAAATGTGGAGTAACAGACAAACAAACAAAAGGTAAACAGGCAGCCAGACAAGTATGAAGATAAGTGAATAGATTGATACATGATAGGCACACACGTAGAAGGCTACAGCCAAAGATTAGTGAATAGATTGATACGTAGGCACACACGTATAAGGCTACTGCCAGAATGCCAACACAACAGTCCACCACTAAAATTACAATTCGTCACTGATGGAAGTGGTAGTCATTGGAAAACCAGCAATAGAACACACATTACTACATAAGTCAAAAACCATGTTCTTTTTTCTGAACATGCAGTTCACAACACAAACCACAACGGACAGATGAGAACGCATTTCACATGATATCCAGAATTCAGTGTCGCTCCACGAACTTAACTCAGTAGCTGGGCGACGGAACCATGTGCTACCAGTCCAAAATGAGGACAATCCGTAAGCAAACCGTAGCTAGAAGCAAAACCATATAGGGGTCTAAACAGCTCAACAGCCTATCAGTCATATTCGACCGGAAGTGTGCGTTTATTTATAAACTGTCTCACATTTATCAACTTATTTTAGTAGCGTCACCAATGCCTATCAACATTATGCAAACTATCTCCTCGCTCTCCACAGATCACCTTCAGATGCGCCGGACACCAGGTGCCCACGAAGAATCAAGTCAATAAGGAGATTGTGGACCCCCGCACCAGACGGAAAACCCTAGAGTCCAGCATCGTTGTCACCAAGGAGGAAGTGGACGAGTACTACGGCAAGGATGGATACGGCTGTGAGTGTACCGCTTGGAATAATGTGCAAGGCTCGGCTACACCGCAGAGTATTAAGAGTACACGAGGCGTGGTCGAGGTGGCATGTAAGTATGTGTGAAGTTGTTTGCTTGGTTAAGGGCTTGGTTATCTCATGTTGAGTTTCTTTCTTTCTTTCTTTCTTTCTTTCTTTCTTTCTTTCTTTCTTTCTTTCTGCCTTTTCATCCTATCCGATTGAGTGCATGCCTATCTTTCTTTCTTTCTTTCTTTCTATCTATCTTTCTTTCTTTCTTTCCTTCTTTCTTTCTTTCTTTCTTTCTTTCTTTCTTTCTTTCTTTCTTTCTTTCTTTCTTTCTTTCTTTTCATCCTATCTGCTTGAGTGCATGCCTATCTTTCTTTCTTTCCTTCTTTTCATCCTGTCTGCTTGAGAGCATGCCTTTCTTTCTTTCTTTCTTTCTTTCTTTCTTTCTTTCTTTCTTTCTTTCTTTCTTTCGTTCTTTCTTTCTTTCTCTTTTTTTCTTTCTTTGTGTGTCTGTCCGTTTGTCTGTTTGTCTCCATCGCTCCCTTTCTTTGTGTATATCTCTCTGTACCTTCCCCACTTTTATACTCCACAATGAACATACATTCCCACTCTCATTCAACGTGCCACACGCACATTGATAACTACTGAAATGAGATCACTGTCTTAGCTCGTCCTCGATTCACACTTTGCAAAGTTAGGAGTCGTTAGTCGCGGTTCCAACTTCACGGCAAAGGGTCACTCTATTATGCTCCGTTCATGTGCCAGTGAATATCGCAAAATGCTCCACACCGTCCCATGTGAAAAGTGGAACAGACAGCAGTCCCGAGAAACCAACAATACGCACATGCATACATGTATAAGGCCGCAGCCACAACATTCCGCCACTAAAATTACAGTTCATCGTCGATGCAAACGACAGTAGAAAACCTGCAGATGCACAAGGAAAAACCAGCTAGTTCAGCAACCGACCGTCTACCATTTTTTTCTGAACGTATAGTTCACAATACAAACCACCACGGACAGATATACCAGCAATCAGCGTGAAATTCACAGCTCACAATGTCGCTGCATGCACTTAACTCAGTAGCTGGGCGATAGAACCAAAGTTAGGAGTGTCACACTGAAGTGGCTTTCCTTGCTTCACTTGCGCAAAGACGATATTTGTCTCTGATTGTCATGTAAGGGTGGGTGGATTGTATTGTTCTGGTCGTATGAGGGTGGGTGGATCTATTGTCCAGGTTATGCAAGGGTGGGTGTATCTATTGTCCAGGTCATTTAACAGTTGGTGTATATATTTTCCAGGTCATTTAAGGGTGAGTTTATCTATTGTTCGGGCTATAAAGGCGTGGGTGGATCTATTGTCCGGGTCATATGTGGGTACGTGGATCATTTGTCCGTGCCATGTAGGGGAGGGTGGATCTATTGTCAGGGCCATGTAGGGGTGGGTGGATCTATTGTCCAGACCATGCAGGGGTTTGTGGATCTATTGTCCGAGTCATGAAAGGATGGGTGGATCTATTTGTCTTCACGTTGATCTTTTCCTATCAGTTTTGCCAATCGCCACTAAGCTTTCTAGTATTTAATCTCAAAACGTGTCCAACCACATCTTGACCGGCAACATTCAATTTCTCTAATCAGTTCGAAGTTTTCATTTGTTCCTTGTAGAAATGCCTCATGCATGTTATTTCCTGTCATGCATGATCATCTCTGCATTGTTCTCAGAAACTCCGCTGCCAATGGATGTTTCTCAGCTTTTCTGCTAATTGTCCATATTTCACATCCGTTTAACAGTATAAGTTCTATACAGCATTTGGCCACTCACTACAGATGACAATTTATTATTTGTAATCAATGGTGATATCAAAATCTCAAGATCTCAAAAGGGACTCAATGCGCTTAAAACTATGGCTGCAATGGACACAGAGCAGAGAATGCTCTTCACACTATATCAGCACTTGATCCTCTCAGTAATTGATTATGGACTAGGACTGCTCACTGTCTCAAAGAGTCAGCTGGTGAAATTAGAGCGCATACAGAACGAAGCTTTGCGGGTCATTCTGGGATGCACCAGAGACACCCCAGTAGTGTGTATGCGTTACTTCCTTGGTCTGCCGACTGTTGCTAGTAGGCACGAGGTGATGCAGGCGAAGGCATACCTCAGAGTAGCTGCAGACACAGATCACCCGTTGCATGAGGCGCTGGACGAAGTTAAGGGTCAGAGATTGATAAGAGGGAAATCATGGATGGGTCAAGCGGAGGATACGATCAGACAGGTGTGCCCCTTGGAGAACATCAGGCTAGGAGAGGAGTGGGTCAGAGTGCCAGCGGAGGAGGCAGACTTGTGCAGAGTTATAATCACATTGAGCCGGGAGTGCAGGGAGTGACTAGCAGGGGCCACGGAAGTGGAAATCCAGCAACTAATTCAGGATAATGCTCGCCCGGGTGATGTGATTATCTACACAGATGGTTCGGTGTTGAGAGGTAGGAGAAGTGCCTGGGGATTCTTAGCAAAAGCTAATGGCGACGTTTGGTGCAGGAGAGCCTGGCGTATGATGAAACAGCATCTAGCTTAAGAATGGAGGTGGAGGCGGTCAGTGCAGCTTTCCGCTGGATGGATAACATGATACATACACACATTGTGACTGTAACTGACTCAGAAAGCATGCTGAGACGGGTGAGGACAGGTAAGCTTCGTGCAGAGTGACTTGCTTCACTTCGGAGGTCACGGGTGGCAAGCATCACTTGGATCTTTTCTCCTGGGCATGCCGGTGTGCTGGGGAATGAACAGGCGGACAGATTGGCTGGCTCGGCAAAGCTGTGAGCTGTATTGATGCATGACAAGGCAGACGTGGTTGCGGCCTTGTGGGAGCACGTGTACACCTCGGAGGGGCAAATGGATCACCATAGTCTGGTAAGAATGAGGCAGCGAGTTGTGACGAGGGGATCTGGCCGACGCTCGACGCTCAGAGGAAAGGCGAGATGGACATATAATCAGGTTGCTACTGGAACTATTGGTGTTGGAACTCTTCGCTGGCTGCTGAGGATGGTGACGGAGCGCTTATGGGAATGCCCCGAATGCTGTGATGTCGGTTCCTAAATCAATCAATCAATCAATCATGGTGATATCAAAGAAACAGATTATGCTTAAATGTACAATTAAATTAAATGGCGTTATTTTGGGGCTAGTGCAGAAACTCAGATATCTAGGCAAATGGGTAACATCAGATGGAAGATGCATCACTGAGATAAAAATAAAATAGGACAAGCAAACACTGCATTATATCAAATGAAGAATGTTTTGTGTAATAATTCATTGTTCTTGAAAGTTAGAAAGAGTTCTTGCATATTACATAGAAACAGTTTTAACATACGGTTGCGAATCCTGGACAAAGTAAACAGGCTAACAAATCCCTGGAAGCCTTGGAGATGTGGTTTTATAGAAGAATGCTGAAAATTAATTGGACATCCAAAATTAGCAATCTGGACATTTTGAGGGAGGCTAAGTCGCAAAAACAACTTATCACAAACACCAGAAAGAGGCAGTCATCATTTTTTTGACCACGTTATGAGAAAACACAGACTAGAACATGTTGTGACAACTGGAAAGATTTGAGGAAATAGAGATAGAGGAGGATAGCGTGAGAAGATTCTTGACAGTCTTGTGTCATGGCACGGAAGGGAGTCAACACGCGAATTGATCTATGCCGTCGGAGATCACAATTTGTGGAGATGTAGAGAGGCATGATTGCCAACTCCAGCTGGCAAGGCACTGGAAGATGGATGATGCCGTGTTTCTATCTTGCAGCAGACTCCCTTTACCAGAGCCATTGACTTACAAATGCCAGGGACGCTCTGTGGCGAAGTGCTTACTCCGCCTGCCCCCGAGGGTTGAGGGGTTTGATTCTCGCCTACGTCGTTCGGTTCACGAGTTCTATTTTCTCGGAGACACGTGGGGGTCGTCGCTGGAGCTATAGAGTGCGTGCTTTGTGCGACGCTTTCGGCAGGCCACTCTAGGGAAAGAGATCGAGTCATATGGGGAAACACCCGGCGTAGTGACATCTATCCTCTTGCTTTTTCAGACTTTGTTTTCTAAAAAATGCTGAAAACTACTGTCTCATTACCTGTCAGCGGGCGTGTCTTAACAGTGCCACGTCTTCTACAGCACAGCCGCTCCGGCGAACCAACGGTCACTCCTGGTATAGATTTCTCTGGTAGTGTCACTCTGGTGGTGTCACTCTGTTTGCCGACCTGCCAAGGACGTAGATACAAGACCCGATATCCTGTGACAGCCTAATAAACTTATTTCTTCCGATGACACGAATGTGTGGTTGGAAATGAGTCAGGGAGTAATTTGCTCTGGTTGTCATCGAGCCCAGGGAAAATACAACACCTTCGGCGTCATGAATAACTAATCAAAAGAGATGGCTGGTGGAGATGGTAGCACCATGCACTGGTAATGTCATGAGTAAGATGGCACGCAGGTTTGATTCCTGGGCCGTTACCGAAGTGACAGGGCTACGTCAGCACGCGGGGAATCTTCAAGATAAAGTAAATGGAGTATTGGTGATATGCTGGGGTGAATATTCTGGTTCCATGTGCATGGGTGGGTGCTTGGAGGATCTGTGCTTCCATGGGAAAGATGAATGAGGTTTACTCCCAGGCGGTCAAGTATTTGCGCAGACTAGCTGATATATATATATATATATATATATATATATATATATATATATATATATATATATATATATATATATATATATATATATATATATATATAAGTAGTTAAGACAGAAAACCTAATAACCTCAACCAATTGAATAGTGAAAATCACAACTTATGTCTAAACATAGCAAAACCAAAGATAATACATACAGATAAAACTACAATGGAGAAATAAATATATGTTAATGAGGAAAAATTGGAGGTGGTGGAAAATTTTTTATATCTTGGGTCATTGATTATAACAATGGTGACACAATGAAAGAAATTAAGAGACGAATATATATTGCTCTCCAAATACTTTAACAACTGAATAAATTGTGGAGTGGGACAGATAGAACTACAAAAATTAGATCTTTAAGAGCATGCATCTTTCCCATTGCAACATACGCCCGTGAGACCTGGACACTCACTAAACAAGCTGAACAGGGCATAAATGCCTTTCAATATAAATGTTATAGACGGGTTCTAAGAATATCTTGGATAAAGAAAAGAACAAATGCATCCATACTCCAAGAGCTGAATAATGAAGAAGGTTGGCTGTTAAAAACGATAAAACAAAGAAAATTGAAATATTTTGGTCACTTGAAACGTCACGAAAGTTTAGAGAGAACAGTAATGGAGGGGTATATGCCCGGGAAGAGAGGAAGAGGAAGGCCAAAGAGAAGATTGGTGCATGATGTGGCGGATGATCTCCAGATGGGTGTACCTGACGCGGGACATCTTGCTTATCGAGAGGTGTTCTGGAAGATTGTTAAGGGAGAGAGGTTCTGCAAAGGACATGCTTCTGAGTGAACGAATGACGTTAAGGCAGACAGACAGACGGACGGTTGGGTGGACGGAAGGACGACAGACAGACAAATGTATTGACACCAATCATCATGAAAGACGCCCCTACCTCTCTGACGAAACACCTACAGTGAAGGAGTTAAAGTAACGTATAGGAGTGAAATATTCAAAGCAACAAGCAAGACACAGCCTAGATAAATACCACACATTTTAGCACTAAAGAAGTCACACCGACACTAACAGAAACAAGATCTACAATTTAACCAGCTGAGAGAGTCGCCACATAAGGAATAGGACATCAAGGGATGTTGATTAACTTTGAAAAGAAATCAGCGGGGGCAAGGAACACAAAGATAACCTACGCAATTAACTACTTTTCGAGATCAGTATGCCAGAATGGGTAAGAGCGTTGGCTCTTAAACTTCCTGTGTGCTATTCCGCGGTAGCGGGTTCAACCCCTACAACGGACATAAATTACAAGTACCTCGGAGTGGGTTGGCCTGATGGCGAGGGACACTGGTAATAGGGACAGCTAATCCACATGCAAACATCCGTCCAGTGCACTGGAAGTAGTAGCACGTGTATAGACTATGGACTACGCTTGAGTTCAAAGAGAGCGAGCCAAAAATAAAATCTTTCCGCACGTGGCAAAATGTGTCTTCATATCTTCTAGATCTTCATATCTTCTAGATCTTCATATCTTCTAGATCTTCATAACTTCTAGATCAGTGGTTCTCAACCTTTTTTGGCCCGTGCCCCCCTTCACCATATTTTCAGAACGTCATTTCCCCCCCCCCCCCCCCCCCTTTCATATTTCCTATCTAAAAATATCTTGGTGACAGCTGGCAAGATCGAGGGGAACAGACCAAGAGGAAGACCGAGAAGAAAATACCTGGATGGCTTGGCCACATGGCATGGACGAGACAGGAACTCTGAGCTGATCCACGACTCTGGTGATCGAGTGAAATGGCGAATCATGACCGCCCACGCTTTCCGGCATGGCACATGATTGATTGATTGATTGATTGATCTAAAAATCCCGCACCCCTATATAGTATACGTAAAAATGTAAGGTAAATTTAATAGCACATACTACCAAGTCTAGACATCCACATAAAACATGATTTGTGTGTCTACTGACTTTATAAAATGAATTTTAGAAGGATGAGACGTACTTAACTGTAAAGTATGAAGGGAAAAACAATATCAAGTAATCGGTTCTTGTATTAACGCGATCTTGAAATGGTCTTCATCCCCCCCCCCCCTGAAAACCCTAAAATTCCCCCCTGGGGGGGGGGGGGAATTCCCCACCGGTTGAGAAGCACTGTTCTAGATCTTCTAGTTCTTCATATCTACTAGATCTTCTAGATCTTCATATCTTTTAGATCAGTGGCTCTCAACCTTTTTTGGCCAGTGCCCCCCTTCACCACATTTTCAAAACGTCTTTCCCCCCTGTCGTATTTCCTACCTATAAATTTGGCCTGTGCCCCCCCCCCCCCCTTCGCCATATTTTCAGAACGTCATTCCCCCCCCCCTCCCCACACACACACAATATGCACTGTTTAGTAGCACATACTAAAACAAGTCTAGACGTCCACATAAAACGTGATTTGTGGGTCTGCTTTATAAAATGAATTTTAGAAGGATGAGACGTACAAAACCGTAAAGTATGAGAGGAAAAACAATATCGGGTAATCGGTTCTTGTATTAACGCGATCTTGAAATAATCTTAAACCCCCCCCCCCCCCTGGAAACCCTAAAATTTCCCCCTGGGGGGAGGGAATTCCCCACCGGTTGAGAACCACTGGGGTAGTGGTTGAGAACCGGGGCTTAGAGCGACAGCAAGTATGTACACAACGGGATGATGCTATGGTACGTCGATAACTTGTAGATCTTGTCAGTATATGAGCTGGGAAACACCCAGGGACACAATTGTGTAGCGGCTGAGGACGGGATTCATTCTGTCTACCACTACCACTATCATCACCACAGCCACCACTATCACTAACACCTCAACTACTACTACTACTGCTACTACTGCTACTACTGCTACTACTGCTACTACTACTACTACTACTACTACTACTACTACTACTACTACTACTACTACTACTACTACTACTACTACTACTACTACTACTACTACTACTACTACACCACTACTACTTTTACTACTACTACTACTACTACTACTACTACTACTACTACTACTACTACTACTACTACTACTACTACTACTATTACTACTACTTCTACTACTACTACTACTACTACTACTACTACTACTACTACTACTACTACTACTACTACTACTACTACTACTACTACTACTACTACACTACCACCATCACTACTACTACTACTACTACTACTACTACTACTACTACTTCTACTACTACTACACCACCACCACCACTACTACTACTACTACTACTACTACTACTACTACTACTACTACTACTACTACTACTACTACTACTACTACTACTACACCACTACTACTACTACTACTACTACTACTACTACTACTACTACTACTACTACTACTACTACTACTACTACTACTACCACTACTACTACTACTACTACTACTACTACTACTACTACTACTACTACTACTACTATTGCTACTACCACTACTACTACACCACAATCACCACCACCACCACCACCACTACTACTACTACTACTACTATTACTACTACTACTACTACTACTATTACTACTACTACTACTACTACCATCACTACTACTACTACTACTACTACTACTACTACTACTACACTACCACCACCACCACTACTACTACTACTACTACTACTACTACTACTACTAATACAACAACTACTACTACTACTACTACTACTACTACTTTTACTACTACTACTACTACTTTTACTACTACTACTACTACTACTACTACTACTACTACTACTACTACTACTACTACTACTACTACTACTACTACTACTATCACCACCACCACCAACATCAACAACAATAGCAACACTGTGTTCCGAAACACCTTCGCCTCCATCACAACAACCACCATTCCATCTAAAACACACCCAATCAAAAGCAATTCCTCAGACGTCAGCCCAGCAGAGAAGCCGACACGACGTGCTACATCAAGTGTCCACCGGACGAGATTCAATCTGAGAAAGAAGTTATTGCCCCATCAACTTTTTCTCCCTTCCTTAAAACAAATGGAGACATTTGCAATCAAACAAGATCCCGATTTCAAATATTGAATCAAGACGACTTGTCGAGACTTGTCCGAGGGTCCCAATTACCCTCTCGTCTCGTAGTTTCTGATCCGAGTGATTTTTAATTTAACCCCGCAAAACCTTCATGTTTATTTTTTCAATGATATTTAATCAACTTGGTGTCAGCAATATCCCGAACGGAATATCACAGTAACCACTTCATGTGGGGTTATATATCTCAATCCATAAAGAAATTGAAGTAATTTGGCTATTTCGTCTTCTTCCTTTATCCTTCTTAATTAATTTAATACCAAATAACGCTGCAAGCGTTTGTTGATCATTCCATTCATATGTTGTTCTTAACTTCTTGTGTCGCCTCTAGTTGTTACATTAACATACTATATCCTAATTGTTCCCTTAACCCTTCTTTCCCGTATCATCATCATTATCATGTGCCCTGTCAGTTGGCGCAGGTGTTCATGGCTCTCAAGAAGTTGAACCTAAGCTAGAGAAATCATATATAACTAACCACACATGTGAGCATGCGAGCAACCAGCCAGCCAGTAAATCAGACTTCTAAAATCACAACTAATCAGTCAGCCTACCAACCAATCTATCAATAATCAAAGTAACTTAAGAGCCAATCAGCAAGTCAACTTACCAACCAACCAAACACTCAATCTACAAACCAACCACCCAACGAACAAATCAGCCATTCACCTAATCAACCAACTAACTACCTAACCAACCAACCAACCACTCAGCCAACCAACCACCCAACCAACCAACCACCCAACCAACCTATCAACCAACAAACCAATCAATCAACCAACCTATCAACTGACCAACCAACCAACCAACCACTTAACCAAACAACCACCCAACCAAACAACCAACCAACAAACCAACCAACCAAACATCTACTCTACCAACCAACGAATCAATTAACCAACCAAATAACTAAATAACCAACTAACCTTACGTCCATTCTTAGCACAACTACATCACTCAGCCGCCCTAACCAACTCCCCCAGAAAACGGCCCTTGCCAAATCCAACAGTTCTCATATTTCTTCAACTGTCTCATCTGTTGGCGCGCTGACCAACAAGTTCTCCTGACCTTCCACCAGCTGCCCAGCCGATGATAGCTACCCGGCATGAAAGGGGCTACGCTTGAAATCCTCCACCACCGTATCTTAAGATTGTCCTCATTGGAATGCTCACTTAACTGACACGGTGACGGCCTGACTCCAGACCTAGTCTGGCTTTCTGGGGGAAATCCGTTATTGTATCAGTCAGTGGGTTGTGTATGAGAGTGTGAGTGTGTGTACGTAAGTGGGTGTAGGCGTCCATGTCCTGCATTGTTACTTACATGTTCCGGATTGGAGAAAATGTCAGGGGTAGTCGCATTCTGAATTCAAAGCTAGGCGGTATTTCGTTCTTTTCTATTGTTCATGCATGTTGATTAACTAGATATTTCTTTCTTTCTTTCTTTCTTTCTTTCTTTCTTTCTTTCTTTCTTTCTTTCTTTCTTTCTTTCTTTCTTTCTTTCTTTCTTTCTTTCTGTCTGTCTGTCTAATTATTCCGTCATTTTATGTTCCTATACGTCTTACTTGTTGTCTATGTCTGCATGTTGTCTGCTTATTTGTTTGCTTTTCGCTTCATCCTTTATTTCTTTTTCTTTTTATTTGTTTAATTTTAAATTTCGCTGTCTGTCTGTCTGTCTGTCTGTCTGTCTGTCTGTCTGTCTGTCTGTCTGTCTGTCTGTCTGTCTGTCTGTCTGTCGTTTTATCATTAATTTCTTCCATGGTTTCCTTCTGTGTGTGCGTGTGTGTCTTGCCTGTCTTACATGAGTGAACCTAGAATGTATTAATGCATTAACGAATTTCCTTAAAATGAACGAAAGAGCGAACGAACAACTTAATAAACCAAAAGTGAACACACGAATGATTGAATGAATGATTGAGTGAATGAATGATATACATATGTTGTTGTTGTTGTTGTTGTTGTTGATTACCTGTCCCTATTACCGGCGTCCCTCGCCATCAGGCGAAACCACTCCAACATCTGATATAGTTGTGTACATATAACCACCACCTGTTGTCTATTCCTCCTTGCAGATCTGAGGAAGCGATTTGAGAGGTTCCCGATGGCAGCGAGAGTCCAGGAGGGACAGGCGGCTGAACTCGCCTGCTTGCCCCCGGAAGGAAAACCCCTGCCTACGGTAAGCTGAGCTCTGTCACTCTCCTGACTCATAAAATTGATTAGTTTAGTTGACGGATCAACATCATGGCACACGGGTGTAACCCATACGTGCTCCGTTCTACTCCTAACTCAAACCTGAGTCCTGAGAATATCAGCTCAGTGCGCGAACTCCGTAGCACCGGCTACTCTTTTTTCGATTTCCAACTGCCAAGGGATTTTTTACGTGCGCAATACAAACGGGCGTCCGATCTCACTACCCAGAAACCAGGGGACAATTTTGTTATTAGAAGTCCACGTGATAAAATCCCGGTCCTCACCGGGGCTTGAACCCGGGACCTCCAGCACTCGAGGCAGACACCATACCTCGAGACCACTCAGCCCCTCCCCCCCCCCCTGATATTGATTAGCTTATGGGCATTGATTGGGGATCAGAGCATTACAGCGTGACCCAGACGTCTTCTTGTTTCATTCGCTTGAAATGTGTTTATAACTGCAATGTTGTCTCTTGTGTCAAGTTAAAAGTTTGCTGCATAGCCTTTACAGGACGTCGCAGTCAACTCCTGAATTTTTTGGCTTATTGTGATTTCATGACAAGTTTACTTTCAGTAGTTTGCCATTGCTTTCAGAGCGACCGACGCTCATACTATTTTAAGAAATCAACCAAGGCGGTGTTGCTTGCGAATGACAGCGCTGCTGGTAGATGAGGCATCCAGTTCATCGACTTGTTAGGGTGCATGTCTGTCAGCGTGAGTTCCAGTCCTGGACAGTCATAGATTGTCTTCCTCTTCTTCTTTCCGCTTTAGAGGGGAATGCACGAACGAACGAATGAACGAAATTTATTATCAAAGGGTCATGAATTGGGCACTCAGGCCCGTCTTACATTCGGCCCTTCCAATCACTCATATTTCGTACGTCAATTAGCTATTGTACATGTTTCATCCACTTAGAAAAAAAAGCCATTGTCAAATATAGGTTATAAACATAAACAATGCATAAAATCATGTTATGAGACAGACAGGCACACACACACACACACACACACACACACACTCACACACACACTCACACACACACACACACACAAACACAAACACACACACACACACACAAACGCACATGTAAAAAAAAAACACTGACATACATGCCTGTATACATTGCTACACGATTTACACAAACTCTCACACTTATGCACCCATTCAATAGCACACTCCCTCGCATAACACAAGTTTACTGATACATACATGCTCTCTCTCTCTCTCTCTCTCTCTCTCTCTCTCTCTCTCTCTCTCTCTCTCTCTCTCTCTCCATCTCTATCTTTCTCCATCTCTCACTTTTTCGCCATCTCCCTCTTTCTCCTTATCTCTCTCTTTCTCGATCGCTCTCATTTTCTCTATCTCTCTCTTTCCCCATCTCTCTTTTTCTCAATCTCTATCTCTTTCACCATCTCTCTCTCTCTCTCTTTCTCTATCTCTCTCTTTCTACATCTCTCTCTTTCTGCATCTCTTTCTTTTTCACCATATCGCTCTCTTTCTCCATCTCTCTCTCTTTTTCCATCTCACTCTCTCTTTCTCCATCTCTCTCTTTCTCTATCTCGCTCTTTCTCCATATTTCTCTCTCTTTATCCAACTCTCTCTCTCTCTTTCTCCAACTATCTCTTTCTCCATCTGTCTCTTTCTCCATCTCTCTCTCCATCTCCATCTATTTCTTTCTGCATATCTCTCTCTTTTTCACCATATCGCTCTCTTTCTCCATCTCACTCTCTCTTTCTCCATCTCTCTCTTTCTCCATCTCTCTCTCTTTCTCCATCACTCTCTCTCTTACCTTCTCTCTCTTTCCCCATCTCTCTCTCTCTGCCCTCTCTCTTTCTCCATCGCTCTCATTTTCTCCATCTCTGTCTCTTTCACCATCTCTCTCTTTCTCAATCTCTCTCTTTATCCATTTATCTCTTTCTCCATCTCACTCATTCTCTCAATCTCTCTTTTTCTCAATCTCTGTCTTTCTCAATCTCTCTCTTTCTCCATCTCTCTCTCTTTTTCTCTGTCTCTCTCTTTCTCTATCTCTCTCATTTTCCACCTCTCTCTCTCTCTTTCTTTTTCCAGCTCTCTCTCTTTCAACATATCTCTCTTTCTCCATCTCTCTCCTCTCTTTCTCCATCTCTCTCTCTTTCTCCAACTCTCTCCCCATCTCTATCTCTCCCTTTCTCCTTCTCTCTCTCTTACTCCATCTCTCTCTTCATCGCCATCTCTCTCTCTCTCTTTCTCCATATCTCTATTTTACCATCTCTCTCTTTTACCACCTCTCTCTCTCTCTTTCTCCATCTCTCTCTCTCAATGTCCATCTTTTTCGTTTTCTCCATCTCTCTCTCTTTCTCCACCTCTCTGTCTTTCTCCATCAATCTCTCTTTCTCAATCTCTCTCTTTCTCCATCTCTCTCTTTTTCCATCTCTCTCTTTCTCCATCTCTCTCTTTCTCAATCCCTCTCTCTGTCTCCATCTCTCCCTTTCTGCATCTCTCCCTTTTTCACCATATCGCCCTCGTTTTCCATCTCACTATCTCTTTCTCCATCTCGCTCTTTCTCCATCTCTCTTTATCCATCTCTCTCTCTTTATCCATCTCTCTCTCTCTTTCTCCAACTCTCTCTCTTTCCCAATCCCTCTCTCCGTCTCCATCTATCTCTTTCTGCATCTCTCTATTTTTCACCGTATCGCTCTCTTTCTCCACCCCCCCCTCTCTCTCTTTCCATCTCACGCTCTCTCTTTCTCCATTTCTCTCTTTCACAATCTCTCTCTTTCTCCACCTCTCTCTTTCTCCATCTCTCTCTCTTTCTCCATCTCTCTCTCTTTCTCCATCTCTCTCTCTCAATCTATCTCTCTTTCACCATCTCTCTCTCCATCCCCATCTCTCTATATTTCACATATCTCTGTATTTCCCCACCTCTCTCTCTTCATCTCCCTCTCATTCTCCATCTCCCTCTCTCTCTCTCTCTCTCTCTCTCTCTCTCTCTCTCTCTCTCTCTCTCTCTCTCTCTTTCACCATCTCTCTCAATGTCTATCTCTCTGTCTTTCCCCATCTCTCTAGAAAGAAATAAAGTCCAATCGTTCATTCTCTCTCTGTCCATCTATATCTTTCTCAATCTCTCTCTTTCTCTATCTCTCTCTCACTTTCTCCATCCCTCGCTGTTTGTCCATCTCGCTTTCTCTTTTCCCATCTCTCTCTTTCTCTTGCTCCATCTCTCTCATTTTCTCCATCTGTCTCTTTCTCCATCTTTCTCTCTCTTTTTCCATCTCTCTCTCTTTTTTCTCAATCTCTCTCTGTCTGCATCTCTCTCTCTCTCTCTCTCTCTCTCTCTCTCTCTCTCTCTCTCTCGCTCTCTCCATCTTTCTCTTTCTTTCTCCATCTCTCTCTCTCTCTCTTTTTTTTTTTCAATCTCTCTCTTTCTCCATCTCTCTCTCTCTCTTTCTTTCTCTTTCTGCATCTTTCTCATTTTCCATCTCTCTCTCTCTTTCTCCATTTCTCTCTCTCTTTTTCAATATCTCTATTTCTCCACCTCTCTCTCTCTCTCTCTTTCTCCATCTCTCTGTCTCTTTCTCCATCTCTCTATCAATCTCAATCTCTCTCTTTCTCCATCTCTCTCTTCATCTCCATCTCTCTTTTTCTTTCTCCATCTCTCTCTTTTACCATCTCTCTCTGTCTCCATCTCTCTCTCTCTCTCTCTCTCTCTCTCTCTCTCTCTCTCAATGTCCATCTTTCTCTCTTTCTCCATCTCTCTCTTTCTCCGTCACTCTCTCCATCTCCACCTCTCTCTTTCTCAATATGCTTCTCCATCTCTCTCTCTTTCACTATCTCGCTCTTTTACCATCTCTCTCTCTCTTTCTCCGTCTCTCTCTCTCTTTCTCCAACTATCTCTCTTTCTCCATCTCTCTCTATCCATCTCTCTATCTTTCACAATCTCTCTCTTTCTCCATCTCTCTCTCTCTCTCTTCTCCATCTCTCTCACCATCTCCAGCTCTCTCTTTTCTCCATCTCTCTCCCTTCTCCATCTCTCTCACCATCTCCATCTCTCTCTCTCTCGCCATGTCTCTCTCCATCTCTATCTCTCTCTCTTTCTCCATCTCTATCTCTTTCTTCATCTCACTCTTTCTCCTTCTCTCTCTCCATCTCCATCTCTCTCTCTTTCTTCAAAAGATGGACTCGACGGCTGTAGAGTGCATAGTTTTGCAGCCAAAACTCTACCAACCAACCAGCCATACAACTAACCACCCACCTGACCAACCACACACCCACTAAACCACCCAGTGAACCAAGCACCCACCCAACTAACGACCCACCAAACAAACAAACCACCAACCCAACCTACGACCCAACCAACCAACCAACGATCCACCCAACCAACCACCCACCCACCCAATCAACTACCCACCCACCCAGCCAAAGAACCAACCAGCCATCCAAAAAAGCCACCCACCCAACTAACCACTCAGCCAACCAACGAATCACCCACCCAACTAACCACCCATCCACACAACTGGTTTGAAATAGCAACTGCTAATGATGATGATGATGATGATGATGATGAGGATGATGATGATGACGATGATGATGATGGCAATTTAAAAAGAAAATTTCAACGTATGTGTATATTTGTTCCGTTCACAGGCAACACTTTTATGTACACAATCCGAGTTTTGACGTCTGCCAAACCCCACTTCCGTGTTGATGAAATTTTTCTTAAATTCAACGTTTGCCACGCTTCTCTCAATCACGGTTGTCTGCGCTCTAAACTTTGCGGAGAAGTACATGATTAGTTTTGTGTGTGCGGTTGTTGTTGTGCATCCGCACGACCATTATCTTGCAGACTCCTTCCCACCTGGCGCTGTAGATGATGGGGATGTTGGTTAAAGCAACGTTGATGCCAACGGAAAGCATATGTTGGTTTGTAACCAGAGACTTTGTGTGGTTGCCGTCGCAATATTATTATTTACTCCTGCTGTTGTTTGTGAAATATCACGAACATTACGCGTGGGTGCATTAAAAATGTATCATTATCATCATGTGCCATGCCGGTAAGAGTGGGAGGTCATGTTTCGCTATCATTCGCACTCACCAGAGTCGTGGATCAGCTCAGTGTTCATGGCCATGCCATGTGGTCAAGCCATCCATATAGGTACTTCTTTGTCTTCCCCTTGTTCTATTTCCCTTAAATCTTGCCAGTTGTCACCAAGTTCTTTGGTTTATTTCTTCTCATAACGTGCCCAAAACAACTTGACTATGTCTATAAGTTTGCGGTTTGGTTGTTCTGTCTGTGCATGGTATTCTTTGCATTTTTCTCAGAAACCACATTTCCACAGCCATCAGATGTTTTTTATATTGTCTGCTCATTGCCCACGCTTCACATCGATACAAAAGTACAGGTTCTATGTAGCACTTCAACACTCTTTTTCTCGTTGCAATTGACATCATCTTATTAGTCAGTATGTTTTCCATTTTGCAAACGGCTACCTTTGCCATAGCCATTCTTGTTCTAATCTCTTCTAGTCACCTTCCATCAGATGGTATGACTGTTCCGAGATAGTTGTACCGATTAATTCCCATGTAACCTTACATTACATTTCGATATTTCTGTCTTCTTAATGACGACCATGATCTCTGTCTTCTTACAATATAATTATAACTCGAGTTTTTCACTTTGTACACCAACGGCATCTGCTAAATGTATCAGTCTCAACTTATAAACAAGCTTGATCTCAGCGGAAGCTGCAACTTCATTGCACCGGGCGTGCAGTTCGGTCTCTTTCTGCAGGGCGGCCAAGTTATTTGCATGTCCTTTGAATTACTCTACAATCAAGCCCAGCATTGTTTGGCGTGGGTGAGTTATTAAGCAAATTTTGCTTTCAGTAGTTTGCCATAGCTTCCTGAGCGACCACCGCTCATACCATCGAGTTCTACTAACTAAAATTGTCCTATCAAAGCATGGACGGAACCGAAAGACAGAATAGGTAGCAGAAGCTCATCTGTTTTCACAAAACACATATCTGATCTGTTCATCTGTGGCCACCTGAGATGTCCTGACAGGTATTCGCCCGCTCGGCGTCTGACTCGGAGCCAAGAACAACAAAAAGGGAGGTGTTTGTAGCTATATTGATTACCTTAAAGTCTCCAGTCTGGTATCTGATCCCCTGGCCTCAAGTTACAATGCCTGAACCCAACTAGCAATGAGTTGTGTGTGCGGCACCGCAGGGTGCCGATGCTACCATAGCTGAACGATCTGGTGTGGCGAGTCTGGGAAAGTTCCAGTGGCTGTAAGGCCAAAAGGTGTCTGGCACCACAGACGAGTTCAGACTTCTTTGTTTACAAAGCTGGCCTCACTATATGTGTACCATGGGGAGACGGTTGGCGTATGTATTGCTAGGTAAGATTGTAGTTGAGTGCTTTTTTTTTTGGGGGGGGGGGGGGGGGTTTAGAATGTCTCTGTCAATCGTTTACGTGGTCGGTCTCTTCTTCTGGTTCCACGTCGTCTGTACATCATTGCTTGTAGTGGTATACTGTGAGTTGATAGCCCAATCATGTAGTCAAATCATGTAACTTGTTGTTTTCTAATGAAATCTAGCGTTACTATATCCCCCATTTTATTTCTGATTTCTTCATTTCTGATTTTCTCTCTTGATACATTGCGTATTGTTTTTAGGAATCTCATTTCTGTTTTTATAATTTTTCTTCTTTTCTGTCATTGTTCATATTTGGCATTGGTAGCAAAGAGTTGGTAGGAAGATAGTGCTGGAGAGTGTTTTTTTTTTAGATTTATCAATGGAGAAAAATTACAGGAAGTGTGCAGATTTGAACAATTAGCTTCACGGCTGACAGGTGACGGAATTGTGATAACAGATAAGATCAGGATAAGAAACACGAGTCGGCAAAAGGTAAATACAATTAACATCTGTATGATTTAGAACAACAAGCATAGTCGGAGTACAGTGGCCTGCGTTTTTGCTGTGGCTTCATATGTTTGTGAAACTTTGGCGTTTAAGAAATGATCTAAATACACATCGGAGCTTTTGATTATATGTGCTGAAGATGATAAATACAAGTGCATCGTTTTCTCTTTCTCTGTCTCCTTCTCTCTTTCTCTTCTCTCTCTCTCTCTCTCTCTCTCTCTCTCTCTCTCTCTCTCTCTCTCTCTCTCTCTCTCTCTCTCTCTCTTAGACTTGCGTGCCTAATTTGTGACCCTTTGAAAATAAAGTTCGGTGATCAGTGAAGGGGTGAAACCTAAAGAAATTCATCGGCGAATGCACCTCAGGTGTGTTGATGCACGCCTGTCAGTCCAGCAAGTGTATGAATGGATAAGGAAGTTTCAAACCGGCGTGACTTCTGTGACAGACTGTTTACGACCGAGTCAGTCCCACCGAGTAGTGACAGAGCAGTTTTTGCTACAGGAATCCTAGCACTTTATCGGCGCTTCAGGACTTGCATTGAACGCAGTGGTGACTACATTTGTTCTGTAATGTTTTTAAATATATTCACCCCCCCCCCCCCCCCCTTCCACAATCCAAAACCAAAAAAAAAAAACACACACACACACACAAGTTAAGGTGTTAATTTGAAGACCCCTCATATTGTCAGCCACATTTTGCAAATGATGGTTCAATGGAGCAGGTGTTTTCACCTCTCCCAGCCCGCCTTTTGTGCCCGTTTATTGACAAAGAAAACATACCGGTCATCTATACCGGACATTCCTGTCACTTCCATGGCCCCGCCCGGACAACCGGTTGCTTCCAGCGTATCCTGGATTTCCAGTACAGCTAGATTGACATTTCGGTTCCTGTCGTCACCAGCGGGTCTTAGAGTTGTATTCCCAGGGCCATACCGAGACGAGGGTTCAGCTGTGGGTGATTTGCAAGCAGGTCACTTGGCGTTGATTTTAATGGTAAGAGGCGTCGGTAGTTCGGAAAACAACGGCACGAAGTAATTTAGAGAACACATTTACGGAAAACAGGATGTTGCGGCGACTAGCCTTCATCAGAAAACAAATACACAACATGTAAATGTATAATTGTGTTCTGTAAAGCTGCATTACTTCGTGCTATTTTATGTTGTTTGCATTTCCACAGCTTTACGGCAGTTCCACTAATTTTATTTATAAGAAATCAATGGAAAATTACTGAACTTAAACATTGCCTGGTAAATCACAAGTTACTTAGTTGTATATCCTTTACAGCAGTGATTCCCAAACTTTTCACTTTCGCGGACCGACATAAAATTTTCCTTTTGCACCAGGGACCCGTGCCGTTTAAAAAGAAATTTTCTCCTTGTAATCCGTAAATGAGGCTATACCGTAAAACGGTATAACTATAGCCTATACCACGGATGGTAGAAAAGGTTGATATGCAATGACGCCACTTCCGGAGACCATTAAAATGGTGGATAGCAACGGTTCCTGTTGTAAATAAATGACGTCGGCAGATGTATCTAACACCTTCACTCGCTCAGACGATGACAAAACGCATTATGATCGTACAACGAAAATCACGTATGTTCTGCATCTTATGACAATCAACAAATTATAATGTGCATCTTTCTCACTTTTCGTCACATAGGAAACAAAAGAAACGCACGTCGTCAACAAACAAATGTCGTCGACCGGGCCGGCTCTTAGTATCGGTCTCAACTGGTTATTAGTTTTAACTTTCCCATTGAACCAATGATTCGCTTCTCCTTAAAAATAAATACTCCTTGGGCTATACGGCTGCATGTTCAATTTATTTTAAAGTTAAATCACCATAAAAACGGATATCATGTTTTGAGAAAAGGACAATCTTGTTTTTAAAAAGTTCTAAACAATCCTTAAAGGAGAAAATATTTAACTTTTTTCTTACTCTTTTCAACTCACGTTGCGGACCAGCAAAGAAGGGCTCGCGGACTGACACAGGTCCGCGGACCACCACTTTGGAAAGCACTGCTTTACAAGACGTCGCAATCAATCTGAACATTTTTTGGATGTTTGTGATTTACTAAGCAAGTTTACTTTCAGTAGTTTGCCATTGCTTTGTGGCCGACCGACGTTTATACCATTTTTACAAGTCAACGAAAGGTGGTCTGCTTCCACATCGCCTGCATCTAATTTCACACGCGGTATGTTGGATTACGAATACCGTTCGCTACCCCTTTGTAACAGAAGTTCATGTCTGCCCACAGACTTCTGTCTGTCGTGTTGCCAATAATTTATGATACCGACGTGCCTCCGTGTCTTGATGTCAAAATGCCCAGGTTTTCTCTTTGGTCTCCCCTCGCCCCTCTTCCCCTCTAGCATTCCCACTGTGAGATATGCTCCAGCTTTCTTCTTCTCATGGCACACCCAAGGAATGTGGCCTGTCTTCTTCTGATGTGAGTAACCAGTTCTCTTTGTGAGTTAACTTCTTTAAAATATTCATTACTCTTTGTATCCTTCCACAGTGCGCTCATCATTCTTCTACAAAATCACATCTCCAATCCTTCCACAAAATTCCTCACGTGTCTGCTAATTGTCCATGGTTCTCTTCCCTACACCAGTATTGGATCAATATAACTCTTAAAAACTCACTTCTTGACCTACATTGACAAAGATAAATGCAGAGACAATTATTCATTTTGTGACGTCCTGACTTTGATTAAGCTATTCTACGCGTTCCATTGGCTGTTATTAAAGTACCCAAATACTTAAACACATTAACTTGTTTCAGACTGGTTCATTCACTTTGACATTGAATTTGGATATACACTTATTTCTTTGCAATAACTGTTACTTCTGTTTTTCTGTTATTCGGATTCAGTCCTTTGGTTTGACTTTAAAATGATATTAGATGTGGCATAAGTACTCAGTGATTTTACTCGTTAGGGAAAATTCGCTGAACGTAAATGCATACGAGTGCAGTGTTTTGTCTTCTCAAACGCCGTTAGAAAAATATCATCAGCATTATCATCCAATGCCTTGCTGACTGACGTAGGCGATCATGCCTCTCCACAAATTGCCATCTCCGACGCCATGGATCAGTTCGTGTGTTGACGCCCTTCCATACCATGACACAAGACTGTCAAGTGTCAAGAGTTTTCACGCGCTGTCTTTCACTATCTCTCTTTCCACACATCTTTCCGGTTATCACAACATGTTCCAGTTTTTGGCTTTCTGACGTTTGTGATAGGTTGTTTTGCAGCTTAGCCTCCCTGAATATGCCCAAATTGCTCATTTTGGCTGTCCAATTAGAGAAATATTAAAGAGACCGAGCTATAAGGGGTAAAACCCGGTGAAATGAAATATATCCTCTAGCCCTTTGACCCCGTTCATCTCATCTGCCAGTCTCTATCTCAGCACGTGTGGCGCAATGGACTGTTTGAGAACCTCTATTCAAGATGTTAGAATTTCGAGAAACTTTCTAATATGGAATGTAACCTTTGGCAGTAGATACAGCCAGCGACCGTGACCTCTTGACTGTCGGGAGGCTGCTAAGAAGGCCGGCACAAATGGGCGTGGAAAGAATCTTCAGAGAGAATGGTGAAAAACTGAGGAGAAAACGTTTCCAAGTTTATGGCTTCTTATTTGATGTACATGTTCTTCTTTTGTGCCACAGTTGTTGTTTTCTGTTGGTGGTCTTCATTTTACTATTGTCATTTTAATTCTGGTTCTTGTTCATTTTGATGTTCTTGGTTTTCTTACTTTTGTTGTTGTTGTTGTTGTTGTTGTTGTTGTTGTTGTTCTTCTTCTTCTTCTTCTTCTTCTTCTTCTTCTTCTTCTTCTTCTTCTTCTTCTTCTTCTTCTTCTTCTTCTTCTTCTTCTTCTTCTTCTTCTTCTTCAACACTATTTTGTAGATCCCCCCTTTCTTGCTCAAGATCAGAAACCAGCGGGTGTACAAGACCAGTACTGTAACTTCAAATCAAGAAAGACACATTGAGACATAGTTAGATTATAACTCAGCACCGCCTATAGGGACTGCCTGGGATTAGGTTTAAGTAGGTCATGTGTTTGAGCACTTCTAGCGAACAGATCCCAGTCTGATGTCGAAGGGAGGCGAGCACTTTGTCTATACATTGTGGACACTTCACTCTGTGTGCTGTCTTCTGATGCCTCAAGGAAATCCTTGTACCTGGCTGTGTCCTGTTGCAGCCTTCGCGCTGTGTCTTTGAAATATATATGGTTGACGATTGCATCTCTTATAATCACAAGCCAGCTGCCTTGCCATTCCAAGATTGTGGGTTCGATTGGGAACTCCGCCATTTGGTTCACGAATGCAGTTTTCAATAGACTCATGGAGGGTCGTCGCTGGAGCTACGGAGGTCGCGCTTTGTACGACGCTTTCAGCAGACCGCCCTGGGGAAAGAGACCTAGCCATATGATATAAAGCCCGGTGTATGTGTGTGTGTGTGTTTAGCGTCTGTGTGTGTAGCGTCTGTGTGTGAGTGTGTGTGTGTGTGTGTGTGTGTGTGTAATGACACCTTACTGTATTTTGCCTACAAAGGTTTACCTGAACAACGAAAATACTTTAAACCCGACCGCTGAAGAGGGAACAGATATAAGCATGTGTTCAAAACCACATACATTCATCGGACCAGTCAACTAAATATGCATATATTTTATATCTGTCACTAAAATCAAGGCACATAAAGGGATACCACAAACTAGAAACATACCTGCATTCAAAAACGGTAATATAAATTATCCATCTCAATTATAACGCGGAAGATTGAAGAGCATAAAAACAAATAAAAGGACCTCTTTGCGAGAGTTGAAGGCCATATGCTGTGTTTTAATTGTCAACAACTGTTTGCAAGATTTTCAGAGTACGCTTAATTTCCTTCATTCTGACCTAGGGCTCATTTGGCAATCCTCTAAGAGACTACATTGTATTGAATGTATTGCTAGCTTTAACTTGTTTAATAAAATATCACGAACTTCAAGCGCGCTCACGGACGCAGATGCGCGCGCACATACAGTAGCTCTTAGAATTGGAGCATCTGGAAATGTTTTGGTAATTTAATTTCGTTTCTTACGTTGAACTGTTCAGACTTTTAAACTACCCAGTGTGTTGCCATGGTGAAGGAGATTGCGATGATGAATGATGGGAAATGTCAAGGTTGCAAACGGGTTTAATAACACCCAATCTGTGGAGGAAAGAGGGAGATGAATTGGGGGGGGGGGGGAGAACCACGGTATAACTGATGGGAAAGTGAGGGAGGGAGGGAGGGAGGGATGGAGATGGATGGAGGAGACAAAGGGAAGGGAGAGGAAGGGGGAGAGATAGAGATAGGGAAGAGAGAGAGTGAGAGGTAAAAGAGAAGGAGGGGGGAATATAAAGAGAGATGAGGGAGAGAAGGAGAGATAGATGAGGGAGGGACGGAGATAGGGGAGGGGAGACAAGGAGTGAGATATAGGGAGGGGTGAGAGATAGAGAGGGGAGGGAAGAGAGATGGAGAGAGACAGATACAGACAGAGATAGAGAGCAGGATAGAAAGAGATCGAGGCAGAAAGTCAGAGAGAGACAGAGAGGTAGAGAGACAGCAAGAGAGACCGAGACGGACAGACTGTCTATCTGTCCGTATGATTGTTTGTCTGTCTGGCCGTCCGTATGTCTGTCTGTCTGGTCGTATGTCTGTCTGTCCGTATGTGGTGTCTGTATGTCCTATATCTGCCTGACCGTCCGTCCGTCTGTCTGTTTGTCCGCATGTCTACCTGGCTGTCCGTCCGTCAGTCCCACCTTTCTCTCCCCCCCCACTCGCCCGCCTAACCTTTCATCTGCCTGTCTGTCCATCTGCTTGCTTACACACCTGTCGACCTCTCTCTGTCTGTCTTCTGTTGTCTGTATGTCTCGGCGAGTCCGTCCATCCGTCCATCCGTCCGACAATCAGCTCACCTCATCCCTTTTTCAATCCGTTCTTCTGTCTGCCTAATTACCCACTTGTCTGTCTGTCTAACTATCCTTGTTAACAAACACCTTACTTCCCATTTCCCGAACAATACCATCACAATGCAACTACCTCATTCCAACAAACACACAAACCTAAAGAAAGACATACAACCCTCAAAGCAAAAGCCTTAAACAAGGCAGACCCGTGATGGAACTGGCGAATATACATGTGTGTTAATTAGCAATTTAATACGCATGCATATTTCGCCCAGGCGCAAATACAAAAAAAAACACGTTTTAATAAAAAGGGTAAATGTTCAATATGGGAGATAAATTTACAGGGGTGGAAATGTAAAAAGGCACCGCTTTGAAAGGCCTCTTGTGTTTTTGTTGATATTCTTTCATCTGGTTGTATTATGATTAATTACATGTGTTTCCCGTCTCGTAGGAATTTTTTGTATTGTGCCGTTGTATGTTTTTTTTCCTGTTTGTCTGGTTGTCTATTTATCTGCCGGTGACACCTTGCCATCTTGACAGACGATATTTTGTTACATTGTGCTTCATAAAATAAAAGGGCATAATAGCTACAACCCATGGCGGTAGCGAATATAACTGATCCGATAAATTCGCGCTGTATATTTTCGTCCACAATGGATTCACGTGAACACATGGCCATCTTCACCATCACGCACCGTCTGAGGTCTCACAGGCTAAGTGTGTGGCCTATCTGCAATCTGTACTTTTCTATGGATCTGTTAACATACGACTTATTTACTCATCCACCGCGCAACCATCCATCCATCGGCATATTTGTCTGTCTGTATTCTGAAAGTGTCTATTGGCTTGTCTACTTTTTTGTTTGTTTGTCTGTCTGTTTCGTTTCTTTATTTTTGTTTTTTTGTTTTGTTCTTTCTATCAGTCAATCTTTGTTCTCTCTCTCTCTCTCTCTCGCTCTCTCTCTCTCTCTCTCTCTCTCTCTCTCTCTCTCTCTCTCTCTCTCTCTCTCTCTCTCTCTCTCTCTCTCTCTCTCTCTCTCTCTCAATTTGTCTCTATCTTTGGAAATGTCGCACCATTGTAAACCAAACTCCCTGCCTCTACGGCTGTGCCTCTACGGCTGTCGTATGTCAGTTATGTGTCAAATCGTGAATTCATCTACGCCGTAGTCTTTCTCTTCATCGCTTCAACTATATATAATCATCATATGCAATGACGCTAAGCGTGGGCGATCACGTTTCGCCATCTCGCGCGATCACCAGAGTCATGGATCAGCTCCGTTTTCTTGTCTCGACCATGGAACGTGGCCAAGACATCCAGATATTTACTTCTCTGCCTTCCCTTTGTTCTTTTCCCCTCAATTTTGCCAGTTGTCACCACACTTTCCGCCATAGTCATCTTATCTAAACTTTCATGGCTTTATATATATAACCAAAATATTTCATTCTCCGCGTTTTTGATTTGCCTTAACGCCTAATCGTCTTCAGTATTAAGCCGCTTGAACTGTATTTTTCGTGGCGTACTTTTGTGTTGGCATTCTGGCAGCGGCATTATGCACAGTATACCTTTGCGGGCTGTTGGTTTGTCAAGACTCCTGCCTGTTCCACTTTTCACACGGGGTAGTGAAGAGCATTTTGTGTGGTATTCCTGGCACAGGAACGGAGCATAATGGGGCGATCCTTTGCCGTGAAGTTGGAACCACGACTAACTAGTATTAAGTTCTTGTTGCACACCTGCATGTTCTTCTCTTCTTCCGATATATTTTTTTACCTTTCTTTGACATTTACATTTAAAGCCGCATGCGTGATGTTCAGGTGGTTTGCTACAGACATATTACGCTCACCCACAAGTTGCCACGGGAAATATGCTTGCCTTTAGTACTCAACTTTCATCCTTGTATCTGTTTCATTCCACACAGAGTTTAATTGCTTTTGTTTTTATAGAGAATTGTTTGTTGTTCATTTCATTTCTGTCATCATTTTACAGTTTTCCGCCTTTTGTGTCGTTTTAATCTGGTTCTTGTTCGCTTTGGCGTTGATCTCGTTGTTCTGGTTTTTCTTGCTTTTGTTGTTGCTGCTGTTGTTGTTATTTTGTGGTTGTTGCTGTTGCTTTGTTGTTGTTTTTGTTGTTGTTATCGTTGTTCTTGTTGTTGCTGTTGTTGTAATTATTGTTTTTGCTGTTGCTGCTGTTGTTGTTGTTTTTGTTGATGTTATTTTTGTTATTTTGCTGCTGCAGCTATTTTGTTGTTGTTATTGTTGCTGTTGATGTTTTTGCCGTTGAATTTCTTCTTCTTCTTCTTCTTCTTCTTCTTCTTCTTCTTCTTCTTCTTCTTCTTCTTCTTCTTCTTCTTCTTCTTCTTCTTCTTCTTCTTCTTCTTCTTCTTCTTCTTCTTCTTCTTCTTCTTCTTCCTGACCTTCTCCCCCGCCTCCTCCTTTTCTTATTCTTCTAAACTCTTTTGTAGACCTCTCCCTTCCTTCTAAAGATCAGACACCGGTCGGGTGTGCAAGACCGGTACTGCAACTTCATACCAAATGAGACATATTACAGAGCACTTTGTTATCCATTTCATTTCTGTCATCATATTTTTAATCGTCCGCTAGCCGAGAACCAAAATATTCAAATCTAGATATTCAAACCTAGATATTCAAATCTAGATATTCAAACCTAGATATTCAAACCTAGATATATAAAACCTAGATATTCAAACTTAGATATTCAACACTGTTCACTTAGTGTGTTTCTCTCCGTTGATCCGTTGATCAAACATATTTCTTCGTGCGACTGTTTCCCTGTTTTCTTCCTTTAGTTTAGTTTAGTTTAGTTTAGTCGATGGATCAACATCACGGCACACGGGTGCAACCCATAAGTGCTCCGTTCTCCTCCTAACTCAAACCTGAGTCTGGAGAAACTCAGCTCAGAGCACGAACTCCGTAGCACCGGCGAGGATCCTGAAATACTTTGGGTAGACTTTTAACTCGAAATTTTGCCCCGGCAGCGCCGTTAGGCTACTCTTTTTCGATTTCCAACAGCCAAGGGATTTTTTACGTGCGCAACAATACACACGGGCGTTCGATCTCACTACCAGGAGACCAGGGGACATTTTATTACTAGAAATCCACGCGAACAAAATTCCGGACCTCACCTAGGCTTGAACCCGGACCTCCAGCACTCGAGGCGGACACCATACCTCGAGACCACGCAGCCCCCTTTTTCTTCCTTTGAAACACAGAAGCCACAAACAGCAGGTTGCTCAATTTATTGCCTGGCATATTTCGCCGCATCTCGTCAGGTGCATAGTGCAGAGTTATATATGATACTAGCTGACCTGGCCCGGCTTCGCCCAGCCCCTGGCTGGGAGCGTCTCATTTAACTCATAATCGGCCCCTGCTTCTGTTCCCGTTCCCAAAAATGACGACCTGGCCCGGATTCGACCAGCCCCTAGCGAAGAGCGTCTCATTTAATTCATATTCGGCCCCTGCCCCCGTTCCCGTTCCCAAAAAGACGACCTAGCCCGGCTTCGCCCAGCCCCTAGCGAGGAGCGTCTCATTTAATTCATATTCGGCCCCTGCCCCCGTTCCCGTTCCCAAATAAGACGACCCACCCCGGCTTCGCCCAGCCCCTAGTGAGGAGCGTCTCATTTAATTCATATTCGGCCCCTGCTCCCGTTCCCAAAACAGACGACCCGGCCCGGCTTCGCCCAGGCACTGGTGGGGAGCGTCTCATTTAATTCATATTAGTAGTCATATAAGCTCCCGTTCCCGGAAATATGGCGAACAGATTGGAAGAGAACAATCTTCATCCCAATAACTAAATAGGGCAATTTTTTTTTCTTTGTGGGTTTGGCGGTTACTCCAGACCAGCTGGTACCCCCGCCCCTGCCCCCTTTTTTTTTGGCGTGGACCCTTAGTCTCACTGTGAGCTATTGCCCACAGTGGTCCACATTTAAGGTGAAGCTATGTGAGGTGATTTAATCAACCCGGCCCTCCCCTCCCCCCGACCAGACCAGGCGCACTACGGGGGGGGGGGGGGATGCAGCAAATGCGTCTGATCCTAGCCAAATTACCGAGAAGGATCATCTCAGCCTCCGACCAGACCAAGTGTACTACTGAAAGCCAGCAAATACACTTGAGAAGAATCTGAGACTACTGAACTCAAACTTACCAAGATATCACGAAAACCCAATAAATGCTGGGATGACTGTATAGATGTCGAAGAAAAATAAAAAGACGAGTTAGAAAATTTTCACGTATTTAAAATAGATGCATTATTTTTATGAAAACTTTAAAAATGCCTTAAAGATTTTATCATTATATATTATAACGCATATGCCTGTAAATAACTGTAGACAAACATTGTATAAAGCTTTGATAACAATTATATGTAAAATATATAGCAATGCTACCAAAAGTTATGTCCCTTGATACAACTTTTCTTAAGTTAAGTCCCCTCGCTATATATAAATTACAATGTAAATTACAAAATTAAATTGTATTACGTGAATAGCTGTTTGTAAACTAAAAAAACTATGACAGTTGGCAGCATCGGAATGAGAAGAAGACGTGTAGAAAATGTCATCTCAATCGGATGGACCGTTCGCGAACGAATAAACGACATACAGACAGACAGACAGACAGACAGACAGACAGACAGACAGACAGACATTGCATTTTATATATATAGATCACGTGAATAAATGAATCGTATTTTGGCTGAGATACTTCACACACACAGAGTGTGAGATACTGTTCGATTGTTGATCATATGTTAACCCTACGGTAGTCGCAGATTAACCATGAAGTTGTTATATCTGCATAATATTGGTTTTAGATGTCTAATGGCAAAGGCCTCTGCATATTTGAATAACCGTTTAATGTCCGTCGAATACAGTATGCGTAAAGCCTTTTGTTTGTTTTCTTTACAGCTGTAATTTTTAGTAGTCGTGTATTATGACACAGCGAACGGCAAACGCGAAAATTAAATCCAATATTTATGGTGGGGAGGGGGGGGGGGGGAAATAAACATTCGGACTCGTTCAGTCTGCTTCTGCTTCGCCAGTTAAAATTGATATCGGCTTTGTGGTGAGTTTTGGTATTCTTTCCTTTCTTTGTTCTCTTTCGACTTAGTCCTAAACAGGACTGGCTATATTTTATCCTCTCTGCTCTTCGGGTTGGGTTGGGTTTTATGGGGCTCACGCTGACTGGCATTTTCATTATTGCGTTGAACTGTTCCTGATGAGGACCGGTCCTTGGGAGGACCTGCCAGATTCAGTAGCTCTCTGTTGTTCGCTGCTTATTCCAGTAGGATTGGATTTGAACTCTTTTAGTCCTCGGAATAACTGATCGCGAATTCATTTAGTCCTCAGAAGGACCATGCCACAATTTAGCGAGGTTATACTTTCATAGATTATCGCGGCACAGGGATTCCTGAAGACTAACTCTGCTTGTCTGATGCTTTTTCACGACCCTGGGTGTCTTTAATGTGTCCTGGGCCAACCTTCCTGTTGGCCGACTGCCTGCTTTTTCTTCCAGGGACCATGCCTTCCATTACTGTTTTTTCTAAGGCACTGTGACTTTTAATATGGCCAAAATATGTCAGTTTGTGAAACATGATCCTGTTTATTATAAGAGAATAGGTGATAGTCCACACAGGACACAACAGAATAAAGAAGATAATGTTGAATAAACTAAAGATAGGAGACGCTGATGCATGTGACTGTGGCACTGGTAAAATGACAAATAAACATTTGCTACAGTAGTATCCAACAAATGCAGAATAGAGAAAACTATTTCGGTCCACACTCGCTCCATTTGAAGACAAACTGTGAGGGGCTTTCAACAAGCTTTAGTTTACTGCTGTCTTTGGATGAATTCGCACTGACGTCTGAGGGTGAACAAAGGAGAAGAAGGATATGTTTGGATATTGTAGCACATCATTCTTTTCTCTTTCTAATTTCACGGTGTTTTTTCTTTTGTCCTTGACATTTAAGTTCGAAAGTCCCAATTTTGGAGCATTGATGATCATGTCTGGCCACATGTTGTTATCAGTTGGGATATCACCTTTGCACTCCGGACATGTCTATTAATGCTCAGAACCCCCCCCCCCCCCCTTTCCAACCCCTGCATCATCAACGTTCGGCGGCTACTAGTGCCATTATGTGTTGGCTGACGAGACCCATCATTCTCCCGATGTGCTTCTCGTGTCTGACCATGCCAATTCTTACTCCCGAGTCTCTCATTCTGAACACTCAAGGAGTATGCTAAAGTAAGGTGGAGAAAGGAATGTTTCGTGTGGAATGCGTCACCTCGCTTCAGAGGTCACAGATTGTGAGAATGTATGGATTTTTTTGCCCTGGCCATGAGGGAGTTCGGGGGAATGAACAGGCTGATAGGTTGAAAGGGAATGCATTGTTTGGTGGTAGATTACCTATGGACAAGAAAGAGGTGGTCGAGCGCCTGTGGGACCAGGTGGAGAAGGCGAGGGAACAGTTTGAGAAACCGTATTTGGAAGGAATGATAGTGCGGGCGATAGGGAGGGGTTCTGGAGAATCTCAAAATTGAGAGGGAAGACCAGGAGAACTTTTCATCAGATAACGGTGGGAACGATTAGTAGTTTGACTTTTTTGCTGGCTGTTGGACGAGGGAACGCAGCGCGTATGGGAACGTCCTGAGTGCAATGATGTCAGTTCTTAGCTCAGCCTAACCCAATTCATACTGGACAACGATGTGGATTCACTGGCATCAAAGTCCTCTGCTTTCGAATCTCTCTACAGAAATTTTTTTTTGTAGTTTAGTTAGTCGTCAAAATATCGTCACTGCATGTCGGCCCTTTCAGTCCAAAAGCACTCGGATCCCCTCCTCGGGTTTTCCCTCTGCCCGTCGGCGACACCAATTCTACGTTGGTTGACTACTCTTTTTTTTTTTTTTGCTCCCCTGCAATCGCTCGTGTCTGACTTCACCCCTTTTCACCTGACGTTCTCGGAGTCAGGTCATGGTTGCAGATTCGATTGGGTAGTTTTGTCAGATACTAAAAGTTCTCATTTCCTTGCTTTATGTTTTAAAATAAGATACATTTAGATCTTACAGGTAAGACGCTAAATAGTAATTACCTGAAGATCTTCGTGTCCTTTCGGCCTCGTCTGCAGACGTTCGCTAAATTATGCATGTCATACTGTCTGCCATTTATTTTTAATTCACCGATGTGTTTACCAAATGGCAACATTAGCATGCAGGAAGCTAGTCAAGCAAGGGCGATAATTGTCCCAAGAGGGGGAGGTAATCGTGTGGCAGATATGCCAGAAGCCATACTGTTATGACAGTCTGCTAGATCTAGCAAGTAATTATGTCCCGAGAGTTCAGTGTTATGTGGTGGGCCAGAAAAGGAAGCGGAAATGGATAATGTTAGCTGGGAATAGAGGGACTAAAATGTGTCGTTATTGTGAGATATGTAATGCCACGAGGAACGTTGCAACCTTGTGCTGGCACATAAGTTAACAAGTACTGTTTGGCACTTACAGCAGCAGAATAACAAAGTAATGACTAGAGGAAACACTAGACAACATAAAAATGTAAAGCTATAATTACATACCGGGATTCGAACGTAGGTCCAGCGCCATATACCAAATGGAGAGGTACATTAGCATAGAGGCTAGGCCCTCTCCTGCTGGCCCGGCGGTCGTGAGTTCACATCCGCATCAGAACGGATTGTGACAGTTGGCGCTGGCTCCCATTTTGACCTAGTCTAACAAGGGTAACAGAAAATGTCACGGGGAGTAAATGCCACCGGGTTGGTATTCGTCACATGACCCCTCGAATGCCGATTGATCTATACACAGATTTTGATGGATACGCACCCCAGGGTGTGTAAACGGGGTGTTTACTTTACTTTACTTTAAGATTTTAAAAATAGAGGTTATGTGTGGAGGGTTAATGACGAGAATACAGACTTCAATACACTGGGTTTTATTTCACATGGCTCTGTCTCTTTCTGCAGGGTGGGCTGCAGAATCAAACCCACAACTTTTAGAGCGGGAGGCTGTCGACTTAACCAGTTGGCCACCTTTACTATACTCAGAGCATGTCCTAGTTCCCACGTTAAGCTGGGTTGACCAGGGCAGTTTTTAATCCCCAAAACAGAACAAGCTGAAACATAAAACTGAATCTGGAAGATAAACCTTCATCGAAAATTTTCACCTCAAACAAGGATACAATGCCGCAGTAAACAAATAACCATTAAACAACTTCTGATGAAATATTGATAATTATTTTAATTAATCATATAAAAGAAAAGATAAATTACAACAACGGAAATTAGATTCCTTTTGGAAGCGTACTCAAAGTATCAAGAAGAGAGAAAATACCAAAAAAAAAAAAAAAATGATGAAATTAGGTATAGAGTGGGGGTTATAGCATCGCTATATTTCATTAGAAAAAAAGGTAGAGTGAAATGGTTCGGCCATATAACTAGGCTACCGACTGATAGTATACCACAACATGCAATGATGTACAGACCAGATGGGACCAGAAGAAAAGGCCGACCATGTAAACGATAGACAAAGGGAAGAACAGAGTCAATGGGAATCTCGATACATGAAACCCATAAGCAGGCACTCTCCCGCTGTTAATACTTCACCTCGACACCGCAAGGTACAAGAGGAACATGGTGAGATGAGATAAGATGAAAATCATCATAATAATAAATATATGCACGCTATTAACACTTGATACCTGAGATGCTGGTCATGGGATGTCCCTGAGGTCAGTATGGTCAGTCGTATTAACATTTCTTTGTCAGATCCTGCAGTAGTTTCAACCTTACCAGTGTATAGTATTTCCTTATTTTAATGTCAACCACCAGGTGTTCTGGCTAAAAGACAACGTAGAGATCAACGTGGATGTGGACGTGAACTACATCATCACCAGCGAAGGCCACCTCATCATCAACCAGGCCCGGAAGACTGATACCGGCAACTACACGTGCGGGGCTAGCAATATCGCCCAGAGGCGGACCAGCACATCTGCCATGCTCACTGTCTTTGGTGAGTTTTTTGGGGTCCTTGTCTGGTTTGTTTCCTTCAGTGTGGTTTGTGTTTGTGCTTCATTGCTACCATGTATAGCAAAGACATATTACGCCGGAATCCTTTACTTTGCAGGAAATTTCCAGGTGTCAATTTTAAGCTGGGGCGACCTGGGTGCTAATGTCAATAGAAAACAAACAAACAACAACAGCAACAACAACAACAACAAGCATCTCGATATCAAAGTGGATTCGACCACATTACCATCGGGCCGGCATGCCCGCCACTACACTAATGCAGCTTCCATACACGAATTAGTAATGGAATAATCTGATTTGAATCAGCAAAAACCAGAATTGGGAGAACCTACTTCTAGATGGATTACAAACAATTAGGTATATTTAGCTCCTGCGAAAAGCTGAGACATCATAAACACAGACACAGTGTGTAAAAAAAAAAGTACATCCTTACAATGGACTCCATACAAGTGAAACTCAGAATGAAAATTATCCATAACAAGAAATAATCAATAAATATGTAATAATAAAATAATAAAATAAAAACAAACAAGTATTATAGGACACCACCGACAATCAACGTTTCGATTCTAAGAATCTTTTTCAAGGACAGGGCAACACAAACACATATAAAGGAAAAACAAAAACACACAAAATAATAAAATAAACACAACTCCTCTGTTGTCAAGAATTCAAAAAAGTTGGGTTCAGTAGAGTTTTGAAAGGTACTCTTTTACTACAAAAGTTGAGTACAGTTCAGTTGCCAAAGTGCTAGATAGGATATGCGTGGCGAAAGGTGTGTAAACGGTCAGATATAAATATATAGAGGGAAGACAGCAGCATTATACAATTGCATCCACAACCGTATTGATTCCGCTGGATGGATGCATCCCAGAAAGTTTATCAATTAGATTCGAATCGCCGTTTTGGATGTTACACCATGATCATTAGGTTGACGCCTGTTAACAATAAAGTACAGAAAATCAGAGGAAACAACACCAACCTCGGCGTAACACCAGATAATCTTTAGATGCTGTGCCCAATCATGACCTAGTTACATACTAACACGTTTCTGAGCTTGGAGAAGGACAGTGAAGCTTTGCAACACAACCCCCGTGCTGGTGGTACTTTGGTACCGAGTCGGAAGGAAAGTCACACCTCCACCCTAACTGCGATAGCTGGGAGCCCTTTCCGGGGCACGCGAGACCTGCACACCAATGCACTGGACATAGAATTTTTTACCCCAAGTGTAGTCCTTACACGTGCAATTACCTCTAGAGCAACGGACTTATTTTTGCATGTGGATGAGCTTTCTCTATTACCAGCGTCCCTCGCCATCAAGTGAACTCACTCCGACTTCTGAGGTAGGACATAGAGTTGAAACTCGGTCTTCCGCAGTTTTCCCAAACAGCAACCAATAAACATTAAACAATACGCAATTAACAACGAGTATGTGTATTATTAAAAGTAAACCATTTAATCCCCTCACCCCTTCATGGTTACAAGAAGACATTGTGGGTTGGTGGCTGGGGAACAGCCGACAGATAGTTGCTAGTTCTGGGCTCAAGTTCGTCATGGTAGGCAGAGGCTCTTTTTATATTGATGATGGCCATGCTCACCGACCGGTATGGCCACTGCTCTTAAGGAAAGCAATGAATGGCAAACTACCTTCTTGACAGATGCCTCGCATAGCCTATTTGTGTGCAATATGCTGTGAACAGACTTGATCCTCGCCGCAACACGACATGGGCTATTAGTAGAAAAAGAAGGCGGCGGAGGAAGAGGAGGAGGAAGAAGAAGAAGAAGAAGAAGAAGAAGAAGAAGAAGAAGAGGAGGAGGAGGAGGGAGAATGATAAGGAAAATAACACACGCATTATTACATTACATGTTCACTGTTAACGACATGCCCCATGAGAAGAAACGATAAAACGCCAGCGAACCTCTCAAGAAAAGACCCCAATTTCCGCTGCAGTCTTTGCTGAAATCTCACAAGTCCTTGGCAGGGACTGGTTGTAGTTGTTGTTGTTGTCTCTGAACCACGCACCGTGCATTCCTTGGCGCCAAACACCAGCAGAAGACCTCCAAGGTGTTTGGGCCGGCTTACAGTAAAGCAAAACCTCTTTCGGAAGATTATATTCAAGCTGGGGATTAGCAGTCGGGGTAGAAGGATTCGCTAAAGGCAACCATGCTAATTACAGCTTTCAGTTGTGGAATGTAGGCTGCGACAATGCGTTTTAGAAATGCAGCTGTATTATTGTGACATCTTATATAAATTGTTCTATGTATTAGAATTTAATTACATTTGATCCTGTTTTTTCAGCGCTTCTTTGTATCAAGTTTCTTTCGTAACAGATAATTGTAAAAATGTCAAAATTGATTAGACCATAGATAATTTGATCCATAATTGATGGAAATCCAATTCTAGAGCTTAGATATGCAGATGGTATGGTCCATGTCGCAAATAATGCTAAAGAATTAGAATAGTTGATCATGTCTGGCAAGCGACAAGCGAGATTTACAATATCTTGTTTCGAATTTCACACAAAATTAATGTCTATCGACAAAGTTTGAATAACGAAGACACAAACAATAAATTGCACGATTTATTGCCTGGCATATTTCGCTGCATCTTGTCAGGTACGTACTGGAGAATTCACACGACATAAAGTAAATTAACTAGATAAACCCTTCAAGCTGAAATGTGTAATTTCAATTGTCTACCACGGTAATTTTAAGCTGGCTAACATGTCTTTCTGTTTGCACAAATCAGGCTTACGATGATTGATCATTATTGCTTCTGCAAACTTTAACAAGCGAGTATTATGTGTGTTAAACAACACGCGAAAGGCAATGTCTCTGTCAATCACATGACCGCTTTCGTAAATGTGCCTAGCAATTGAAGACGCGGTTTGTCGGCCCCTCTAGGCTCGCATAGCCTGTGTGTCGTATCTTGTCGACTCATTGAGGTATGTGTTCTGACACTCTTTTGTTCAGCTGTCGCTCTGTTCCGCCTATGTAGAAAGCCTCGCATCTACATGTGAATTGGTAAATACAATTGTTATTGGCTTACAGAGGAACAGGCTCTTTTACTGCTGGTGTGGTAATCGGTGTGTTTCTATATCTAATGACTGTAGTTGCAGCACAGAACGTTCGGCCTACTGCTGTAGTAAGCCAGTCTTGTAGACGTTGTATTACGTCATCCCCTCGAAAGATTAGCTGGATGAATACCTCGAGTTTAGGGACTGTAGTTTCGTCTGGTTTTGGTTTGGGCTGTTGGCAGTGGTACTTTATAAAAACTGTGGAGTACCCATTCAGGTTTAAGACATTCTTCAGAGTTTCAAATTCCTCTGTCTGTGTGTCCTGGGTGCATATCTTTCTAGCACGGTCAAATAGAGTCCGTACTAAGCCCCGTTTGTACTGGACAGGTGTGAAGCTGTGAAAATTTAGGCCAGTCCCTGTTTCTTTGCGGTACACCGATCTTTGAATTGTGCCGTCTGCTCTACGTCTCATTAGAATATCTAGGAACGGTAACGATTCGTTGTGTTCATGTTCCAAAGATAGAGAGATATTTTTATGCGTCATGTTCATTATGGCATGGAACGATGTTGCTTGTAGCTCGTCTATGGTGATAATTAGTATATCGTCCTCATAACGACGGTAAAAGACTTAGATGTTAATGTCTGATTATATCTTTTCTTCTAAATATGCCATGAAGATGTCCGCTAGAATAGGACCAAAATGACTCCCCATGGCCACTCCGTCAATTTGGCGGTATGACTTTGTTAGCAAATTGAATTGTATGGTGGTGGTTGTTGTTTGTCCATCAAGAATGCCGATGACCATTCATTTCATCCAGTTGGATGAAGAATGACTTGCGCGATGACTTGGATCAGTGGCAACACAAGTCGAGACGACTGGAGACGAATATAGGTGCAGTGGATGACCAGGGCGCTCTACATGCCTTGCCGTGCTCATTACGTTCCACAACGCTTTGCAGGTAAACGCCGTCTTGCCCGTTGAATCAGGAATGATTTCTTCCGCGCAGTCTGCCGAATCCTGTCTTCACAAGCTGGGTAGGCATACCCTTGTTTACCACTTGGTTTGACACCAAATCGGTTACCCACGCCTGGTTTAGCCAGCCTCTCACAGCTGTTGCCCGGGGGGTGGCGGCTGTCGCATGCTGACAGCTACTAGGAGCCACAGGCGCGAGCTGGGTGTCAGGCTTGGACCAGTGGGGGACAGGTCCTGAAAAGTACATGAGAGCCATCCTTACCAAAGGTGCTACCAATGCCTGACACCCCCTACCCCCCAATGTTGGTGGTACATAGTAGTAGTAGCCTCTCCAGAATAGATGTTGGTATGCCTAGTTTTAGTTGCTTGTCTTTAATGTGTGCCCTTATTATTTTCACTGTCTCCTTTAATGGAACGTTGGTCAATCGGGAGGCTATATCCATGGACGCCATGTGTTTATTATTTATGTCCATAGTATCCAATAATTCCACCAGTTCGTATGTATCTCTGAGTATTTTTGGATCGAAGGACTGTCGTACTGGCTTTAAAATTTCGGCTAGCCATCTCGTCATTCGGTGTTGTGCAGAGTTAACTATGGACAGGATAGGTCTTAGCGGGATGCCGGACTTGTGAAGTTTGGGTAGACCGTACATATGAGGAGTGTGCGAGCCACGTGGTGTGAGCGTTTTTGCAGTGGCCTCACTGATGAGTCCCGTATTCACAAGTGACTGGATCTATTTCCTCATTATTGCATCCAGGTTCTCCAACTTGTTTACTTTTTGATCTACCCTGAATTTAGACTCATCTGATAATATCTCTTCCATTTTTCTCTGGTAGTCTGACATGACCATCAGTACTGCACCACTCCCTTTATCAGGTTTCAGTATTACGAGGGTTTTGTTAGCCGTTAACACTTTTAAGGCAGTAAGGTGTTCGTTAGTCAGCGGACATGTCTGTTTAGAGGGTGTTGTGCGATACTGGTTTTCTAAATCTACCAGTTTGGCCTTCAGCCACCCGTCCGACTCAGCAGAAGTAGGTGATAACTTGGAGACTTGATCAAACAAAATGGCATACTAACCAAATCGACAAAATGATATACCAACCAAAGATGACAGCCAACAGAGGAGGTATTGAGAATGTCACAGACTGTGAATATCACGGCTCCACAATCAACAACAATTGTTGACAAGAGGTCACACGCAAGCCGGCCCCAACATTGCAGATAAATCATGCACTTAGAATCTTTTTTTTTTTTTAGCATATCCTTTTTACAGGACTTAGCTGTCAACACCAGCATCTTTCAGCTGTATGTTGATCTCTTGGCAAGATTACGCTCAGTAGTTTGCCATTGCTTTCTGAGCGGCCGGCTCAGTATCCCGCAAGTCACGAGCGGGGGTCGAACCGCCTCAGCTCTCGCTCCGCTACGAGGCTCTGCGTGATAAACGGGATTACAGAGAGAAAGTGTTGTAGCCCCACAGCCAGAGAGACCGGCACTCAGAATCTGCTGCGCGAAATAAACAACTATCTTTGATTATGCGCTATGTTTGGCCCAAGCCCACTGTTTGGCACCGAATCAGTGAAATAAAATATTGCACGATGTCTTGCCTGGCATATATCGCTGCTTCTCGTCAGAGTTATATTTCAAATGTAGAGAATAAACGAATAATACGGTGTGTGAAATATGAAATAGATAGGCGCTGATAAACATGTATTGCAGGAGTGTCCAATTTATATAGAATATAAAAATCATGTTAGCCTATTCTCGCTCCATTTAAGGACAAACTCTTAGGAGATGTCAACAAGCTTAAGTTGATCGCTGCTTTCTTTGCCTGTATTCATATTGACATCTGAAGACGTTAGAAGAAGAAGAAGACGTTTATCTTAATGCCCTGTGCTCTTCAGTACTGAGAAATCACTGGCCAGATCTGTTTGTTCTCGTGCCCGTAGACTTTCAATACTCTTAGAGTGTGAGCCGAATTGTTTATGAATTTAAATATTGAGCACAACCCACTACTGGCAACGCCGATTGCATTCCGGCACGAACCTAAGGCCTATCCACGTCATGGAAGCACTATACTCGAGTTTCGCCCTCGTTTGAGCTCGTCAGTAGTGCATATCCCTGACCGGATCCGGAAACAAGCCCCGGATCACGCGTGTGAAGCGGGTGTGTAACCACGCGGCACACACTGGACACGCCAAATTATCACACCGGAATACCACAACGCTACCCATTGTAGGCTATGCGTTGCCAGTAGTGGGTTGTGCTCAATATTTAAATTTCAAATCCCGAAACAACCAAATAATCAATGTTTATGAATTGACTGGAAGAGTCTCAAATACGGGATCCACTTTAAGTAGAATTTAGTTAAAATAAAAAAAATAAAAACACCGTGGGGTGACATTAAGCCATTCCAGGTGGCGCTTTGGCAGGGCGGTTAGGAAGTTGCGATGATAATTGCATGAGCACGGACGAACGAGGGTTCAATAAATGGGCACGAAAAAGAAAGACTGACCGCCAGTTCCCACATGCACCCAGTCCTACAAAATGTCAAGGTCCTAACAAATCACAGACCTACAAAATGTCAAAGTCCTAACAAATCGCAGACCCATAGCGGGGTCCTGATTCGGGGCTTGTGTGTGTGTGTTTTTTTTTTTTACAACTTTTTAAAGCTACCTCGAGTGGCGCTCGGTATTCTAAGAGTTAAAGTCAGTTTTATCTCACCACAAATAACAGAAACATGTAAACAACCAACGTTTCGAAAGACACAATCTTCGTCAGGTTATGACGCGCAACGCGAAACTGGATAACGCTCTCTCCTGGTAAAACGGGGTCCGCTATCGTATGCACACTCATGCAGTCCGCGAAATAATCCCATTCGGGGAACTAGTGTTTATTATCAAGTCTACGTAGCTAATATTTGCGTACATAAATCATCATCATGGTGTGTCAGGCGATAAGCGTAGGCGGTCATGGTTGGCCGTCTCACACTATCATCAGAGACTTGGATTAGTTCAGTGTTGTCTCGATTATGCCACGTGACAGAGTTAGGGAACCCTTGTTTCTGTCAGGGACCTTTTAAGATTATTATAATATCATTTCCAAACCATACAAAACCTTCGTTGGACAACAATCACTTTCAAATTAATATCCGACTTCTGACTGACTAGATCACTGAATTATTAACTCAATCCACTTGCACTAATTGAGTTCACAGAAATCAATGGCAAACTAGTGAATGTAAACTTGCTCGGGGATCACAAACAGCCAAAAATAATGGGGTTAAATGCAATATCCTGTAAAGGATATACAACTAACTTGACTACACGTCAAGGTCAAGAAAAGAACACGGAGCTGATCCACGACTCTGGTGATCGTGTGAGATAGCGAAATATGACCACCCACGCTTATCGCCATGGCACATGATGATGACCACCATATACCTTCAAAGCGTGTAAAAGTGTCCTGTGCTCTACCTCATTCTTACATATGCTATACCAGAAACGCCGCAACACGTTGCCATGATAAGCCCCGTAATTAGACGCGCGTGAATCGCTAAAGTAAATATTACATTGGGTTGTTTATCACCTTCTCGGCTATCTCTCCGTGAGTTTCAGGCGCGGCTCCCGCTCTCTGTTTCTGTTTGTTTGCTGTGTCAGTTAATTTATTATTTATCCTTAGATAAGTATTCTCGTCTCCTCACTGTCTCTGATCTGTTTACGCTCTCTATCGCAAACTGTTGTTGGTTTAATTAGTTTCATCCCTGGTACTTGTTGACGGGCCGCTGGCGGAGTTGATAGCTAACTACGCTGGTAATGTCTTAAGCGGGGGGTTCGACGCCTGGGCTCGTCGCTTGCCAAGATGAGGAGGCAGATTGGCCAACTATTCCTCCTTGCTCTCAGGCGCTACCACGTCACAGATCCCTTGCAGGAAACTGCCTATGGCAATTTATTATTATTATTACTATTATTATGTGATTGTTATTATTATCTTAGTAGTAGTAGTAGTAGTAGTAGTAGTAGTAGTAGTAGTAGTAGTAGTAGTAGTAGTAGTAGTAGTAGTAGTAGTAATATCAGCAGCAGAAGCAGTAATAATAATAGTAGTAGCAGCAGTAATAGTAGTAGCAGCAATAGTAGTAGTAGTAGTAGCAGCAGCAGCAGCAGCAGCAATAAAGCAGCAGCGTAAAGTAAAAAAAAATGTTTAGAATTTTAGGGTTTCGGGGGGGGGGGGGGTCGGTAGAAGGGATTAAGACCACAGATTGGCAGACACAAACTAGCTTCAAGACCACACAAAACGCGATCGTATCCCTTTCTTGAATTATGTGTGAACGTGTTGATCTATATATATATATATATGTGTGTGTGTTTAAAAGGAGGGGGGGGGGTAATGCCATTGGGGGGGGGGGTGATATTCTGAACATATGGTGGAAGAGTGCATGGGTAAAAAAAAAAAGATTGAGAACCACTGAAGTAGACAATACACAACCGACTAGACAATACACAATAGACTAGACACTACCCAATAGACAACAGACACTGGGAAATAAATAGCCGACACTAGACAGTACACGAGTGTGTTCGCCTGATGGCCTACTCCAGTGCTCTAGAAGTAGTAGCACGCGGGCGGACTCTACTTGAGTTCAAAGCAAGTGAAGGCAAGAGACAACAGACCGGCTCCATGTTCATTGAGCGTGTCATCGTTACATTCCAGTCAATGGTTGGTGGTCATCCTGGAGCGAGTGGTCCGAGTGCTCGGCCAGCTGTGGCAAGGGGAAGCAGAGACGCTCCCGCACCTGTAGCGAGCCAGCTCCTTACAATGGCGGTCTGCCCTGTGAGGGTGAGCAACAGCAGTCGGTTACCTGCAGTCAGTTTTGTCCAGGTGAGTGAGCAACAACTATTTCCAATAGTAATGTGTACCTCAGGTAGTGCTTCTTCTTCTTCTTCTTCTTCTTCTTCTTCTTCTTCTTCTTCTTCTTCTTCTTCTTCTTCTTCTTCTTCTTCTTCTTCTTCTTCTTCTTCTTCTTCTTCTCGACCATGCCATATGGCATTGGTGACCATGCCTGTCCACAGCCTTCTGTCTCGTGTACTGCCAATCACTTCTGCTACTAATGTCCCTCCATGCCACGATGTCAAACTGTCCAGCATCATCTCTCTTGGCCTTCCCCTACCTCTCTTTCTCTCCATCTTGCAGTCAACTTAAGTTTATTGACATCTCCATAGAGCTGGTCTTCAAATGTAGTGTATGTAGGCCAGAATACTTTTGTCTCTTCTACAAATGTTGGACAGGCAAGCAACAAATGGTCAGCTGTCATATGTCCAGTCCCACAGTTATATCCCCCACCATCTTGTATTATTGTTTCTTTATTTTTGCTCTCGTTCCCTTTGAACTCAAGTGTAGTCCATAAACGCTATGTCTAGTAGTCCTGGGCTGAATTGTGCGTGTGCTTTAGCTTTCCCTTTTACCAGAGTCCTCGCCATCAGGCGAACCCACTCCGACTTCAGAGGTTCTTGTAATTAACTTCCTTAAGTCAAAGACAATAGATCAACAGTTTAGTCCAGCTGTCCGGTGTATGGGTTGAACCCCTTACCTCGGCATCAGCATACCGGATGTTTAAGAACACGCGTTCCTATCAATTCGGCCACGTTGAAATACATCTCAAATATTTAAATTGAATTGATTAAGTGCCATGGGATGATTAATCGTCTTAAGCGACTTATTGTATCCGCCATGGGCTCATATAACTCCGAAGTTGTTGTCATTGCGTTATAATGCAACATGTCTGCTACCATATTAACAATTTTTAAGCCACCTTCCGTCTTTCATTTTTGTTTGGTATAAACCTACGTTTTGTTTCGCACAGAATCTGTTACAGATGTGGTAGTTGAGCCTATTGTGGTCTGTGCGGACTCTGAAGATTGTTACTACTCTTTTCTGTTGAGATGGTCATATGCATAATTTATTTGGTGACCTGGATGCTTTGATTTCCAGTTGGTTCTATAACTGCTTGTTATAAATCTCTTGAACTCATCATAGGTTATGTATGTATCAGGCTGAGGTAGTCTCCCACCTTCCTTTGCCTGTCTGTCGGCTTCTTCGGGGATGTTGCAATGTGAAGCAATCCATTCTATTACACCTGTTTTGGATTTCTTACTTAGTTCACATTTCTAAGAGTATACAAACATCGTAATTTCTAAGAGTGTAAAAACATAGTATTTTCGATGAGCGTAAAAACGTCGAATTTTCTTATGTCTGGCCACCAGTGCATTTCCTTTTGTCGGTTTAAGTTCTGCAAATTGCAAATGTTTGAGTGTAGCGTTATAGAACGTTTTAGTGTAGCGTTATAGAATGTTTGAGTGTAGCATTATAGAACGTTTTAGTGTAGCGTTATAGAACGTTTTAGTGTAGCGTTATAGAACGTTTTAGTGTAGCGTTATAGAACGTTTTAGTGTAGCGTTATAGAACGTTTTAATGTAGCGTTATAGAACGTTTTAGTGTAGCGTTATAGAACGTTTTAATGTAGCGTTATAGAACGTTTTAGTGTAGCGTTATAGAACGTTTTAGTGTAGCGTTATAGAACGTTTTAATGTAGCGTTATAGAACGTTTTAGTGTAGCGTTATAGAACGTTTTAGTGTAGCGTTATAGAACGTTTTAATGTAGCGTTATAGGACGTTTTAATGTAGCGTTATAGAACGTTTTAGTGTAGCGTTATAGAACGTTTTAATGTAGCGTTATAGAACGTTTTAGTGTAGCGTTATAGAACGTTTTAGTGTAGCGTTATAGAACGTTTTAATGTAGCGTTATAGAACGTTTTAATGTAGCGTTATAGAACGTTTTAGTGTAGCATTATAGAAAGGATTAGTGTAGCGTTATAGAAAGTTGTAGTGTAGCGTTATAGAAAATTTTAGTATAGCATTATATAAAGTTTTAGTGTAGAGTTATAGAAAGTTTTAGTGTAGCGCTATAGAAAGTTTCAATGTAGCATTACAGAAAATTGTCTTACTCTTGTACAAGTGTGCTCTCTGGTGTACATTGTGTACATGTATGACAGACAGACAGACAGACAGACAGACAGACAGACAGGCAGGCAGGCAGGCAGACAGACAGACAGAGGGGATAGAAATTAGTTTGAGAGAGACAAGAGAGAGAGAGAGAGAGAGAGAGAGAGAGAGAGAGAGAGAGAGAGAGAGGAAGGACAGACGGAAGCGGGAGAGAGATAGAGTAGGGAGAGAGCGAAGATAGAGAAAAGAGGGGGACAGAAATGGGGGTGAGAGAGAGGAAGGAAGTAAAGAGAGGAGTGAGAGAAGAGGGGAGATAAATGAGGGTGAGAGAGAAAAGAGGGACAGAGAGAAGGAACAAAGAGAAGAGGGAGAGATAGGGAGGGAGAGAAAGAATGAAGATAGATAAGGGAGAGAGAGAGAAAGAAGTGGTAGAAATAGAGGAGAGAGAAGAGAGAAAAAGGAAGTCGAGAGATTGAAGAGGGAGAGAGATAAGCGGGAGATAGAGAACGAACGAACGAACAATCTTTATTTTCAAAGGGTTAAGAATTGGGCACGCAGACCCGCCTGACATTCTGCCCTTCTTCTTTCTTTCCTCTCATACATTATTTCATTCAACATCACTTATGAAGCAAATCTTTGACAACAAAGAACAATAAGCATTAAAACGCATGAAGATTAATTAGTAATACATGACTCACTGAGGCATTGTTTAACATGGGCATTATAAATACCTAAGAAAGGTGTAACGTGCCATACATATGGGAATGTTTTTTTGGCTAGTTGTCGCTTGAGATAATTTACCCTTATTATTGTCTTTGTTGTTGTTGTTTTGTGTGTGTGTGTGTGTGTGTGTGTTTTTTTTTTTGTGTGTTTTTTTGTTTGTTATTGGGGAAATATAGTATGTTCTGAGGTAGTGTTCAAACAGGTTGCGAATGTATGTATAATGATTTATGGTGTCTTCTTGTGGAAGATTGTTCCACAACTGAGCGGCAGAGTATGCTAAGCTTGTTTTATATAAGTCTATCCTAGGTTTAGGGACATGAAGTATATTTAGTCGTTCTCTATGTCTTGCGTTATATTTAAACAATGGCCAAAGGTAGCTTGGAGTATTTTGAAATATGATTTTGTGAATTAGTTTAGACTTATTAAATAGTAGGCGTTTGTGGAGTGGCAGTAACTGAAGACGCTTATGTAGGTTAGAATTGTTGGTAAGCCTTTCACCATTAATTAAACGCACTGTTTTTTTCTTGAGTGAATAAAGGCGTTTTGTTATTGATTTGGAGCATCCATCCCAGATTGTGGAGCAATAATCAATTTGTGTTTGTATATGGGAAGTATAGAATATCTTTCTTGTGTTTTCGTCAAGGAAATTTTTAATTTTGGCAGGTTGATATACTTTTTTGGCTGTTTGTTTAATGAGAGCATAAACATGGGAGTTAAAGGTTAGATTTTGGTCAACGATGAGATCCAGTGCCTTGTGCTCGGTTACACTTTCTACAGGCGTGCTACCAATGTGCAGCTGAAGAGCTCTCTGCGAGTTTAGACTGTGAAGTCTTTGCCTGATTGCTATTGCCATAGATTTTGTTTTGGAAATCTCTCTCTCTCTCTCTCTCTCTCTCTCTCTCTCTATATATATATATATATATATATATATATATATATATATATATATATATATATATATATATATATATATATATATATAGAGAGAGAGAGAGAGGATTATGAAGAGGAAGAGAAAGAGAGAATATGGAGAGAGAGACAACGAGAGAATACGGAGAGAGAATATGGAGAGTGAGAGAAAGAGAGAGAGAGAGAGAGAGAGAGAGAGAGAGAGAGAGAGAGAGAGAGATGTTTGATCTACACTGGTATGATCAACCCCTGTGCGGCGAAGCCACGTGTTCCCCAGACATAACTCCCGCCATAGTTAAGACCAGAGAACACGCGGGAAGCCAGGAGGCTGAAACTTCCTGCAGACCTCCACCCGAAGCTTCAGCGGGAGAAACTTAACTGTAAACATGCGAGCCTCACAGTCAAAGGCATGATCTCTGAGTTTAAAACTTGCATGAGAAAAATAGTTTCAAGAGATGGGGTGGGCTAGGGGGAGGGAAGGCGATTGGAAGATGGAAGAGGAGGGGTGTGTGGAGGAGAGGTAAGGTGTGAATATTTATGTGAAATGAGCGAAGGTACAACGAAATATAGATGTTAGAGGAGCGTTGGGCGGACAGGCAGTTACGTGGGCTGAGAGACAAACATGAGGATAGGTAGACAGACAGACAGGGTGACAGGTAGACAGACAGGGTGATAGGTAGACTGACGGGATGACAGGTAGACTGATGGGATGACAGGTAGACTGATGGGATGACAGGTAGACGGGATCATAGGTAGACTGACGGGATGATAGGTAGACGGGATGATAAGTCGACTGACGGGGTGATAGGTAGACAGGATGACAGGTAGATTGATGGGATGACAGGTAGACGGGATGACAGGTAGACAGATGGGGTGACAGGTAGACTGATGAGATGACAGGTAGATAGACGGGATGACATGTAGACAAATGGGGTGACAGGTAGACAGATGGGGTGAGAGGTAGTTAGACGGGATGACAGGTAGATAGATGGGGTGACTGTGAGAGAGATATGGTGATAGGTATACAGGTGGGATGACAGGTAGATAGAAGGTGTCACAGGTAGACAGATGGGGTGACAGGTAGATAGATGGAGTGACAGGTAGACTGATGGGATGACAGGTAGATAGATGGCGTGACGGTTGGACAGATGAGGTGACAGGTAGATAGATGGGGTTGACAGTTAGACAGATGGGGTGACAGGTAGACAGACAGACGGGGTGACAGGTAGATAGATGGCGTGACGGTTGGACAGATGAGGTGACAGGTAGATAGATGGGGTTGACAGTTAGACAGATGGGGTGACAGGTAGATAGATGGGACGACAGTTAGACAGATGGGGTGACAGGTAGATAGATGGGACGACAGTTAGACAGATGGGGTGACAGGTAGACAGACAGACAGGATGACAGGTAGACAGACAGACGGGGTGACAGGTAGATAGACAATCAGGAGAATAGGTAGACAGATATACGAGATGACAGGTAGATTGATGGGATGTCAGGTATACAGATAGACATGTAGACAAACGGTATGGCAGGTAGACAGATAGATAGGTAGACAGGTAGACTTTTGGGATGACAGGTAAATAGACGGGATGACAGATAGACAGAGGACATGACGACAGGTAGACGGACTGGCGGGATGACAAGGAAGATATGAAATGACATGTAAATTACGGGATGAAAGGTAGACATACGGGATAACAGGTAGACAGACAGGTGGGTTGACAGGTAAACAGACGGGATGACAGGTATACAGTATGCGGGTTTGGGAATTGCATTAGTAACCACTTCGACACAGCGAAAATAAGCAGATAAATCTCTAAAGAGCCTACCAATCAACTTACCAACCATCCACCAAACCATTCAAAGCAATCAAAAAATCTATCAATCAATCAGGTGCCGTCTCCACAATGAAAGTTAACTTCATTGGATCTCCAACGTTGTCTGCCTCCCGCCTTGATTGTACATTCTGTCAGATTGATGTTCGTCCATCTCTTGAGTTCTCTTCCCACTTGTATCGCTGTCTGCCTCTTGCCCTCATCCTTTGCCCTCCATTATGGTTTTATAAGAGTGTTTTGTTTTTTCAACCAAATAACAACCAACCACGCAGCCAACCAATCAACAAAGTAATCAACTAACTATGCATCCAATCAACCAATAAAGCAATCAAGAATCTAACCAGCTAACCAATCAAGCAACCGGCGAACTATAAATCAATAATTAATCAAACGGTGAACATGCTGAATTCCAGGCTGATATGGACAACTCTCAACCACACCCCTCTAACCTTCCCCAGAACATAAGAAAGAAAACAGCAGCTGTGAGCACCCCAGCTCTGTACACCCAACCGTCTAATCGCCCATCTTACCCGTCTAATACTAGATCTCTCACAAACTCAAAGGGACAAGAATATAAAAACCAAGCGTTAGAATGATACAGCTGTTGGCGTTTATCACCGAGACTTGTCGAGTATAAACTGTGCCGAGTGGTAGTAATCTGGCGCGGAAAATATGCATTGATAGATGGCATTACCGCGCAGCCGCACACCTGATGTCGTTTGTGGATTTACCTGGAAATTGTACCTGGCATGAGAATATCAAAGGAAGCCGCGTTGACTTAGCGGGTAGATTCTCGCCTGCCGCCGTAATGCTGCTCTGGTGTTCGATTCCCGTAGTGCGGTTTCGAATACTTAAAATTGACCTGATCTCTCAGACTGACCAGCCTAAACTTGCTACCAGCAAATTTTTTCGGAAGTAAAAGTGGCCGGTGCGCTACTGACCGCCATCACCCACTAAGTGCGGATTGGTCTTAAAACATGTATCTGAGGGGAAGGTCGACTACCTATTATTCCTGACACGTACAACATGTGATGGCGCTATCGCATCACCGACCCATGGCAGGAAACTGCTTCAGAAAGAGACGGTATTCATCATAATGAGACGGCAAATATTAGAAAGAGAAGGTAAACATCATAAAGAGAAGGTAAACATCAGAAAGAGAAGGTAAACATCAGAAAGAGAAGGTAAACATCAGAAAGAGAAGGTAAACATCAGAAAGAGACGTTAAACATCAGAAAGAGACGGTAAACATCAGAAAGAGACGGTAAACATCAGAAAGAGACGTTAAACATCATAAAGAGAAGGTAAACATCATAAAGAGACGGTAAACAGAAAGAGACGATAAATATCAGAAAGAGACGGTAAACATCAAAGAGAGACGGTGAACATCATAAAGAGACGGTAAATATCAGAAACATACGGTAAACATCATAAAGACACGGTAAACATCATAAAGAGACGGTAAATATCATAAAGAAACAGTAAACAGAAAGAAACAGTAAACATCATAAAGAGGCGGTAAACATCATAAAGAGACAGTAAACATAAAGAGTTAGTAAATATCAGAAAGAGACGGTAAACAGAAAGAGACGGTAAGCATCAGAAAGAGACGGTAAACATCAGAAAGAGACGGTAAACAGAAATAGTAGGTAAACATCAGAGAGACGGTAAACATCAGAGAGAGACGGTAAACATCATATGGAGACGGTAAACATCAGAAAGAGACGTTAAACATCAGAGACGATAGACATCAAACAGAGACGTTAAACAGTAAACATCAGAAAGAGTCGATAAACATCAGAAAGAGTCGATAAACATCAGAAAGCAACGGTAAACATCAGAAAGAGACTGTAAACATAAGAAAGAGATAGTAAACATCAGAAAGAGACAGTAAATATTAGAAAAAAGACAGTAAACATGAGAAAGAAACATTAAATATCAGAAAGAGACAGTCATAATTTTTGGCCACATCATGAGAATTCAAAACAATGTTTTCCCGTAGTAAATTGAATAATGATAACACAAACAATAAATTGCACGATTTATTGCCAGGCATATTTCGCTGCATCTCGTCAGGTAAAACCAGAACATGCTGTGACAACCGGAGAGAAAATTCTTGGCATCCTGATATCGTTGTACGGAATAGGTTCGACACACGAGTTAACACATGGAGATCGCAGGAAGTGGAGATGCATTATCGTCCATGTCTGTCGGCACGCACTAGATGATGATGATTGTTAGCTAAACATGAAGCGATGTTTTCACCACGTCAGCTGACTCAAGTTGTACTGAAATTTAATCCTGTATGGTAGTTATGTAGAGCTGTGCAATCATTTCTGTCATTTCCCGTCGATTCTTTGACGGATTCTGTTTTTAAGTGAATGAGACCGTTAGTTATATTACCTGGGAATTGAATTTCTACACCGACCAAAAGCACGTGTCGTGTAGTGGCAGCGTGGTGTGAGCTAGCGTCGGGGATCATACATATTCATTGTTGCGTGACCGCTTTAATAATGTTGTGGTCGTTGTTGCTGATCGGCCGGAAGTTAATCATGTTGTATGGGGCTAGGGGGAGTAATTCTCGCGTGCCTGTCAGTTTGTGGGTCTGACTGTTAGTCAGCCAACTCGTTCGTTCATTCACCATCTGCATACAAATTCAACATATGACATGTATGTTCACCGTTGCATGGCCGTTCGTCTGTTCTTTTGTCAGTCTATATGGCTGTCTGCCTGCTTACTTATCTAAATGGCTGTCGCTGGGTCGCCAGTCTACTTATCTATATGTCTGTATGTCGTTGTCTGTCTGTGTGTCGGTCTGTCTATCTAAATTTGACTATATGTATGTTGTGTCGACCTTTCTTCTTATCTATATGTCAGTCTCTCTTTCTCTCTCTCTCTCTCTCTCTCTCTCTCTCTCTCTCTCTCTCTCTCTCTCTGCATGTATGTCTGCCTGTCTGTCTGCTGGTCTGTCTTACTGTCTATCTGTTCGTTCATTCATCAGCATTATAATTCAACTCGGTCAATGGTCTGTTCATCGTATCTGTCTGTTTTGTATCTTTTGAATTGTCAAATGTTGCGTATATTCAACACTACTGTATGGAGCGGAAGCCTGGACAATCAACAAGCTATTCTAAAGTCGAATAGAAGCCCCGGAGATGTGGATATACAGAAGAATATGTCGTATTTCATGGAAACAAAAACAATCAAATGCAAAGATTTTAGACAAACTGGGAATGAAAAGAGAATTGACGACAGTAATAAAAAAAAAAAGAAGCAAACGAAATATTTCGACCTTGTTGAAAGACCTAACACTCTTATGAAAACCATACTGGAGGGTAAGGTTGAAGGCAGGCAAGCAAGCAAGAGGTAGACAACGATACAAATGGAAGATAACATCAAGAGATGGACGAACATCAATCTGACGGAATGTACAGTCAAGGCGAGAGACAGATGGTGTTTCAGGTCCACTGCAGCCAACCTTCATTGTGGAGACGGCACCTGATTGATTGACTGATTTATCTCTGGCTAAATCTGTCGTTATGTCTGTGTGTTTGTCTGCCTGTCTGCCTACATATCTGTATTACTGTTTGTCTATCGTTGTCTAGACACCGCAAGGACAGCGCAATGGATCGAACAGCTCGAATTCACAGCAGGGGAAAGACACCTGAAGTCATGACCCGAGAGTGTCAAGAACGTAAAGGGCCGAAGCATCCTGGAAAGGGGGACCCTCTTCCCTCCCCCCATACCCACCTACCCACCCCCAAACAACGCCCAACCGTGCTAGCGTAAATCATAGGAACACACACAAACCAACAAACAACTGAAGCCTGCTTTATATAACAACAACAACAACAACAACAACAACGCAAACAGTTGTTATTATAACCATGTCAATTTTCAGACAAAAAGCAGTTATCAACGACGGAGACTTTGGTCGAAGACACAGAAAAATCCGACAAACTAACAACCGACTCCACAACCAATGGTAAGCTGAGCATGCAGTCCACTTGCCACATTGGACAATGAATGCAAAATACAATTTGTGGACGTGGCGCTAACAATCGCAACACTAACTGGCAAATTTGTGTGTGCAATTTTCAGTTTGTTACTAACAGCACGAGTTTGCGACAATGATACTATGATTAATATCACTAACTTAATGAACCTGCCAAATATTGTAATATATTGATTGAATACTTGTTTACTGCTTGCTGTTATTATCTTGCTTTCTGCCCGAAATGGTAAGAGTGCTGATGCTTAAATGTCCGATATGCTGATGGCGAGGTCATCATCATCATCATCATCATCATCATCACCATCATTATCATCATCATCATCATCATCATCATCATCATCAAGTGTCATGCCAGCTGGCGTAGGCGTTCATGACTCTCCACAAATATCGGTGTTTGGTTTTCTGGATCAGCTCTGCTGAAGATATTCCTCCAGGCCACCGTCTCAATCCGTCCAGCATAATTTCTCTTGGTCTGCCTCTGCCTCTCTTCCCTTCGATCTTTCCAGTTGTCACGATGTTCTCTAATGCCTCTCTTCTCATCACGTGATAAAAGAAAGCAGTCTCTCTCTCTCTCTCTCTCTCTCTCTCTCTCTCTCTCTCTCTCTCTCTCTCTCTCTCTCTCTCTCTCTCTCTCTCTCTCTCTCTCTCTCATAGTTGTATATAATCTACTAGTTTCATTATCCTCTTTCAACAAATCGTTGTTAGTTACTCTGGCAGTCCAAGGAATTCGCAACATTCGTCTCAGGAACCACATCTCTGTTGCTTGCAAGTTCTTCCTAATTTATTCATTTACATTCCAAATTCCACTGCCATACAGCAAAGCTTATTCTATAAAGTACTTCAGTACTCTCTTTCTTACATTCAGATGGCGAGTTTGGGCATTCAGTCCACAGACCGGCATTAAGTTGGACGTAAGCGTTGACTTCTCGTTCAAACATCAATGGCAAGCTACTGAACGTGAAATTAACGAGAAAATAAGCAGGGAGTTTATCGCAAAGTCCCGCAAAGGATAAGCAACATTTTAAAATTATTATTATCATTATTGTTGTCGTCATCACTACCAAGTGCCCTGTCGATCGGCATCGGCGATAATAAACAACACAGTTCCCTATCTGAACTAGTACAAGTTCCTTTTTACGTCTTATCGTGTATTGGGTATATGGTGCTAGCCTCATTTTCTAATAGACCAGGCCGTACTTGATGGGTGGTGGGGTCAATGACACGCTGGCCGCAGGTTCTTCCCAGAATTGTCCATGGTACTATTTTAGGCTGAGTGGACCTTTGAGTCCAGGTCAGTGGAACATTTTTACAATGTTGGGGTCACAGATACATGATCTTCCTTCCTTCCTTCCTTCCTTCCTTCCTTCCTTCCTTCCTTCCTTCCTTCCTTCCTTCCTTCCTTCCTTCCTTCCTTCCTTCCTTCCTTCCTTCCTTCCTTCCTTCTTGCTTTCTTCCCCCCTCCCCATCCCCGTGTAGCATGGACCCTCAGCCAACTCACGTCAAGTCCTTCCCATATCATACATGCATAGTTCTAACATTCGAGGCGTCAGTTCTGTAGATGTTCTTAAGTGAAAAGGGGTAAGTGGATGAGTGAACGAGTTAGTTAATTAGTGGGTGAGTTGTTGAGTGAGTGAGTGAGTTTGTGAATGAGAGAATGATTGGGTGAGTTGGTGAGTGAGTCAGTGAGTCAGTCAGTAAATCAGTCAGTTCATGAGTCTATCAGTGAGTGAGTAAGTGAGTGAGTGAGTGAGTGAGTGAGTGAGTGAGTGAGTGCGTGAGTGAGTGAGTGAGCGAGCGAGCGAGCGAGCCAGTCAGTCAGTCAGTCAGTCAGTTAATGAGTCATTGAGTCAGTCAGTCAGTCGGTCAGTCAGTCAGTCAGTCAGTCAGTCAATCAGTGAGTGAGTCTATCAGTCAGTCAATCAGTGAGTCAGTCAGTGAGTTAGTCAGTCAGTCAGTCATTTAGTCGATCGTCTTGGTGTGTATTTGGAACTATTTGCTTGACCTATATTTTATAGTCCACTCGGCACTTGAATGACAGTCTTTATATAAGCCCTCACATGTGTGCTAGCTGACCACGATTTGCTTCCGCACATCAGTAATGACAACAGCTTTTTATATAATACGTTTGTTATTCTAGCTTATATCATTATTACCAGCCAAGCTTACATAACATAACGCCTGTGTATAAATTAGTGTGTGTCTTTTACTGTAACGCTTGTAGTTCCAAGCAAAGCATGAAGGGTGATACCACATGCACGATAGACTAAACACACTTGAAGCGAGACCAAAACAACAAGGTCCAAATTCACAACCAGAATCAACGAAACAAACATAACACGATCTTTCTTGATGAAATCTCACGTTAAGAGGCGGAATCATGCACCTGTTTGGGGAGAAATGTAGACAAAGATGGGAGAACAGATACAGATATCCAAAATAAAAACAGAAAAGGAGAGAGGAGATTTTCATAGCAGGAAGGAATTGTGGAAATCACATGGAATTAACTGATTCAGTGCCAAACAGAAAGTAGGTATAGGCCAAACATGATACACAATCAAGTGAACAAGTATTATAATATACATTTCTGTGCAATGATACACAATCAGGTGAACAAGTGTTATAATATACATTTCTGTGCAATGATACACAATCAGGTGAACAAGTATTATAATATACATTTCTGTGCAATGATACACAATCAAGTGAACAAGTATTATAATATACATTTCCGTGCAATGATACACAATCAGGTGAACAAGTATTATAATATACATTTCTGTGCAATGATACACAATCAGGTGAACAAGTATTATAATATACATTTCTGTGCAATGATACACAATCAGGTGAACAAGTATTATAATATACATTTCTGTGCAATGATACACAATCAGGTGAACAAGTATTATAATATACATTTCCGTGCAATGATACACAATCAGGTGAACAAGTATTATAATATACATTTCCGTGCAATGATACACAATCAGGTGAACAAGTATTATAATATACATTTCTGTGCAATGATACACAATCAAGTGAACAAGTATTATAATATACATTTCCGTGCAATGATACACAATCAGGTGAACAAGTATTATAATATACATTTCTGTGCAATGATACACAAACAGGTGAACAAGTATTATAATATACATTTCTGTGCAATGATACACAATCAGGTGAACAAGTATTATAATATACATTTCTGTGCAATGATACACAATCAGGTGAACAAGTATTATAATATACATTTCCGTGCAATGATACACAATCAGGTGAACAAGTATTATAATATACATTTCTGTGCAATGATACACAATCAAGTGAACAAGTATTATAATATACATTTCTGTGCAATGATACACAATCAAGTGAACAAGTATTATAATATACATTTCTGTGCAATGAACATTGACATTGCGAGATACCACGAGATGGCCGGCTTTGTGGCGAAGGGCTTACCAATGTTTGTCTGTCTGTTTGCCTATCTCTTTTTGTATCAGTCTGTCCACCTACCTATATGTCTGTTTGTGTGTCTTTCTGTCTGTATGTCTGACTATCTATATATTTGTCTTCTCTGGTTTTCTTTCTTTCTGCTAGCCAACCTACCTGACTGTTTGTCTCTCAGCATCTGTCTGTCTATCTGCCAGCCTGTCTGTCTTCCTTTCTGTCTGTGTGTCTTTCTATCTGCCTGCCTGCCTATCTGTCTGTGTCTCTGTCTGTCTGTGTTTCTGTCTGTCTGTCTTTCTGTTTGCCTGTCTGCCTGCCTGTGTGCCGGTCTGTCTGTCTGTGTCTCTGTCTGTCTGTCTTTCTGTTTGCCTGTCTGCCCGCCTGCCCGTCTGCCTGCCTGTGTGCCGGTCTGTCTGTCTGTGTCTCTGTCTGTCTGTCTGTGTCTCTGTCTATCTGTCTTTCTGTTTGCCTGTCTGCCTGCCTGCCCGTCTGCCTGACTGTGTGCCGGTCTGTCTGTCTGTCTTTTTATCCGCCTACTTGTCTGCCCACCTGCCAGCATGTCTATCTGGCTGTCTTTCCGTCTGTCTGTCTGCCTATCTGTCTGTCTGATTTCCATCCTCCCCTCTTCCCCCCCCCCCCAATGGCTGTATAAAAACTCACTCATCTTATTTGTCCTTGAACCAGCCGCTGACGTCCCCAACACAGCTGACCCGGTCTACTCCAACAGGGATCAAGGTCAGTGTTCTTGTGTCAAGGTTGTTTGCTCTACCTAGCTCATAAACACTCACATCTATTGACGCACACACATCAGAAACTCACACAGATGTAAACACATACAGACAACCACAAACACTGTCCATAAACACACTTCCATACATACGTATACTCAGAAATATGGTTTTGGTTTTACTTTTTAATACAACAACCAAATTGTAACTTGTCACTAAAGTACTATCCTTCGGTTACTCTAATCTATATATCTTTTGTGTACTTCTGTATGGTGTTTGTCCATAAAGAATGATGATGACCATTCATTTCATCCAGTGCGGTTGAAAGTATGGAGCTGTAAGTTCTAAGATGGCTGGTAAGGCCTATCTTTACTAGAAATGTTCTGTAATAATGTGGGCAAAGAATGCTTGACGTTCCAGGAGGAAGATCTCCTGCAGTGCTTATTTCTCCCCAGCCTTTTTATTCACAGCTCTTTCAGTCCTCTTGCTTCACAAGTGACTATACCCTTGCGCAATTATGTACGCCACGAATTTCGGTCTTTTGCAGCAGTCCCCCAAGTGTTGTGATGAATTCCAAAAGCTTTTAGTGAGATCTTCAGAGTGTCTTTAAAGTGTTTTCTCTGGCCGCTGTGGGAGCGTTCACCACAGCGCAACTCACCTTGTACTTCTACGAAAGACAATCAATACATGTCAGCTTATTTCTCGTGCTATTTATCAGCCAGACTCTTAGTTGCGTGTCCTCTACGGGACATGGCAATCAGCCCCAGCATGTATTGGCTGTTTGTGGTTTCCTAGGCAATGTTAGTTCAGTATTTTGGCATTGATTTCTGAACATCCGACATCTCATATTATCAAAATCATTTCTACTTCCAAATCGCCGACAACTGATTTCGAACCCTAGACTCGATATGACGGGAAACTGTGAAACTGCGCGGCTCACTATCCCCAGGCACTCTGGAAGTATGTGTGAGAAGTAAGTTCAAAGGTACTGATCGACAATCATACAATTAGAGGGACGAAGTAGACATTAGAAGATACACTAGGGAATATACAAACTGAAACCTGTAGTGGCCATACCTCACCTTGTAGGTCATGGTTCAGAATGGTAGCATATTAGCCAATACGCCTGCCTACCCACTCAACGGTCATGGGTTCGAATATGTCTATAGGTGGATAATTAAAACAGACCGAAACTCCCAGGTCGACCCAGCCTAAACTGGGTACCAGGAAATTCTTGGGAAATAAAGGCGACTGGTGTGATACTGACCACTCCATTCATCTAGTGCCTATTGAATAGTATGAAATGCGCAAAACGACCCCAAAATGTGGTGCTAGACTCTTTATATAGTAAAATATGACATCACCTACGACGTATTTCACCACATTTAGGTAGCGTTTTGCGCATTTCCTACTACTCTATTGGTCTATAAAAATATGGGTAATGCACCATTTAA
>OY992876.1:77931972-77996972 GCA_963921405.1 Cepaea hortensis
ACAAAGTAGTAGTAGTAGTGGTAGTAATAGTAAGTGGTTGTGGTAGTGGCAGCAGTAGCAGTAGTCATGTGATGCTATTCTATAAAACAAACCAACAGCAAACACACGCATACATACATACAGCCGCTGCCAGAATGCCATAGCAGTAATACGTCTCTAACATCACAGTTCATAGTCAACGGAAGCGGCAGTCACTAGAAAACCGTTGCACACACACACACACACACACACACACGCGCACGCACGCACGCACACACACATACACACACACACGCGCGCGCGCGCGCGCACGCACGCACGCACACACACATACACACACACACACACACACACAAACCATTACCAGCCACACGGATCAGAGAGAAATCTAGTTTGCTGTCCAGCTGGGGCGCGCGCACGCACACACACACACACACACATATACACACACACACACACACACGTGCATAATTAGGAAAGAGGAGAGCACAGCGGTAGATGTTAAATGATCTCATTGTAGGATTATGGGAAACAAGATACACGGCAGCAGACAATAAGATTCTGTAAAGAGGCACATATACCTGTTTTCCATTTACCCTGTGAAATAGGACGCATGTTGCAATGCTTAACGTATGATCCATTCATGGATACCGTTAAACTTGTTTTAAAATGAAGATTTCTAGTTTTTATTGTGTTAATTGTTAAGAAAAATGTTTCCATTATCACAGGAGATTGTTGTTATTTCAAGTTAACATTTCAATCTATATATGCTGTAGGTATAAATGAGAATACTTTGAGTATGAAAGCATTTATGTTGAAAGATTTTAGTATGCATGAGAGTAAATGATCACTCAATCATCATCATCATCATCATCATCATCATCATCATCATCATCATCATCATCATCATCATCATCATCATCATGTAATGTGTAAGCAATTGCCCACCCCATGAATCATATTAAAGGTCAGCATGGCCGAATGGGTAAGAGCGCGTGCTCTTAAACATCCGGTGTGCTGATGCCGAGGTAAGCGGTTCAACCCCTACACCGGACAGCTGGACTAAAATGATGGCCTGTCGTCCTTGACTTGCGAACGAACGAACGAACGAACGAACGAACGAAATCTTTATTTTCAAAGGGTTAAGAATTGGGCACGTCTGACATTCTGCCCTTCTTCTCTATTTCCTCTCATACATTCTTTCAATCAACATCTCTTATGAGGCAATTCTTTAACAACAAAAGAACAATAAGCATTAAAACGCATGAAAAATAATCAATAATACATGACTCGTTGAGGCAATGTTTAACATGGGCATCATAAATACCCAAGGTGGGTGTAACGTGTCACACATATGGGAATGTTTTTTTTTCTTCTGGGGACATAAATTACAAGTACCTCTGAAGTCGGAGTGGGTTCACCTGATGGCGAGGAACACTATTAATAGGGAAAGCTAATCCACACGAAAAATTCAGTCCAGCACTACTATAAATATGTGTATGGACTACGCTTGAGTTCAAAGCGAGAGAGGGCCAAAAAAAAATAATATTAGTTAGTTCCATATCTTTTACAGGACATCACAGTCAACCCCAACATTTTTTGGCTGTTTGTGATCTCTTGGTAAGTTTACGTTCAGTAGTTTGACATTGCTTTCTAAACGACCGGCACCCATACCATTTGATAAAAACCCAACGCAAAGTGATCTACTGCAAAATCGCCCGCAGCTGTGTTTCGAACGCGGTATGCGGGATTACGAACTGCGTCCGCACACCCTTCGCTATAGAGCCGGTCAACCAAATGATCATGTGTGTGTATGCATGTATTTGTTGGTTGCATTCGCAAATGTCAAGGAAATCACACGCACCGTGTAAAAACACATTGTTTTTAATGAAATAAAAGTTAAAAACCGACAACACAAATGATTCATTTTTATTAAAAGATGTGAAAGTTTACTGTACTCGAGACATACATATGAAAACATGTGTATGCCAGAATAAGACTTATTATAAATAATCTTTTGTAGGTTGGTTTATGTCATTTTTAGCGGTAGCCCGAGAAGCGGCCTGCTCGTTATAAATTATAATATTGGAATTTGAGGGCGGTTTTAAGTACCAGATGCTGGCAATTTGGCAGCAGACCGCCTTGCGTTGGTTTTCATACAATGGTATGACCGCCGGTCGTTCAGAAATCAATGGCAAACTACAAACCGTAAACGTGCTAAGAAATAACAAACAGTCGAGACGTACTGTAAAGGATATGCAACTAATTAAGTTTTCGTACCGCGTTCGAAACATAGATGCGTTGGTTTTCATATAATGGTATAATTGTACCTTACAGCGTGTAACAGTGCCGTTTACTTACTTACATCCATACGTCAGCCATCTTGCTGTATGTTATAATGTCTCCATCTTGTGTTTCAGCAACCACTGCCGCAGACAAAGACAGCAACAACGTGTCCGTGTACATCGGCCTGTGTGTGTCCTTGGCCGTGACTTTGATCGTTGTCATCGTCGTCATCATCATTTGCCGCAAGCATAGTCGACGGCGCCGGGCATTCAGAGACATGGGTCCTGGTGAGTGGTTCACTTGTGTGTGTGAGTGTATGTGTGTGAGTGAGTGTATGTGTGTGAGTGTGTGTGTGTGAGTGTGTGTGTGTGTGTGTGAGAGAGGTATGTGTGAGTGTGTGTGTGTGTGTGAGAGTGTATGTGTGTGAGTGTATGTGTGTGAGAGTGTATGTGTGTGAGTGTGTGTGTGTGAGTATGTGTGTGTATGTGTGTGAGTGTCTGTGTGTGAGTATCTGTGTGTGTGAGTGTATGTGTGTGAGTGTATGTGTCTGAGTGTATGTGTCTGAGTGTATGTGTGTGTGTGTGTGTGAGTGTATGTGTGTGAGTGTATGTGTGTGAGTGTATGTGTGTGAGTGTATGTGTGTGTGTGTGTGTGAGTGTATGTGTGTGCGTGTATGTGTGTAAGTGTATGCGTCTGTGTGTATGTGTGTGAATATGTGTGTGAATGTATTTGTGTGTGTATGTGATTGTATGTTTGTGTGAGTGTATGCATGGGCTTATGTATGTGTGAGTGTATGTGTATCAGTGTATGTGTGAGTGTATGTGTGTGAGTGTGAGTGTGTGTGTGGGAGTGTTAGATTGTTAATGTATATGTTTGAGTGTGTGTGTGTGAGTATGTATGAGTGGGTGTATGTGTCTGTGTGTGTGAGTGAGTGTGTGTGATTATATGTTTGTGTGATGTATGTGTGTGCATATTTATGTGCAAGTTTATGTGTGGGAGTGTTGGTGTGTTAGTGTATATGTGTGAATGTATGTGTGTGTGAGTTAGTGTGTGAGTGTATGTATGTGAATGTATGTATGTGAGTGTATGTGTGTGAGTGTATGTGAGTGAGTGTGTGTGTGAGTATTGGTGTGTGAATATGGCTGTGTGAGTGCATGTGTGTATGTTAATGTATGTGTGTGTGTTAGTATATGTGTGATAGTATAAGTGTATGAGTGTGGGTATGTGAGTGTATGTATATGTGTGTGATGGTATATATGTGTTTCTTAACAAACAAACAAAAATAAGAAAATCCATCTTAATTTCCGTTAGCGTCTTCTCTGTTTCATTATTAATTGTGTAACTTCCGGGAATGAAACAAACATATCACACAAACCCCTACTGCTTGAGAACCATTGATATCACATCAACAGCCATCTAACTGGCGACCATCTTACAGATTTTCATTTACTTCCATGTAGATGGGAGCATGGCCGCATAGATAACAACGCTCGTTCTTAAAACTCCGGTGTGCTGCCGCCAGGGTAGCGAGTTCAGCTCCATCCATCCATCCATCATGTGCCATGCCGATAAGCGTGGGCGGTCATGTTCTGCCATCTCACTCGATCACCAGAGTCGTGGATCAGATCCGTGTTTCTGTCTCGACCATGCCAACAGGCCAAGCCATCCATGTACTTGCTTCTAGGTCTTCCCCTTGGTCTGTTCCCCTCGATCTTACCAGTTGTCACCAAGTTGTCCAGATCATTTCTTCTCATAACATGCCCAAAAAATTGTGACTGTCTACGTCTAATGTCTCTAATCAGTTTACGATCTTCATTTGTTTCTTGAAGAACTTGTTCATTGGTCTTTCTGGCTGCCCATAGTATTCTTTGCATTTTCCTCAGAAACCACATTTCTACAGCCATCAGATGTTTTTCAGTCTGACTGCTCATTGTCCAAGCTTCACATCCATATAAGAGCACAGGTTCTATGTAGCATCTCAACACTCCTTTTCTCGTTTCAATTGACATCTTTTTATTGGTCAGTATGTTGTTAATCTTGCTAAAGGCTACTTTTGCCATGGCGATTCTTGTTCTAATCTCTTCAAGGCATCTCCCATCAGATGTTATTACTGTTCAGAGATAATTGTACCTATTCACTTGTTGAAGAATATTCCCATTTACTTGTATATTACATTGTGGTATTTCGTTCTTCCTAGTGACGACCATAATCTGTGTCTTTTTACCATTTAATTCTAACCCTAGTTGTTTACTGTGTGTAACAACCGCATCTACTAAATTTTGCAGGTCCTGTTCATTGTCTGCAATCAAGACTGTATCATCTGCATATCTAATGTTATTGATGCATCGTCCCCCAATGTTGATTCCTTCCATATCTTCAATATTTTTGAAAATACTTTCACTGTACAGGGAAAACAGATCTGGAGACATTACACATCCCTGTCTCACACCTCTCTTAATAGGCTGATATTGACCTACTTCATTATCAATTCTTATGGCAGCTTGTTGTTTCCAATATATGTTTTTTACAAGTCTAAGGTCTTTTCCATCAATCTGTAGATCCTCAAGCATCCTTATCATGTTGACATGTCTCACTTTATCGAAAGCTTTTGTGTAGTCAATAAAGCAAAGGTGTAGATCTTTGTTTACTTCTATAGAACGTTCAATTACTGTTCTCAGTATATGCACAGCATTTACTGTACCCTTGCCTTCTACATACCCACATTGTTCTTCTCCTATTTCAGGTTGTATTTTCCTCCTAACTCTTTGCATGATAATTCTTAGCAAAATCTTCGTGATGTGACTCATTATACTAATTGTTCGATGTTGATCACATTCCAAGGCTCCGGATTTCTTTGGGATTGCAATAAATACAGAATTACATAACTCCTGAGGTATATTTCCAGTATCATGTATTGTATTAAGCAGACTGGTAACTTTATCTATTCGATATTCTTCTAAAGCATTAATCATTTCTGTTGTGACGCTGTCTGAACCGGGTGTCTTGCCAGATTTCATATGGTTAAGAGCATTCTGAACCTCCATCTTCAAAATTGCTGGTCCTTCATTATTATTTTGAACATCATACTGTTCGTCTCTGTTATCGTCATACAGGGTTTTCACGTAATCTGACCATTCATGTAATATCTGATCTTTTTCTATTATGACTCTTCCATCTTTTGTCTTTAGGCAGCCTGCTGATGTATGTGTTCTTTGATTAGTAAGCTCCTGAATTCTTTTGTGCATTAGTTTCGCATTTTTACTGTTTTGCTTTCCTTCCTAGCAGTGACCATACTGGTCAGTGACCGTAGCCATTGTCTCCTCAAAAAAGAGATCCTCTGCCTACCGTCGTGAAAGTAAAGACCATAACCTACAACTATCTGTCGGCTGCTCTTCATCTTCATCCACCACCTGCACACATGGCTTCACGTAACCCTGATCGGGGGGCTAAACGGGTACTCCACCTTGCCCAAGGGTGTCCCGTAGGCTAGCGGAGGGAAGGAGGTTCCTTACTTCTCCTTTGATAGGGGATACCCCTACCCCGCTAGGGGATACCCCTACCCCGCTACCTAGTTCAGCTCCAGTTGGGCTAAAATGTTGACTTCTCGTTCTTCACTTCGGGATGTAAATTATAAGTACCTATGAAGTCGGAGTGGGTTCGCCTGATGGCGAGGGACACTGGTAATACACACACAGGCTCTGTGGCGAATGTGTTACGAGTGCAGTTCGCAACACCACATACCGCATTCGAAATACAGCTGCGGACCGCCTTGCGTTGGTGTTTATAAAATGGTATGAGTGCCAATCGTTCTGAAAGCAACGGAAAGCTACTGAACGTAAACTTGCTAAGAAATCAGAAACAGCCAAAACATGCTGGAGTTGACTGCGACGTTCTGTAAAGGATATGTAACTAACCCACTTGCAAAAATCAGTCCCGTGCACTAGAGGTAGTAGCACGTGTATGAACTACGCTTGAGTTCAAGGCGAGTGAACTCAGAATAAAATTAAATTTAAAAAAACAAAAAACTTCCTTTAAGAACTGTTTGGTTCGTTTTCTATATTCTTGTATATTCTATATTCTTTTATATTCTATATTCTTTTACACCATATATTCTTTTATATTCTATCTCATCTCATCATCTCATCTCATCATGTTCCTCTTGTACCTTGCTGTGCCGAGTTGAATATTCTATATTCTTTTATATTCTATATTCTTGTATATTATATTTTCTATATTCTTTCATAGTATATTTTCTATATTCATTTATATTCTATATTCTATATTCATGTGTGTGTGTGTGTGTGTGTGTGTGTGTGTGTGTGTGTGTGTGTGTGTGTGTGTGTGTGTGTGTGTGTGTGTGTGTGTGTGTGTGTGTGTGTGTGTTTTGGTAAAAACCATTTTCAATCCCTCGAACTTTCTCACTATTTCAGTTGTTTTCAACAGGTTGGCAATTCTCCCCCCCCCCTTTCCGGGGGGGGGGATTTTAGGGCTTCCAGGGGGAGAATTAAGATTATTTCAAGATCACGTTAATACAAGAACCGATTACTTGATATTGTTTTTCCCTCCATACTTTACAGTTCTGTACTTCTTGCCCTTCTGAAATTAGTTTTATAACGTAAGCAGACCCGCAAATCACGTTTTGTATAGACGTCTAGACTTGTTCTAGTATGTGTTATTAAATTTAGCTTCCATTTTTACGCATATTGTGTAGGGGCGATAGATTTATAGGGAGGAAATACGAAAGGTCGGGGGGGGGGGTGACATTCTGGACATATGGTGAAGGGTGCATGGGCCAAAAAAGGTTGAGAACCACTGCACTATTTAATTAATAATTGTCCTAAATTAGCATACACCAGAAATACAAGGAACATACCACAAAAGCCCCTACAGCTTGAGAACCCTTGATATTTCACCGATAGCCATCTATCTGGCCGCCTTCTTACAGATTTTCATTTGCTCCATTCATCACTCGAGAGCTTCCCTTGAAGCTAGAGGTAATCGCCGCACATAATTGATAACGTCTGTTCTTGGTTGTCGTGTTTTCTGTCATCCAGTGCATCTGATGTTCTTATTATACGACGGTGGAAGATCTATTAGGTGCAGGGCTGCATAACTGTGCGTATGCATGGTATAGTAATACTCATTGCTCTTCATGTGAAATGATTGCCGGATGTCTAAAGAAGACGTTAACAATTTGTGATGTGTTTCTGATTCCCGGCTGAGAATCATGTGTTTGAGTTTCTTTTTTCTTAGAATAGGTTTTTTGTTTTTCGAGTTTCAAGGTATAAGGCTCACTTCCACTTCATACTTTCAGACCAAAGCGGTAATTTGGGTATATTGTGCATGGCTTATATATTTGTTTTCACAAACGGCATTTGATGGATCGTGTAGGCAGCATAACACAGATCTCTGAGAAGAAGGAGGAAGAGGAGGAGGAGGAGGAGGAAGAGAAGAAGAAGAGGAAGAAGAAGAAGAAGAAGAAGAAGAAGAAGAAGAAGAAGAAGAAGAAGAAGAAGAAGAAGAAGAAGAAGAAGAAGAAGAAGAAGAAGAAGAAGAAGAAAAAGAAGAAGAAGAAAAAGAATAAGAAGAAGAAGAAAACGAAGGAGGAGGAAGAGAAGTGGAAGGAGACGGAAGCTGTAGGAAGAAGACGTAGAAGTAAAAGATGTCGGCATTAGGTAAGTATAGCAGTAGGTAGTTTGGTACATAGGTAGATGTGAACGAAGGTATGCAGGTGTTAATTTAATGTGTAGATAGGTACTAAGTTGGTACGTAAGTAAGTATGCATGTAGGTAAGTAGAATTATAGATAGGTAGGTAATTAGGTAGGTAAGTAGGTAGGCAGGTAGGTAGGTAGGCAGACAGGTAGGCAGGTAGGTAGGTAGGTAGGTAGGGAGGGAGGGAGAGAGGTGGGTACGTAGGTAGATTGTTAGTTATTTAAGTATGTAATTAGTTATATTTTTGGGTAAGTAGGAAAATAAAAAAAAGAAAAGGTAGGGATGTACGTTAGTAAGTAGGTAGGTAATTATATAGGTAGACAGTTAGGCAAACAGGCAGGCGGGCAGACGGACAGACAACATAAATTAACAGAAACATTAACAAACTGGAAAAGTCATTAATATAAATAATTAACTCTGATTGTGTTCCTCGGAGAATTATTGCTGCGCTCCCCTGTTGCCATGCTCACGGCTTCACTGGCAACCAATGAACATTTGGTGTTGAAAACCCACACGCGAAGTCGTAAATTCTGGAACAACAGTGATTCAAGTTAGTGCTAGAGGCAGCCATTAGTCTGAAACAATGAAACAATCGTACAAATAAAACACAGCTATGTCGTCAGTCTTAGTGGGCGTTGTGGGAATGTTCTAGAAAGAGTTGGAACTTGGCGCTATGTCTAGATTCATAGATAGTATGTGCTTATTTGAGCTGGCTTAAAGGGCTTTCGGCCATCATTTTTTTTTAGTGTTACATATTGTCTGTGGCATCTCAACAGAGGCACTTATGTCTGGTTTTGATAGACGGAGGGGAGGTGCTGGGAATTCTGCATCACGACTAGCTATAAAGGTGTTAGACGATAATAATCTCACATATACTAGATCAAGTTTTATTGTTGTAGTATGGACGTGATATTAACATTAAATTCAAAGACATATATACTGTTTCTTTGTTGTCCTTGGCGGCTCTGCGGCGAAGAGTTTACAAATGTAATTCGTAATCCCACATATCGCTTAAGAAACGCAGCTGCAGGCGATTTGGAAGCAGTCCACCTTGCGTTGGTTTCCATACAATGGTATGAGTGTCGGTCGTTCAGAAACCAGCAAACTATTGAACGTAAACTTGCCTAGTAATCACAAGCAGCCTAAAAAAAAATTTCTCAATGCTGGAGTTGAATGCTACGTCCTGTAAATGATATGCAACTAACTTTTAATTTGTTGTCATTGAGGGGTTGGTCCCATTTCTGGAAACTGTAGATCAAGAAGAAGAAACAATCCTGAGGTTAGCGTGGCTTAATGATCAGAGCGCTCGCTCTAACACTTCCGGTCTGCTGAAACCAAAGTAGCGGGTGCTATCCGTACACGGATTAGTCGAGTTGTGTTGAGTTGAGCTGAGTTAAGAACCGATATCACTGCACTCGGGACATCCCCATAAGTGCTCCGTACCCTCGTTCAACAGCTAGTGAAGAGTCATACTACTAATAGTTCCCGCCGCTATCTGATTAAACGTTCTCCTGGTCTTCCCTCTCAGTTTTGAGATTCTTCCAGAGCCCCTGCTGACTCCTCGCAATCTCATTCTTTCCACATATGGGTTCTCAGTCTGTTCCCCTGCCTTCTCCACCTGGTCCCACAAGCGCACGACCACCTCCCCCTTGTCCATAGGCAAGATACCACCAAGAGGTGCATTCCCTGCTAGCCTGTCAGCCTGTTCATTCCCCCGTACCCCCGCATGGCCAGGGCAAAATATCCATACAATTCTCACAATCTGCGATCTCTGAAGCGACGAGTGCCATTCCACACAAAACATTCCTTTCTCCACGTTACTAAGCATACTCTTTGAATCCGTAATGAATACAACGTGTGTTGCAGTAGTCTCCTCTAGCCACCGGAATGCCGCTGTTACTGCCTTCACCTCCATTCTCATGCTGGAGGTCGTAGTCTCATATGCCAGACTCAAGACTTTTTCAAGACTCGCCCATTAGCCTTTGCAATAAAGCCCCAGCCACTACGTCTGTTTCTCACTACTGACCCATCGGTGTAGATGACTATGTCACCTTGATGTGTGTTGCTCTGGATCAGCTGTTGCACTTCAAACTCAGTGAGTTCCGCTGCCCATTCTCTGCACTCACGACCCAGTGTTATTATTACATTGTGCCAGTCCGTCATATCTTCCGGAACTTCAACCCTGTTTGTACACCAGCACATCATCTGCAAATGTCAAGATTCATCCCACACCTGGTGTCTCAATAGCTGCGATTTTGCTGGTGTAGACATTAAAGAGCACTCGGGACAAGGCAGATCCCTGCGGCAACCCAGGTGTAATAGTACAGGGGTCAGAAGTCTAGGAACCCATGCGCAGTGCAACCTTACGCTCATAAAGGACTGCCGCAACCCATCTAACAAGGCAAGGGCAGACCTCCATGTCCAACCGTGTGTATATCAACCGATCATACCTGACCCTGTTAAACGCATCCTCCAGGTCAAGAGCTACCGCCACTGTCTCCTGTTTATCCTTGACACGGATTAGTTGGTACTCAAATGTTGACCTTTCGTCCTTGACTTGGGGACATAAATTACAAGTACCTCTGAAGTCGGAGTGGGTTCGCCTGATGGCGAGGGACACTGGTAATAAGGAAAGCTAATCCACACGTACAAATCAGTCCAATGCACTAGAAGTAGTAGCACGTGTATGGATTACGCTTGACTTCACATCGAGCGAACGAAACCAAAACCAAAAAAAAAAAAAACTCTGCAAGATTTGAACAAGGAAGAAACCTGGTTCATAACAACATCATGCCTCGGAAACAATCTAAATAACATGACTGTCTTGGTTTCTGTATAGAAGGTAGTTTGCCATTACTTTCCTTTTTAGCGGTGTCCATACTGGCCTATGGCCGTAGCCATTATCTCGAGAGAAAAAAAGAAAGAAGAGAAATACAAAGAATACCTTGAACAGACAGAAAAACCAATGAGTAAGCCATACAAGAGGCAAATGAAAGCCGTAAACTGATTAGAGAAATTAAACATAGACAGTCACTTTTTTTTTGGGGGGGGGGATGGGTACTTTATTACGTTATGAAAAGAAATAAACTAGATATCTTGGTGACAACTGGCAAGATTGAGGCGAAGAGAACAAGGGGAAGGCAGAGAAGTAAATATCTGAATGGCTTAGCCAAGTCGTATGGTCGAGACAAGAACACAGCTGATCCACGACTCTGGTGGTAGTGTGAATGGCGAAACATGACCGTCACGCATACCGGCATGGCACATGATGCATAACGAATGTTTCGGAAACTGAAATACGTTCGATATATTAAACGTCGCAGTGGTTTGGCGAGAACAGGATGGGAGGCCTGGTTTCTGGGAACAGGGGCGGGGGTCGACCGGCACGAACATGGACACAGGGCATTAGAGACACCGTGGGCATGAAGGTGTGTGTTTAGTTGTATGTCCTTTACATAACGTCTCAATCAACCGCGGCATTATCTGGCTTTAAAATGTCTAGAATAAGAGACTTAGGAGTAAGAATTCTAGCGGCGAGACAGGCGAGTTACGTCGAGAGAATGAGGGATCTCGTCAAACAACACGGAACTATCACTATTAGCCGCCGCAAGTTGTTTCATATATTGGTTGGGAGGAGGAGACCTCAATACGATCTAAATCAACGTAAGATGGCTGCTTCCAAATCGTCTGCAGCAGATTTCGAACCCTGTATTCTTTTTCTTCTTTTTCTTCTTCTTCTTCTTCTTCTTCTTCTTCTTCTTCTTCTTCTTCTTCTTCTTCTTCTTCTTCTTCTTCTTCTTCTTCTTCTTCTTCTTCTTCTTCTCTTTTCTTCTTCTTCTTCTTCTTCTTCTTCTTCTTCTTCTTCTTCTTCTTCTTCTTCTTCTTCTTCTTCTTCTTCTTCTTCTTCTTCTTCTTCTTCTTCTTCTTCTTCTTCTTCTTCTTCTTCTTCTTCTTCTTCTTCTTCACCGGAGTACTTTTTTTTTTTCAGACGTAATTGCGGCGTGTCTTGTTTTGCACCCTTTGGCCAAAACCTTTGGCCAAACACATCCGACTTTAGCGGGCGTTTTTCAAACCAGGTTAACCGTCCTGGGGGAACTCTGGATTCCGTATGCCTAGGAACTGTGAAACGCGTTCACTGCCCATAGGCCACAGCGCCGACTAGCGATGCAGGAGGCAGGAGAAATCGCCAGAGATAGAGAATCTTTTAGGGCTGGCTGTCATGATAGCCAAGTTCTGCACATGACCTGTCACACAGTGATGGCGATCCATGCATCGTAGGATTGTTTATTTAACAAAACAAGCAGGTGCTTGGGGCAACAAGGGAAAGTGGGCAGTACATAAATTATCCATTCTCTGATTGACCACGAACCAATTTGATAATCAATCAATCAATCAGGTGCCGTCTCCACAATGAAGGTTGGCTGCAGTTGGTCTACATCACCGTCTGTGGAGGATGTATGTGTGGGTGGTGAGGGTGATTGTAGGTGTGGGATGTGTGGGTGGGTAGGAGATGTGTGGGGAGATGTGTGTGTGTGGGTGGGTGAGGGATGTGTCTTGGGGATGTATGTGGGTGTGGTGTTGTGTGGGAGGAGAGATGGGTGTGGATAAAGGATGTGTGTGTGGATGGGTGGGGGTGTGGTTAGGTCTGGGTGTGCGGGTGGGTGAAGGATGTGTGTGAGGGTGGGGGATGTGTGTTTGGATGGGTGGTTGGGGTGTGTGAGTGTGGGTGGGTAGATGGGAGATGTATGTGTTGATGAGTGGGTGAGGGATGTGTGGGTGTTAATGATTGAGGGATAAGTACGTGTGTGGAGGGATGTGTGAGGGAGATGAGTGTATGGGTGGGGAATGTGTGTGTGGGTTGGGTGTGCGGGGATGGGAGGTGTGTATTTGTAAATGGTGGATGTGTTGGTGGGTGGGGATGTGTGTGAGGGATGTGTGTATGAGTGGGGAGATGTATGCATATGGGTAGGGGTGTGTGATTAAGGGATGTGTGACTGGGTGATGGATGGGTGGGTAGAGGATGTGTGGGTGGGTGATTGTATATGGGTAAGGGTGTGTGGTTAAGGGATGTGTGGTTAAGGGATGTTTGGTTGCGGGATGGGTGGGTGGAGGATGTGTGGATGGGTGGAGGATGTGTGGATGGGTAGAGGATATGTAGGTGGGTGAGTGTGTGTAGGTTAGGAGATGGTGGGGGATGTTTGTATGGGTGGGCTCGGGAACTGTGAGTGGGCTGGGGGAGATGGGAGATTATGTGGGTGGGTGCGGAATTTGTTTGTGGGTAGGTGCGAGATATGTGAGTTGGCGGGGAGATGTGTGTGCGTGGGGGATGTGTGGTTGAGGGATTTGTGTTTGGCTGGGTGGTTGGAGGTGTGTGGGTGGAGGAGGATATGCGGGTGAGTGATTGTTGGTGGGTAATGGGACGGGTTGAGGATATGTGAGTGAGTGGGGAGATGTGTGTGGGTGGGGGATGTGTGGATTGGGGAATGTATGTGTGCTTGGGGTGTGGGTGGATGGGATGTGTGGTTGGTGGAAGGTGTGTGTGTGTGTGGGGAGATGTGTAGGTGTGGGGATGTGGTGGATGGGTGGGGGAATGTATATGTGCCTTGGTGTGTGTGTGTGGGGGGGGGGGGGATGTGTGGGTGAATGTGGGTGGTGGATGTGTCTCATAACATGGCAATATGCATTGTTTATGTTTACAAAATTCATTTGACAATGTTGTTTCCTATGCACTATTGATGAACGAAAAATGAGTGATTGGAAGGGCCGAATGTAAGAGGGCCTGCGTGCCCAATTTGTTACCCTTTGAAAATAAAGTCTGTTCGTTCGTTCGTTCGTTCTGTCTCTCGCCTTAATTGTACATTCTGTCAGAATGCTGTTCGTCCATCTCTTGATGTTATCTTCCCACTTGTATCGTTGTCTAGCTTTTGCTCGCTTGCCTTCAACCTTACAGTCCAAAATGGGGTTTATAAGAGTGCTTTGTCTTTTAACGTGGCCGAAATATGGCACGTGCTTCTTTATATTTCTCTTATCAGTTCTCTTTTCTCGTTTGGTGCACACATGAAAATAGCACGGCTGTACCATATTCCACACAAACGGGCTCCCACAAAGATAAATTGCGGATAATATTCTTCATCTTATGAAATGCTGCCTTTTCTTGAGCTCTTCTACTTTTAACTTCCTTAAAACATCTTCTAATTGCTGGTATTAAAGCACTAAAATAATTAAATAAATTAACTTGTTAATCAGTACACAAAACTCATTGCCTCTATCAATCACATGCTGGCAAAACAAAAATTATCCGCTAACGACAACGAGAGTAGTTTCCGGTGTGTAGGTTTTACTGGGTTGCCAGAGTCGACTTTGCTTACATTTTGCTGTCTAGTTATATTTGAGAATACAAAGAGAAACATGTGCTTGCTGTCAAAACTACATTAGAAAGACTATAGATCTTCGCGACCCTCCTGTTTTAATTGCTGTGTCAGAATGTACCAGACAGCCGATTTAAAGTTTCTTTTGAAGACGACCAGGAGCACTACGGACTTTTATTGTCAAGTCAAACTGGCGGGAATCAATTCTTCGCGGCGTGAAATTGTATGCGCATCACGTGACTTGTGTACATGCGCCATGAGGGTAAAATGGCGTGGATTTATGTTGATGGAGAAATAGTTCCACATTCTTTCAGTTTCTCAGTGAGACACATTCGTTTTAAAATTGAAATAATAAAGTTTGATTGTCATGTTTCTAAAAAGGACTGCATTTTAAAAAATTGTGCGTGTAATACATTGATCGGTAGGTAGACAGACAGACATACAGGCAGGATGTTAGATGGGTAGATAGAAGAATCGATAGACAGACAGACAGGCAGACAAAGAGACAGACAGACACGCACACACACACATGTATACATATATACACACACACATACACACACACAGCAGATTTATATATATTCGGAGAGACAGGCAAACAGAGGACAAAGACATTGTGAAGATTATCGTAGTATTATTTAACGGGCTATGTTCGTGACAATCCCTGGAAGCTTTGGAGATGTGGTTTTACAGAAGAATGCTGGAAATTAATTGGACAGCCAAAGAGAGCAATCAGAACGTTTTAAGGGAAGCTGAGTCGCAAAGATAACTTATCACAAACATCAGAAAGAGATAGTCATCGTTTTTTTTTTTTTTTTTTGGCCACGTTATGAAAAGACAAAACCTGGAACATGTTGTGACAACCGGAAAGATTTGCGGAAAGAGAGATAAAGGAAGACAGCATGAAAAGATTATTGACAGTCTTGTGTCATGGCACGAAAGGGAGTCAACACAAGATTTGACCCTTGACGTCGGAGACCGTAATTTGAGGAGTGGCATGATCGCCCACGCTTGCCGGCAAGGCACCGGATGATGATGCTCGTGAAACATTAGAAGATGCTAGAGAACGTTCACACGAAGAGAGGAATGGGTCTATGTATCAAATAAAATGGAAAGTACCCCAGATCATCAAACACAGGAAAAAACGACGTCAAACTACCCAAGAAAGGAATGCATGAGCGAGCTGTATCAAAAGGAAGCAATGTGAACTATCAATCACATAGATATATCATATATGTTGCCACACTATCAAGAACAAGACAAGATTTCTCCAATCTATTTAAGAAAACAAAACATAATACCAAGAGATGAAATGAAGAATAGCACCAGTGGTACTTAAAAGTAACTCCATTAGAGGAAGCCAAAGTTGAATCTATAAATGTCTTGTGTAAATCAGAAGTAAAGAAGTGGAACAGTGAATACAAGTGACACATCTTTAGGCAGTCACGTGGTTATGAATTATTCATGGTCAGTGGCACAGTTCTGGCCTGGGAAACCCGCCGTGAGACATGACCTAGATTCACATTTGAATAACAAATGAACGCTTCAATTGTCTTTAAGCTAAATACATTGCTCCACGATTGAATTGCTACTTTCGGGAATATTCGGCAAATTCCGTGAGTGGAGCTTCGCGTAGAGGTTTGGGTAATGGACGCTTGAGATCTGTTGCCCCATGTCGCCTGCTCTAGTGCGGAAAAATTTTGAAAGTATTTTCAGAAATGTTGAAGATATGAAAGGAATCATTATTAGGGGACATAACATCAATAACATTAGATATGCGGATGATACAGATTGCTGACATTGAGCAGGATCTGCAACACATTTAGTAACGCGATTGTTGCACACAGTGAACAACCTGGGTTAGAATTAAATTGTAAGAAGACACAGATTATGATCGTCACTAAGAAGAAGGAAATACCACAATGTAATATACAAGTAAATGGGAATATTCTTGAACAAATGAATCGGTACAATTATCTCGGAACAGTCATAACATCTGATGGAAGATGCCTTGAAGAGATTAGAACAAGAATCGCCATGGCGAAGGCAGCCTTTTGCAAGATGAAAAACATACTGACCAATAAAAAGATGTCATGTGCAACGAGAAAAAGAGTGTTGAGGTGCTACATAGAACTTGTGCTTATGGGTGTTAAGCGTGGGCAATGAGCAGACAAGCTGAAAAACATCTGATGGATGTGGAAATGTGGTTTCTGAGGAAAATGCAAAGAATACCATGGACAGACAGAAAACCCAATGACCAAGTCCTACAAGACACAAATGCAAACCACAAACTGATTAGAGAAATTAGACCCAGACAGTCACAATTTTTAGGCCACGTTATAAGAAAACATAAACTGGAGAACTAGGTGATAACTGGCAAGATGGAGGGGAAGAGAACACGGAGAGGGCAGAGAAGTAAATGCCTGGCTGGCTTGGCCAAGTTGTATGGTCGAGGCAAGAACACTGAGCTGATCTACAACTCTGGTAATCGAGTGAGATGACAAAACATGACCGCCCACGCTTACCGGCATGGCACATGATGATGATGAATTCGGAAATTAGCCAACTCTTGAGTCTCAACTGTGGTCGTTGTGATCACTTCCATTCCGTACATCCAAAGGAAGGTTAAAGACAAGTCCATCGTGATGCAGACCAATAGGTTTGTAAGAAGAATGTATAGAACCAAGTGGGAATCATCAAACCATCCTTATCTCTTACAGACTTATAAACGGCTATTAAAAGTACCAACGGTGAGGAGACAGGCTGAACGAGACCGAATTTGGAATTTTTGTTTTGAAAATTGGAATTGGAATGTGTATCAACTTCATGTTTATTGCACGAGGTTTTATTCCATACGGCTCGTTCTCTTTCCGCCGGTTGTTGCCAAAAGCGTCGCATAAAACACGAACTCCGTAGCTCCCGTGACGACCCAAAAATTCTTCACGAAAATTGCACTTGTGAACCAAAGGCGTGGTTCTGACTCGAACCGACATCCCTCGGACAGCGAGGCAGATCGCGTATCACTTCGCCTCGAAGACTGCCGCCTCTTAAGGATGATGCACATGACCTATTCGACCCAAGTTGTATTCAGAAACCAGTTAACTCTTCGGGTTCATCTGTTTTCAATACGCCCAGATCCATTCTGTACTCCCTTCTTGCAAAGGAGGATTAAAGGCTACCTCCTTTCCTGTATCTCTCTCACACTCTCTCTCTCTCTCTCTCTCTCTCTCTCTCTCTCTCTCTCTCTCTCTCTCTCTCTCTCTCTCCTTCCTCTCTTTTTATCTGTGTTTTTTTTTCTCTTCACATCTGTCCTCTATCATCACTACATTGAAAATCAACATTCTAATTTTCTTACAGATGCAACGCAATCTCTCACAGAAGATGAAAAGAAACAAAAACACGGAGGTAAGAAAAGTGTATCCCTCATCACCTACAAAATGATCCTCACGTCCTATACTATCTTTCTTACATTTACAAGCTCCACAAACTCACAAGTATCTTAGTTTATTTAGAAATCGCCAAGGAACAGCACATTTATGGCATTAGTTGTCTGCTGCTTTTTCTGTCATTTACTTTGTGTATTCTTCTTATTTCGTTCGCTTGGAATTTGTCTATAACTGTAATGTTGTCTCTTGTATTAATTTAACTGTCTTGTTTAGTTCACTCAGTGGAATTTTATCTATAACTGCAATGTTGTCTCTTGTACGAATTTAACTATCTTGTTTAGTTCACTCAGTGAAATGTTATCTATAACTGCAATGTTGTCTCTTTTACGAATGTTGTCTCTTGTACGAATTTAACTGTCTTGTTTAATTCACTCAGTGGAATTTTATCTATAATTGGAATGTTGTCTTTTGTATGAATTTAACTGTGTTTTTTTTTTAGTTAACCCAGTGGTCCATAGCGTTTATCTTCCACTACTGTTTCTCTAGGCTGGAAGGTTTACCTAGATATGTCATATTTTGTTTATGACATATTCCAAGTTAGTTAATTTTATTATGTCTCTTTCTGCACCTTCTATCAGTCTGTCTGTCTGTGTATGTATGTATTTATCTGTCTTTCTGTCGTTCATCTATCTATCTAGCTAGCTAGCCGTCTGTGTGCTTGCCTGTATGTCTGTTTATGATTGTCTGTCTCTCTATCATAATATGTTTGTGTATTTTAATACCTCTTAACTACCAACCTATTTACCTATTTGTCTTTCTGTCTATCTAGCTAGCTATCAACTAACATACATAGCTAACTACCTGACTGTCCACCTAGCTAACTATCACCCAATTAACCAACCTACCTATCTGCCTGCCTGTCTGTTGTCTGTCCGTGTAACTGCCTATCTTACTCTTGTGTCTTTCTGTCTGTAGGTCAGTCGTTCAGTCTGTCTTACTGTCAGTTTGTCTATCTGTCTGTCTCGTAATGTTTGGTCACATTATAAGAGCGGGTCTGAAGAACGTTGAAAGAACTGAAAGTGTTGCCGTATTAGAGGCGATGAACGACAGAGCCATAAAACGATTAACAAATTGCTTCTGAAGTCAATCACCAGACGAACGTACCAAAACAGACAGAAGATTTTCAGCGCCGCCGTCATGGCACAGGATGAAGATATTGATGATGATGATGATGATTAGGAGGATAATGATGATGATAACGATAGTGATGATGATGATGATGATGATGATGATGATGATGATGATGATGATGATGATGATGATGATGATGATGATCTTTATGTTGATGATGATAAGGGTGAGTCAGTAGCAGCAAGGACATCACTCTCACATGAGTGATTGGACTTAACTCAAAGAATCATCTTAATCGCGTTTGAAAGCCCCCCCCCCCCCCGCACCTCATTAGTGCTGCCTCCTTGTACACCACACTTGGAGAATCTTCGCTCAGTGCACAAACGCCGGCCCAGTGGTAAGTCACCAGGTGCATATCACACATGCTGCACATCCTCAAATCCCTTGGTAGCTCTATTACACCATGTGTTCTTGCATTCTTCTTTCACCCTTGTGTCCCCCCCCACCCACTGGGACACAGACCGTCAAGCAACTCACTCCCAGCCCCCCCCCCCCCCCCCACGGGGACACAGACCGTCAAGCAACTCACTCCCAGCCCCCCCCCCCCCCCACTGGGACACAGACCGTCAAGCAACTCACTCCCAGCCCCCCCCCCCCCACGGGGACACAGACCGTCAAGCAACTCACTCCCAGCCCCTCCCATCTTTAGCTATCCCATGATGCTCTCTATCCATGTCCTTCCTGTATTCTTCACTCCTGTTTCTGCTTCTCTTCTCCGTGTGTATTCAGGTTTTCCTCTATTCCCTTTGCCCTGCGTTGCGCTGGCTGCTGAACGAGGATTCGGAGAGCGTGTGGGAATGTCCTGAGTGCAGTGAATACGATTCTTAACTCAACTCAACTCTTTAGCCCCGTGGATTCCAGACGGCGACTTTTCTAGTTATACTATTCTCAGGTTTTCTCAATGTCTGTCTAATAAGCACCGGCGTCTTTTCTTCACCCCTTGGTTCATTTTATCTTGTTAGTTGTTTATTATTATTATTATTATTATTATTATTATCATTATTATTATTATTATTATTATTATTATTATTATTATTATTTTGGTGTTGTAATCGTTGTCGTGATTCCTTCGTGACATCCTCAAATGTCTTGGTGTCCTCGAGGCACATTTGCTTTTAATATGACATGCTTATGTTCTTTAGATCCTTATGTCATCCTCAACTTCCTTGGTTTCCTGTCACATCCGCATGTTTCTTAGTTCCCGTATGGCATCACGAAGTTCCGTGGTTCGTGTATGGCATCAGCAAGTTCCTTGGTTCCGTAGGGCATCCTCACGTACCTTAGTTCCGTTTTAGCATCGTCAACTTCTTATGTCATTCTCATGTTCCTTGGTTCCCGTATGACATCCTAAAGTTCCCGTATGATATCCTGTAGTTCCTTGTCCCAGTCAGGCATCCTCAAGGGCGCCATGTGTTGACTCTGCACTTATAGATACTTCCTTAAATGGTAAATAACGCCTACCAGGGGAAACAATCCACTAACACAGGAACATCATTCCTATCCCTGTAAACTGAAAACGGACAAAGTGAAGTTAACCGAAAGTGTTTTAGCCATAGAACAGGGTAGGGATCGTCTGGTCGTATACATGTCGAGAAATCATTTGTTCAGGCCTTGAAAAGACATCAATTCCAGTCGGGACTCAAAATTTTATAAATTTGTGAGCTTTATTTCCTCATAATCGCGCTCCGAGGCCAAAGGCTTGCGAACGCGGTTCGTGAGCCGGGTACCAGGCGTTCGAAACTCAGCTGCGACCGATTTGTGCAGCAGACCGTTTCGCGTTGTGTTATAACGTGCTGGTATGGGATCCGGTCGTTCAGAAATCAATGGCAAACTACTGAACGTAACACTTGCCTAGTACATCAACAGCAGCTGAAAAATGCTGGTGTTGACTGTAACATCCCGTAAGGGATACGCAACCTTTTAAGATAGTTTCCTCATAGCAACGTAGATTTATATTAAGTGAATTGTATTTTTAAAAACGTAAATTATGAGGGACAAGCGAGGAATGTCCATTAAGGGATAACAGATTAAAACATGCTGAACCAATTGAACTGGAAGACCAAATGCGTCTGCATAAAATCAATGCTATTCAGCTGCGAGTAGCAATATCAATACTAGCTTACATCACACGACTCGCCAAAGGGAAGCATTTCCGGCCACCACATTAAGGGTGAGTTAATTAAATGTTTGACCCAGTATAGCAGGCTAATCTTTAAGTTGATAATTTTGTATAGCCCGCGAAAGATGTAAATATTCGAATGGTCCTTGGCTGACGATAAGGCTCACCACTCCTGCTATAGAAAAATAATGTGTTTAATGCGTAGTCACTGTTATGGTTTTACAGGTCGTCATGGTCAACCCCAGCATTATTTGGCTGTGATTTCTTGGCAAGTTTACGTTCTGTAGTTTGCGGTTGTTTTCTGAATGACCGGCACTCATACCTTTGTATGAAAACCAACAATGCGATTTGCTGCCAAATAGCTCGCATTTGTGTTTCGAACGCGATATGCGGAGTTGCGAATTGCGTCCGTTAAACCTTCGCCGCTGAGCGGCTATGGCCCGCAAATGATATCAATATCCAAATGTCCCTTGGCAAGTAGTAAAATACCCTTCTCTAAAAATTATACTCTACGAACAGTATATTTCAAACTTCTTAGTTCGGCGTACAGTTTCTACAATTCCATATTAGGACAAGCGTGCCGTAGGTTGTGGCTTCAGACAAATGAAGAGTTACTTTGGTTCTAAAAAAAAATTTCGTTCCCACGCATGCGTATCCCGGACATCCACAAAATCACATCCTGTGTGAACACGTGACGTTCAAATCCGAGGCTAAAGCCTGCAATATGTCACCTTTGGTTTGGGATTCTTGGGTCTCTGGGTTGTGCAACTGTGGTTTCTGTTCGCCTCTGACAGATGAGGAGTTGAAGTAGTTATCCCTTTCCTATACCCATGTTTAAATTGTTAGGTGTTCAGGTTAATTATATACACATTTTGTTTTTCTCTCCCCTTCATCCTTATTTCTTTCCTACGCCCCCTCCTTATCCATATCGTAGTCGTCCTTCTAGTGTGTTCCTCTACTACGTATTTTTTCTCTTCTCCTCACTCCTCTTCCTTCTCCTCCTCCATCTCCTCCTAATCTTTCTTCTTCTCTCTCTTTCCCTCCTTCATTCTCTGTCCAGTTATGCACATGAGAAGTCGGCGTGTCCGTCTTGACCCCAGTCTGGGTAGATCCTATCCGTAGTAACGAGCTCTATTCTAACATTTTTGCCTGGGTGGTTGCTTTACAGCCTACTCCTTGTAATTTCCAACTGCATTATAATTTGTATCGCACACTGCATGCACACGGGACCTCTTGTTTTTTGTCATTATCCGAGAAGGTAACCGATCTCACTACCCAAGAGATCAGGGGACGTGTGACATCTTTAGATACCAATAGTTCTGGGAAAGATTCCTAACCCTATGCAGAGATCAAACACGGTACATTCTGACACAGAAACCTATCAGCCACGGCGTCCCCTTTCACCCTTTCTATTCATTAAGGCATAATTTTAGCTCCTTCTAAACAACAGTTGCTCATCCACAGTCACAACTTTCTGGAAAGTAGTTAACAGTGGAATTGCGGTTCTCCTATTATGTTGCTATGGTTATCCGTGGGATCGTGGCGTAATTGACCTTTAATCCCTTGACCCCTACTTTCTCGTCACAGCCACATTTCCGCTTTGTTCTAATCATACACGAGGATTCGATCACACACGGGTCCAGTCCACAACAAGGAAACGTTCCCGCATGGCATCATCGAGTTCCTTGGTTCTAGTATGTCATCCTCAAGTTTCTTTGCTCCCATATGGCATCATCAAGTTCTTTGGTTCCCGTATGGCATCATAAAGTTCCTTGGTTTCCGTATGACATTCCCAAGTTCCTTGGTTTCGTATGGCATTCCCAAGTCCCTTGGTTACCGTATGGCATACCCAAATTCCTTGGTTTCCTAGTAACACCCTGAAGTTCTTTGTTTTCCTTATGATATTCTGCAGTTCCTTGGTTCCCGTATAACATTCCCAAATTCCGTGATTCCATTGTGACACTCCCAAGTTCCTTGGTTCCCGTATGACATTCACAAATTCATTGGTTTCCGTGTGACATCATGGAGTTCCTTGGTTCCCGTATAACATTCCGAAGTTCCGTGGTTCCATTATGGACCGTGTTCCAGAAAAGCCTACCGCCAACTTCTCGTATTTCGGTGATTTATTCATAGGAAAAGAGTTCAGCGCGGCTTTTACAACCTGGGAACACCCGTGCAAGACCTCAGCCGCAACTCCAGCCAGACAGATGTCGAAACTGCTTACCCTCGTGCTCTACGCAACAATAAATTGTTAATCTCGTGATCTATAAACGTAACAATAAATTACAAAGAAATGTCGTCTGGTCCTCTGCACTCTCGTCTGTTGTCCCCCGTTGTACCCATAAAATGTGACAACTGATGTGAAGGTTAACCCACTCACCATCAACGCTCCTCTCTCCTTCTCGGTCAGACTTTATTTATTTTCTCAGTTTTAAAGACTCCCAGGTCTGGCCCCTGGTGCATTCCGAGATTTTCAGACGAATTATGAATTGTGACTTTTCTTTTCGGAAAGAAAAATAAATAATCATATTGTGTTTGTCAATTGGCCTGTGCGGGCAAACCCGCTGCTGAAGCACAGCCGTACTGTTTGCGCATCGCCTTCTGTCGAAAGAGTTAGTCAACCAACCCCCCTTTTGTGGCAGATTCTGTAAGAGAATACCCTTGCTATAAAGCAACACATGTTGATAGACAGACAGGATTGCATGTTGTTTGTTTTCCTGGTGGGCCTGCTGCGAATTTTTGCACAAGGGCGGGACCACCCTCATTGAAAAGACAAACAGCCGAGAGAATCTGTGAGTTTTAAGGCAGTTTAAAATATATTGGGTGCCGTGGTAACGCAACGCTGTGGTTATGTGTCTGAGTCCCAATCGAGGCTAATTTTTAAACAATGAGCTGAGGTTTCAGGTCTCTATCCATCATGTGCTATGCCGGTAAGCGTGGGCGGTCATGATTCGCTGTTTCATTCGATCACCAGAGTCGTGGATCAGCTCAGTGTTCTTATCTCGACCATGCCACGTGCTCAAGCCATCCAGGTATTTACTTATCTGTCTTCCCTTTGTTCTCTTCCCTTCGATCTTGCCAGTTGTCACCAAGGTCTCTAATTTATTCCTTCTTATAACGGCCAAAAATGTTGACCGCCTACGTCTAATTTCTGCAATCATTTTACGATTTTTATTTGTTTCGTATAGGACTTGGTCGTTGGTTTTTCTGTCTGTCCATGGTAGTCTTTGCATTTTCCCCAGAAATCACATTTCCACAGATATCAGACGTTTTTCAGCTTGACTGCTCACTGTCCACGCTTCACATCCATATAAAAGTACAGGCTCTATGTAGCACCACAACCCTCTTTTTCTCGTAGCAATTGACATCTTTTTATTGGTCAGTATGTTTTCCATCTTGTGTGTTTTCTCACCGTCGTGCCCGGAACAGCTCGATTTTGTTTTCCGGGCACAGCGACTAAGCACATGTCCGAAACGAAAGCTCGCTGAGTGGATACCATCTGCAATCCGATCGTCCCTGGTTTGTGCGGGGAGCGGCACGTAGCGAACGAAAGACTCAATACATTGAAGTGAGGAATTAAAGCAACCATGAGCAGGACGTGACGATTCCCTCGGTGATCCCAGCACCAGAGCGCTATGTGTCGGCTCTGCAACTAAGGAAGCCGCCCTGGATGGCGGAAAATGCCATGGACTGCCCCCTCCTTCCCTTGAGGGCTGATCGTGAAGTCTTCGACCGTTCTAACTTGACCAGCTGGGATGTGGACGGCACCACAAAAGTGAGAGTCTCCCAGGAATGCTAACCTGTCAAAAATGCACGCTAAAGTCGGATGTGTTGGCCTAAGGGCTTCGGCCCAAGGATGCCTAACCAGACACACTGCAATCACATCTGGGAAAAAAAACACTCCGGATGAACGCAGAAGAAGAAGAAGAAGAAGAAGAAGAAGAAGAAGAAGAAGAAGAAGAAGAAGAAGAAGAAGAAGAAGAAGAAGAAGAAGAAGAAGAAGAAGAAGAAGAAGAAGAAGAAGAAAGGAGAAGGAGGAAAAGGAGGGAGCAGAAGCAACAGCAGCAGCAGAAGCTGGAGCAGGGGCAGAAGAATGGGAGGCCAAATGTCAGAGTCATGGGAGGGGGGGGGGTGGGATCAGGAAACGTGCCATCTTTAGAAAACTGCCTGATTGTCTTAAAGACGGCACGCTGCAGAGAAAACCCAGCCCAGATGTGAATTCATTCGATTAGTTTGAACTTTCACCCTGTTGGGGACGGATTACTGGTTTAGCCATCCCTCTTGGCATGTCGCTATAGTCCGAGGACACTTCTAGCGTGTTTCTCTTTAGAGACCGGGAGAAAAACCAGGGGAATTAAAATAAATGGATCCGGAGAAATGAGAATAAATTACGCGAGGTTGGATTTAAGAGGGAGCGTTAGTGAACGCTCCGCAGAGGAACTATTTAGTTAAAACTATGTCAAGGTTAGTGGGGAAATCAGGATTGTAAATAAATATATTTCGGTTTCAGTGTTTGAAATATTCTGATAAATTATCTCTATCCAATAGAATAATGAGAAATAGTTAGTTAGTTAGTTAGTTAGTCAGTCAGTCAGTCAGTCAGTCAGTCAGTCAGTCCAGTCAGTCAGTCAGTCAGTCAGTCAGTTAGTTAGTTAGTTAGTTAGTTGGTTAGATGGTTGGTTGATTGGTTGGTTAGATGTTAGTTAGTTAATTAGTTAGTTAGTTAGTTAGTTAGTTATTTAGTTAGTTATTTAGTTAGTTAGCTAGTTAGTTAGTTAGCTAGTTAGTTAGTTATTTAGTTAGTTAGTTAGTTATTTAGTTAGTTAGTTAGTTAGTTAGTTAGTTAGTTAGTTAGTTAGTTAGTTAGTTAGTTAGTTAGTTTAGTTAGTATAGTTAGGTTTTGGGGTATCATCCGTGCACTCCGGACAAGTCCCTTTTCGCTCAGTTCATCTCACTCCCACCCAACATATACATCAACGTCCGGCGGATAATAGTGCCAGTTCTGTGTTGATTGACGAGGCTCCTCATTCTGACGATGTGTCTCTAGTGTCTGACCATGCCAATTTCTAACTTCCAAGTCTCTCATTCTGAACAACAGTTTTAATAGAAGACATAGTGCTGTATGGCAACGTAACAAAGATAGAGGCAGAGATAAAGATATCAAAATAAGAATACAAATCGCAAGAAGAGCTTTTGTCGCAAAATGCAATTTGTAGAAGTCAAAAGAAATTCAACTTTGCACTAAACTTTGAATATTCAATTCTAACGTTAGATCGGCGCTACTTTGTGGATCAGAGAAACAGCTAAAACGATTACAAAAATACGAGGGGCTTCAAATGACAACCTTTTCCTCTCAATGACTCTTTGAGTTGTCCAGACAGGTGGAAATCACTTGGGGCTAGGTCTGGCGAGTACGGGGGATGTGGTACACACTGAAAGTGGAGGGCTTCGATGGTTTAAACCGTTGCCCGGGCAGTATGGGGTCGAGCATTGTCATGTTGCAGTCGGACACCTTTACTGAGAAGTCCACGTTGTGTGGATTTGATTGCGGGTTGGAACTGCCTACTGTACTCATACACTTGCTGGACTGACAGGCATGCACCACCTTAAGGGACCTTCATTTGAAGCTCTCTCATAAACATGAGTTGAGTTGAGTCAATCGACATCACAGCTCTCAGGACATTCACATACGTGCTCCGTCCTCATATACAACAGCCAGCGAAGAGTCCGAAATATGATGGTACCAGTAGGAGTCTGATTACAAATAAACTACATACAATTATTAATTGGTGCTTGCGGCAAATAGAAGGACTAACCTGGCGTACACAATCACCAGTGTAGACCTAATGGAGAGAACCAAACACATACGGGTGAATCTACAGGTAGCGCGGGGGATGGATGTGGCACACATGGAGAAAACCCGTGAGTAGTATAACTAGAAATGGCTTTGTGAGAAATCCACCGAGTTAAACAAACAGGGGAAGATCTACAAATACACTGAGAAGAGACGTTAGAGAATCGACTTAATTGCATTTGGTATTATCCCACATGGCTTGGTCTCCTTGTGCAGGGCGGCCTGCTGAAAGTGTTGCACAAAACACTACCATGTAGCTCCAGCGACGACCCCCAGGAGTCTCCGAGACGAAGAAAGAGAACAAACAAACGTGAAAACGTAATGACAATTGCCAGACTTTATGGTAAAACGAACAAGAACAAGACAAAGACATATATCCTGGTGGCTTAGTCACATGGTACGATCAGGACAAGAATCATAGGTCTTATCCAAGATTGTGGTAATTATTTGAGTTGGCGAACTAAGATACCCAACCCTTTTCGGCGTGGCACGTAATGATTATGGTTGTAATTAATGCAAATAAAACGCACTGGTTCTTTAGCCTATCCAAGACCTGTTCCGGATCTCATTAATATTGTGTCGCAAAAGAAAAACGAGCTGGTGCAACCAAAGCGTTCCTTGAGAGAGTTCATGGGGTGCGTTAAAATTACCACCCCCACCCCCTTTTTTCCCCCTAACTATTCGGCAGTACCATGGTGTTTAATTTCGTTGTTCTTGCATTAATCTAAATTAAAACCAGCGGAACTCCCGACAGTTACAAACAGAAAGCGACAATGACGTTTAGATTCAGAAAGAGATTTGGAATTCAATGTCTTCAATATTATTTAGTGACATTAAATATTTAGAAAGCATCCTTGAATAATGTGTTTAGGATTTAATTTTATTGTTTCTTTTTCATAGTTATCTTCCTTTGCATAATTCCAGTGTTTTAAAGAGATTTAGTTCCCTTGACTTAAATTACCGACGGATGCCTTAAAGAAAATGGGGACTGTTTAAAGATGGAAAAATAATCGAATTAACTTTTGTATCCGTTGTCTGAAGCCTTGGGTACACGTAGGAGTGGGAGGAACTGGGGTTGAACTGGCCCGGAAACCGGGTGATATATCGTCGGGGGTGTCAGTTCGGAGAGAAAATTGCCTGCCCGTGACTGTTCGTGAGCCAGTTCCGTTCCCAGGAAGAAGTACCAGGGTCGGATTAAGATTGGAATTTGACTGACATATGCAGCCCATGGACGTGGAGGAGAAATCCACATTTTGTGTGTTCTGCCGTGGGTTTCTTGTGTGTAGCAGTGGCTGATTGTGTTGAAGTTTCTTTGTTTGGGTAGCTCGAGTTGACGATCCTCGTTTGTTAGTAAAACAGTGTGTTGTTTTATTATTTCGTTGTGGTTTTGTTATGTTGACTTTTTGTGTGTATCTCTTGTACTTCGATTGTTTGCTTGTTGTCATACTTTCGGAGTATCTGTCTGCCTGACTAAACATACTTTATGTCCCAAACCTAGAATAGACTTACATAACACAAGCTTAGCATTCTCTGCCGCTCACTTGTGGAATAATCTTCCACAAGAAATCAAAGACACCACAAATCATTATACATACAGTCGCAACTTGTTTGAACACTATCTCAGTACAGACTGCATGCCCTCCTAAAACAAAAACAATAATAATAGAAAATTATCTTTTTTTTTATCTCAAACGACAACTAGCTAATAAACATTCCCATATGTATGGTACGTTACACCTTCCTTAGGTATTTATAATAGCCATGTGAAACGTTGCTTTAGTGAGTCATGTGTTATTGATTATTTTTTATGCGTTTTAATGCTTATTGTTCTTTTGTTGCCTAAGATTAGCTTCATAAGTGATATTAATAAAATAATGTATGAGAGGAAATATAGAAGAAGTGCAGAATGTCAGACGGGCCTACGTGCCCAATTCTTAACACTTTGAAAAAAGAGTTTGTTCGTTCGTTCTGTCTGTCTCTGTCTGTCTGTCTGTCTGTCTGGTGGTCGGTTGGCCTGCATGTCTTCCCGACTATGTGTATGTCATCTATCTCCCCATCTGTCCGTACATTTTTCCGTCTGTCCGTATATCTTCCCGTCTGTCAGTATATCTTCCCGTCTGTCCGTATATCTTACTGTATATCTTCCCGTCTGACATTATATCTTCCTGTCTGACATTACATATTCCCGTCTGTTTATTTGCCTTCCCACCAGTCCGTACATCTTCCCAGCTGTCATATCATTGCGTTTGTCAGTATATCTTCCCGTCTGTCAGTATATCTTCCCGTCTGTCAGTATATCTTCCGTCTGTCAGTATATCTTCCCGTCTGTCAGTATATCTTCCCGTCTATCAGTATATCTACCCGTCTATTCGTATATCTTCCGATCTCTCCGTATATCTTCCCATCTGTCCATATATCTTCCAGTCTGTCAGTATATCTTCATGTCTATTTGACCGTCCTCCCGTCTGTCCCTACATCTCCCATCTATTCGTCTATCTTCCCGTCTATCTTCCATCAGGCCTGTTCTTCTTAGTTTATCCCCTCCGCCCTAGTTTTTCAAAGGAAGACTACAAACCAATGACTAACACATCCGGGTTAAGTCCAGATCGGCACTGACTCGGATCACCGGCTTGTGAAATTAGTATTGGATTTTGGGTGGCGTCTGGAAATATATAGCCGACGAGATAGGCTCCTGGTCGCACCATGGCGTACAGCGCTGACCAATATATGTGACTCCTTTTTCATTTCACACCCTAACGATAGGATCTGAAAACGATTACTTTTTCCTTCAGTGGTGACGTATTCAGCCAAACCGCTCCCTCCCTTGCATCCACCGCCCCTGCGTGTCTTCTGATCGAGATATTAAAACATTAAAAACTGTACCGATCTCATTACAATTGTGTGTGTGTGTGTGTGTGTGTGTGTGTGTTTGGGGAGGAGTGGGCGGAGGGGGGGGGGCTGGGATTTAGAGGCCGCAGCTTTAGGGCCCCGGTTGGAGGGCCTCGGTGATGAGTTTCATCTGAACAGAGGTATTTCTCCCAGTAACAGAGAAGGAGGAAGAGTAGGAGGAAAAATGAAGACGAGGAGTAAGAAGAGGGGAATGAAGAGGACGGATAAGAGGAGGAGGAAGATGAGGAGGGGATAAGAGGAGGATGGAGAGGACTAAGCGGTGAAGTAGGAGAAGGAGGATGAAGAGGAGGAGTAATGGGAGGAGGAAAATGGGAGGTAAGATGAGGGGAAAGGGGGAGAAGAAGAAGAGGAAGAATCTTCAATGTATGGGAAGCCGTGGTAGCGCAGTGGCTAGCACATGCCCCCCCCCCTCCCAGTGGGCATAAGTTCGATTCTCTATTCAGGCGGATTGTAAACTTTGATCAGGGACCCCATGTCCACCCAGCCAATAAAAGAGTGCCGGTAAATTTCACAGGAAGTAAAGGCGTCCGGCCTGATAGTGATCACCTGACCATTCGAGAGCTGGTTGCTCTATGGAAATACTGGTCTAGCACCATATGCCCACCGCGCCTGTAGAGGTAGAAGAGGGTCTTTTACTTATTTACTGTTGGATATTTCCCCCAGAACACGCTGGTGAGCTGGTAAACGATCAGGCGGGCAGATTGGCTAGGTCTGTACCGCTGCGTGGGGTATTGCTGCATGATAAGGCAGATGTGGTCGGAGCCATTTGGGATCGTTTGTATAGTGCGGAAGAACAGATAGATCATGACTGACTGGAGAGAAAGGTGCTGCAGGGAGTGACCAGAGGACTGGACTCCGAGGAAAGGCCAGACCAATACATAATCAGACTGCTACTGGTACTATTAGTATTGGGTCTCTTCGCTGTCTGTTGAATATGAGGAGGGAACACATATGGGAATGCTCCGAGTGCTATGATGCCGGTTCTTGACTCAACGCTTACTTATATACTTTACCCACCCCCGTTATCATTTTAATTTTAATTGTTAGTTTCTTTTAGAATGTGGGTTACTATAGTTTTAGCGTTGTTTTCAATATTAATATTTGAATATTTTCTAATCTCAAACTTTGCCTCTCTCTCTCGCAGACATCTTGTCTGGACAACCGGACCTCACGCAGTCAGTGGTCACTGTCCAGCACCAGAACCACAGCAACCAAACCTACAACAACAGTCAGGGGTCCAACGATTCCCCGAGCACCAACCTCGTCAGCTCCATGGACAAGATCTCCTCCTACATAGGCGGCGCCGACTCCCCCTTTACACAAGACAGTTCCCCGTCCTACAGCGTCCCCGAGCTGCCCAATATTTACCCGCAGTCAGTCTTAGACGCATGTCAGTACACCGTCCCAGACAACCAGTTCAACACATATTCCCCCCTCAGCCAATCTCAATTCACACAAGTTCCACAGTGTTACTCATCCGGTCCAACTCCTTACTCCTCAACATCCACTCATCAATATTTCCAGGAATCCGGAATTCCACAGAGACATTCGGGAAATTTGGGCCAAGTGCCCATAAATAAGGCAATACTAGTAGAGCCGATGAGTCACAATTTGAATATAGCAATGGAGAAGATTGGTATGAAGGAGAGCAAAAGTGGGTTACCGCCTCCGCCATCAATATCCTCGTGTGATAGTCGACCCATGTCCCAGTGTGAGAGTCTTCAGAACAGCAGGCAGTCCGTCATTTCCGTCCAGTTACCTGGGAACGTGGATGCTGAAGCTGTGACCTGGAGTACATTCAATCATATAGGAGGCCGTTTGGTGCTCCCAGAGTCAGGTAGGTTGGCTGTGTTTGTTCAGTGTAAACTGATGTGTTAATGCGAAGAAATAAACTGGAGAACTTGGTGACAACTGGCATGATTAAGTTGAAAAGAATAAGGGGAAGACAGAGAAGTAAATATCTGGATGGCTTGGCCACATGGCAAGGTCCAGACAAGAATACAAAGCTGAACCACTACTCTGGTGATCGTGTCAGATAGTGAAATATGACCGCTCACGCTTACCGGCATAGCACACGATGATGATGATGATGATGTGTTAGGAGCTGTGGGAGCGTACCGGCTACACGCTCGGCTAACTATCTAGTGGTCACGTCTTAAAATCACCAGCGAGGGTGCATGTTTAAAATTGACCTGGGCACTCAGATCGACCTCATTTAAAATGGGTGCCAGAAATTGCCGTGGGAAGTAAAGGCGGTATACTTAGCACATCACCCACCGAGTGTCGAGTGGTCTATACAAGCATGGTTCTAGCACCATGTACCCATTGCTTCCAATTGTGTGTAAAGGGGTCCATTACTGTACCTACTACATCCCATGTTGACCCCACAAGTGTTGCACTAGATATTGCCCGTGGGTACCGCACCAGCAACGGACCAGGCTAGCACACTGAGCGCCCTGAGGGAGGCAGCACGAGTACACCATTCAAAGGATGGATGTGATTCTGCAGTGTTAACCAGACAGTAAGAACATCGAGGCAAAGGGGTCAAGCTGATAGACCGCCGGGAGCGGGGTCAAAAGAAGAATAGACAGTCAACATAGAACTGGTGTCGCAGGTCACTACAGGCTGAGGGAGATACAGGGGAGGGGATATGAGAGCTAATGGACTGATAACTTTATGTACAATGAGGATGATATGTTGACTAAGGAAGTAGTTAACTGACTGACTGTCTGACTCACTAACTAGCTAACTAACTAATTAGCTAGCTGACTGACCGACTAGGTAGTTAGCTGACTGCCTGATTGACTAACTAGCTATCTAACTAAGTAGCTAGCTGACTGACTGTCTGAATAACTATCTAACTAAGTAGCTAGCTGACTAACTGTCTGACTAGCTATCGAACGAACGAACGAACGAACGAACGCACTTTATTTTAAAAGGGTAACAAATTGGACAATTGGGCTATCTAACTAAGTAGCTAGCTGACTGACTGACTAACTAAGTACCTAGCTGACTGACTGACTAGCTATTTAACTAAGAAGCTACCTGACTGCCTGACTGATTAACTAACTAACCAACCAAACCAAGTGATTAAGCAACAAATCAACCAACTAACCAGTTAACTTCAACCAACTAACCAGTTAACTAACTAATCAACAAATCCACCAACCAACTTACTAACCAGCTAATCGATCAGCAGATCAACGTGTATAGCTAACTGACTACGCAATTAACCCATGTAATTAAATATGCTTTCACACACACACACAAACACACACACACACACACACAAACACATACACAAACACACACACACACACACACACACACACACATCTCCGACACACAGTGCAGCACAGCTGCAGATTGTTTCCAGAACAAGCATCACATTGAATTCTAACCCCCTCCTCACAAAACATAAGTCACATTATCTTCTTTGTCACATTCTCCGTGAACGCACCCATTACTGGAAACTATACTACTCTTTTCCCCGCGCCCAAAGACAAAACATACTCCCTTTTCCCGCCACATCTGTTTCGAATCAGTTCCTTTAAACACTTCACTATGTGCTCAACGTAATCGGATATTTCCTTTCTGTGACAGATATAGCAATTAGATTGTTGGAAAAACCGAACTGGTGTGCAATCCTACACCCGAAAGGCGTGCGCAAATAGTGCAGAATAGTGCAGAATGTCCGCGAAGGACAAGAGTGGAACCGAAACCTTCAGCCGCCATGTCCATGTGAGATAATTCGAGGTGGCAATTTGTGTAATGTTATATTAATTTTGGGGGAAATTAAAGCTGTGTTTTGAAAAAGAGGGCGTGAAAAGTAGCATGAAGGAATGCCATTACTCGTTATTTATTGTCTAATGCTCTCACGCTGCAATACATACATACACACATACACACACACACACGCATAATACACACACACACACACACATGTTCGTAGTAGATATGTACGCACGTTGGTGCGTGAATGCATGTGTACGTTCGTTCGTACCACATACATACACACCTACATAACGACCTACTTTCGTGAGTGCGCTTGCGTACGTACGTGCGTGCGTGCGTGCAAACAGACAGATATACAGACAGACAGTAATATTCACACACATACATACACACACACACACATACATACGCATGCGAATACACACACATACAAACGTGAACATACGTATGCACACAAAACACGCGAGCACTCACACACACACATACATACACACGCGAACACACACATCCACATATACACATATGCACACGTGAACACATGCACACATACACGCACCCACACACACACACACATACACACACCCACACACACACACACCCACATATACATATGCGAACATACACATCCACATATACACACATGCACACGCGAACACGCTCACACACCCACACACATACACACGCGAACGCACACATGCACATATACACAGATACACACGCGACTAGGCGTCTGATACTGCACCCAAGAACCACGAGCAATTAACCTAGCTCAAGCTTCTCATATTTAGTTGTAATCTTCCATTTTGGCCGACGCCTTGGCGAAGGCGTAACGGACGCAATTCGTAATCCCACATACCGCGATTGAAACACAACTGCGGGCGATTTGGAAGCAGGTCGCCTTTCGTTGGTTTCCATACAATGAATGGTATGAGAGCTGGTCATTCAAAAAGCGATGACAAACTACCGAACGTAAACTTGCCAAGAAATCACACAGCCCCAGAAAAGCTGGGGTTGACTGCGACGTCCTGTAAAGGATGTGCAGCAAACTGTAAGGTCCATGTTGATGACCACGTGGCTTGTCTACAGGTGTGATGCTGACCGTCCCAGAGGGCGCCATACAGAAGGGTCACGTGGAGGAACTGTACATGGCCGTCTGCCGGGATGACAAGGATAGACCAAGGTTAACAGGTGAGTTGGTGGCTGTGCTTGCGGTTGTGGTTGTGCTTGCGATTGTAGTTGCTATTGAGGTTGTGGTTGTGATTGTGGTTATTATTGTGCTTGCTGTTGTGGTTGTGGTTGTTATTGTGGTTGTGTTTATGTTTGTAATTGTTATTGAGGTTATGGTTGTGACTGTGGTTGTTATTATCGTTGTGGCTGTTATTGTGATTGTGGCTGTGGTTGTGGTTGTTATTGTGGTTGTGGTTGTTATTGTGATTGTGGCTGTGGTTGTGATTATTATTCTGGTTGTGGTTGTTATTGTGGTTGTAGTTGTTATTGAGGTTATGGTTGTGACTGTGGTTGTTATTGTGGTTGTGGTTGTTATTGTGATTGTGGCTGTGGTTGTGGATGTTGTTGTGGTTGTGATAGTTATTGTGGTTGTTATTGTGATTGCTGTTGTGGTTGTGGTATTTATTGTAGTAGTGGTTGCTATTGCGATTGTGGTTGTTATTGTAGTTGTGGTTGTGAATGTGGTTGTGATTGTGGCTGTGGTTGTGATTGTGATTGTAGTTGTGGTTGCTATTGCGATTGGTGGTTGTTATTGTAGTTGTGGTTGCTATTGCGATTGTGGTTGTTATTGTAGTTGTGGTTGTGATTGTGATTGTGATTGTAATTGTGTTTGTGATTGTGATTTTGGTTGTGATTGTGGTTGTGTTTGTAGTTGTGATTGTAGTTGTGATTGTGGTTGTGGTCTCACGCCGTGTTATGTAACATTCAGGTATATGTTGGTTATTATGGATGCGCATCTCAAGGATAAGAGCTCTCGATTGTAAACTTCCAGTGCGCTGACAGCGTGGAAGACGGCTCAACTCCTACACCGGCTTTTAGTTGGACTTAAGGGAAAGGAATAGTAAACTAGTGAATGTACAATTGCATACAGCATAATCCTGGGGTTGATCACAACGTCATATGAAAGGACATGTGATATTTATTGTTCTCGTGTTATTATATAGCACCTAGTAGATATCTCGTATTATTTATGTTCGGGTTTAGTGATGGATATATCATGTTATTGTGTGTGGGTTTTTTAATGAAGGATACCTCGTATTATATTATCTTGGGTTTTAATTATAGATTTTTTTTTTTTTTTTTTTTGCATATCCTTTACGGGACATCGCTGTCAACATCATCATCTTTCAGCTGATTGTTGATTTCTTGGCAAGATTATGCTCAGAGTTTTAATTATGGATATCTGGTGTTATATTATGTTGATTTTCAGTCATGGATACCTTGCGTTATATAATATTGGGTTTCAGTGATGGATATCTTGTGTAATGGTGAGACAAATGTGTGTTTAACTGATGGATGTCTGGAGTTAAATTATGTTGGTTTATAGTAATGGATAGCTCGTGTTATATTGTTTGGGTGTTTAGTGATGAATATCTCGTGTTATAATTTTTGGGTGTTTAGTGATGGATATCTCGTGATATATTGTGTGGATGTTTAGTGATGGATATCTCGTTTTATATGGTGTGGGTGTTTAGTGATGGATATCTCGTGTTATATTGTTTGGGTTTTTAGCGATGGATATCTCGTGTTATATTGTTTGGGTGTCTAATGATGGGTATCTCGTGTTACATTGTTTGGGTGTTTAGTGACGGCTGTCTCGTGTTATTTTGTGTTGGTTTTCAGTGATGGCTATCGCGTGTTATATTGTGTAATGTTGGTTTATAGTGATGAGTATCTAATGTTATTTTATACTCAATAAACCCAAAAGTTTAAGGGCATGTCACTTTACTTGTATAATTATCATTATCATCATGTGCTATACTGATAAGCGTTGGAGTTCATGTTTCACCACCTTACACAATCATCAAAGTCGTGGATCAGCTCTGTGTTCTTGTCTCCACCATAGCACGTGTATCATTATGCGTTGTCCATAAACAAAGTGTGTGTGTGCGTGCGTGTGTGCGTGCGTGTGTGTGTGTGTGTTTTTTTTTTAACAAACAAACAAATCAAACAAGTCCCCAGGCAGGAATCTGTTGTGGCTATGTGAAGTGTTGTTACCATTAGTGTTATTACCATCTTTCCTCTCCTATAGCTAACCATGAGGGCTGGCATCAAATCATTGTCCGACAAGGCTGATGCCATCTTCAGTGTAGCGTCCTAACTGCTACACCAAAACACACTCTTATTTATTGACTTACCTCGTGTCTATAAAGACAAGACACACGTACGTTGTTTATGGATAAACTGGTTTTCATATATTGGCATGAGCGGCGATTGTTCATAAAGCATCAACGCAAACTTGCAAATATATCACAACAGCCAAAATGTCGGGGTTGACTGCGATGTCCCATAATGGATGTACAACTAAATAACCTTGTAAGTATGACTTCTCCCATTACATACATCCCGTTGAACTGACCATGTCCGCGACACCCCGTCATGTCCAGTACTTGTCCACTTACAGAACATCAGACTATCCTGAGTCCAGTGATCTTGGTGGGTCCCCCGAGCGTGCAGCTACTGAAGCCGGTGATCATCTCCTTCCAACACTGCGCCAACATGCGGCAAGGAGGCTGGGTGCTCTCCGTCTACAAAAGCGAGTCGCCGATTGACGAGCCGCCTTACTGGATGGTAAGTGTTACTGGCAGAACAGTAATGTCAGTGTCGTGTTTGTTTAATATCACGTATGTTGTAATGTCAGTGTCGTGTATATTGTATGTTGTAATGTCAGTGTCGTGTATGTTGTATATTGTATGTTGTAATGTCAGTGTCGTGTATATTGTATGTTGTAATGTCAGTGTCGTGTATGTTGTATGTTGTAATGTCAGTGTCGTGTATATTGTATGTTGTAATGTCAGTTTCGTGTATATTGTAACGTCAATGTCATGTGTTTTCATACTGATGTCATTTCAGAGAGTTGTTGTTCTCGGTCACGAGGGCATTAACTGCCCAATCTACACCCAGCTGGATCCAAACCAGTGCCATGTGATGACAGAGTTTCTTAACCGCTACACCTTGATCGGGGAGTCGGTGCCTGGGGGTCGTGCCCTCAAGATCTACAGATTAGCTGCCTTCGCCCCTGCAGTGCCTCCATCCGTGGACTACAGTATTCGGGTGTATGTGGTTGAGGACACCATTGATGCGTTAGACGTAAGGCTACTTACTGTCTTGAGTGGTTGTTCTGATTCATATTGTAACAGATGGGTGGCTGGTTAATTCATTGGTTGATTGGTTAGCTGGTTCACTGGTTAATTGGAAGGTTGATTAGTTGGTTGGCTACCAGGCTAGCTGGCTGTTTGGTTGGTATGTTGCGTGGTTGGTTAGTGCTGGTTAATTGTTGATTGATTGGTTGGTTTTGTTTTTGTTTTTTGGCTGGCTAGATGGCTGGTTGTTTGGCTGTCTAGCTGATTTGTTGTTTGATTGGTTGGTTGATTGGTTAGTTGTTTGCCCCCCTAGCCATCTCATGTTCTAAGCCGGACAACATCATCCATAAAATAGAAGGCGAGACAAGAATATTGTCTACAAGAACATAACTAATCTTGCGGTGGACACAACCAGCTGCCCACTGTGGTATGCATGGAAATGAGCAAGCAGAGGAGCTGTCAAAAGCTGAGGAAAAACTCCGTCTGCCTCCTTCATCTGTGAGCTGTGGTGGATCGCTGACCCATGCCGAAATATAAGCATAGCAAGCGCTGATTGAGGAAGAAGAAAATGGAGAAGGATAAGGACGACTTCGATAAGGAGGAGAAGAATAATAAGGAGAAGGAGGAAGAGAAGAAAACGGCGATGAGACGGGCATGCTATATCTACGTGGAACTCTATGAAAGTAGAGCTGACTCTGTCATTGGTTCATTCCCATATCATAGCTAATGTAACATGTTTGATGTTTCTGAAGGGAGTTACTTATTCTTTCATTGATTCACTTGTAATGTCACTGCCGATGTCAAATGTTTTATGCATCTACAAGCCGTTACTGATTCTTTCATTGATTCGTTTGGCACGTCATTGCCGATGTAATATGTTTGATGCCTCTAGAGGACGTCGCAGATTCCTTCAGTGATTCATTTGTCATTTCATTGCCGATATAACACCTTTCATGCCTCTACAGGGAGTCATTCAGGTCGAACGGAAACTCGGCGGCAAACTCCTAGACAAACCTAAACAGATTCCATTCCAAGATGGCGGCAACAACCTGTGCCTGACGATAGAAGAGCTCTCCCAGGGATGGAGGAGTAAACTGGCAGCCAGTTACCAGGTAAACCACACGACGCTTCCTTGTGCCAGAATGGTTTGGTCAATGAGCTAGTACTTGTTATAGCAGTCCACCTGGCCAAAAAGAATCATAAACTTCCGGTGGTGTGACATCCGAGTAGCAGGATCAACCCATATAGTTGTCAATTTAACTTCAGCGTTGATTATTCGTTCAGAAAGAAATGCCAAACTACGGAATGTAAAATTGCTTATAAAATCAACTTGAGACTGGGGGTTAATTTCAACGTCCTGCCAAGAACGTTCAATTTTTAGTACTTCTTGTTGCAGGATCGTTGGTGCAATGGTTAGAACACTATGCTGACAACGGCAAGAGCAGAGAACGCAGGTTTGACGCCAGCTCTCCACGAGGGAGACACACGACTACTCAGACCTACAGAATGTGAGGATTCTAACCATAGCCACACACAATACCTCACATTCCCACACACAATACCTCACATAGCCACACACAATACCTCACATTCCCACACACAATACCTCACATAGCCACACACAATACCTCACATTCCTACACACAATACCTCACATAGCCACACACAATACCTCACATAGCCACACACAATACCTCACATTCCCACACACACACTACCTCACATAGCTACACACAATACCTCATATAGCCACACACAATATCTCACACAATACCTCACATTCCCACACACACAATAGCACACATAGCCACACACAGGTGTAGTCCACACACCTGCTACTACCTCTAACAGATTCCATACTAGGGGAGAGCACTGGACTGACTGTTACGTGTGGATTAGCTTTCCCTGTTACCAGTGTCCCTCGGCATCAGGCGAACCCACTCCGACTTCTGAAGTACTTGTAATTTACATCACCAAGTCAAGAACGAGAAGTTAGTATTTTAGTCCAACTGACCAGTTTATGGGCTGAACCAGGTACTTTGTCATCAGCGCAGTGGAAGTTTAAGAGCGAGCGCTCTTAACCAGTCTGTCATGTTGACCTCGTCATTCAGTATTTGTCATGTTAGACACGAGATCTGTCATATAAGATTAATTAGTACTCCCAGCCAAGTGACTTGCACCATAAATATCATTTATTGTAAACCTCAAAACAAGGTCATATAATTATTTTAATTTATTTTTGGATAATAAATTATTTTCGTGCACTGTGAGACTAGTTTATAAAACCTCTTATAATTCAGTTCTGTATCATAAATTAATGTAAATCATCGTTAAAGTAAATAATATAATCTCGTATAATTTATTTCTGTATCCTACATTTATTTGATCAGCTCGGTGTTCTAGTCCCGACCATGCCACCTGGCTAAGCCATTAAGATATTTACTTCTCTGCCTTCCCCTTGTTCTTTTCCCCTCAATCTTGCCAGTTGTCACCAAGTTCTCTAGTTAATTTCTTCTCATAACGTGTTCAATAAAGTGTGACTGTCTACGTCTGGTGTCTCTAATCAGTTTACAGTTTTCATCTGCTTCTTGTAGGACTTGCTCATCGGTTTTTCTGTCTGTCTGTGATATTCTTTGCATTTTCCTCCGAAACTACATTACCACATGATCACCAACGCCACAGCACATGGACTATAAGACCAAGAAGTTCATGTCCTGGTCATAAATTCACAGTGAATCTAACTCCTCTTGATCTCTTCCACCAGGAGATTCCCTTCCGCCATATTTGGAGCGGAAATCAGAACAACCTTCACTGCTCCTTCAGTCTAGAAATGGTGGAGAGATCTGTGAGCAAACTCGCCTGCAAGATCCAGGTCTACCAGAAGGCTATTCTCAGCAACAGACAGACTCTTCTAATCAGCTGCAACCTGAAAGATGTGAGTATGATATCAACACCTGACGCCAACGTTCTCTCTTTCTGTTTCTTTGGTAATCATCATCATCATCACCATCATATTGCACTTTTGTCGTCAAGCATCGGTGGGAGGACTAATTGGCGCTCAAGCGCCCGATGGGTGGCACTGGATAGTGTTATTCTGTGTGATTTACATTGTCTTTGATGTCGTCAATACATTTTCTTCTCTGGAGTACTTATGCTCTCGTAGCAGACCTTCTTTGATGTAGAGCCAGTGTAGTTGATGGTGTTGCATTCTAACGAGATGGCCAAACCATTTGATCAATATATGTCACACATGGTGTTAATCCCAGTGTCGGGGTCTGATAACAACATTTCTTACTCGGTCTTGGATTAAGTTGCCAGCTCTCCCCAAGCATATCATCTCTCAGTTGTTGATTTAGTGTAATTTTGATTTTGATAATGTCTAAGTTTGACATTGGTAGCATAGGGTTGGTGTGAAGTATAAGATGTATTTTTAATGGCTGTGCAGTGTTCGAAAATATTGCCGGTCAAAGTTTTGTACTCACCCTCTGTAAAGTTCCATGCAATATAATAGGTAAATACAAACCTTGGAAGGCAATATTTTCAAACACTGCACAGTCATTAAAATTACACCCTGTATAAAAAGAGTAATGAAGATATAATCAAAGAGTTTAACTCACATAGAACAGGTTACAAGCCCCAGAAGAAGACAGTCCACATTCTTTTGGCGTGATATGATTAGGGGGAACTGGAATACGCCTTGACAATGATAGTTAGAGGGGAAGAGAGGCTTTGTGAGAAACTGCTGGACAGTCTGGTGTTATGGCACGGGGGAACATCAGTTTCAGAAATGATCGGCATTACACATGACAGAAGGCTGTGGACAGATATGTTAACCAAAGTTATACGACATGGACTGTAACAAGGTTGGCAGTGTATGAAACAGAAAGCTGGGGGGGGGGGGGGGGAGATAACGACCAACGCCATACGACGTAGACAATGAGATGTAAAACTATTACTGATTTGGAGCTGTGATTACATAGTCGCTAGTTTGCTTGCCTCCTACAGCAGAAGTCTCAGTTCACACCTCTATAGTGTCAGGATTGCTTCATTTCCGACCCGCACATCTCTGAGGCGACCCACCCTCTTACAATGGATACTTTATCAGACTTTATTTCCAGAATTTTCTGGGATGTTTTTTTTTTTTTTTGTTAAAGGAAAGATGGTGAGAAGGGGAGGTAGCCACCCTATCTAATAAATCATAACTTAGAATGTGTGAAGGTCCAGTAGTTGACACCCTAACGTCAGTATGTCCTATGTGAATATATGTACCTGAATGTTTGTGTAGCTTTGAGGTTGTATTGTTACGTTGCCAGGTTGCTCCAACATTCTTCAGGAAGTCTTGGCGGGATTTTTGCTTGAGTAATCTAAATGAGATTTACAGGGAGTGAAAACGTCTGCTCCACATTTCTCTTTCGCTGGATGAATGCACTTCTTTTAGTATTCACGCTTACAATGTTCTTATATTTGTCTGTCTGGAATATTTTCTTTTTATTTACCTTGCTTGTGAAAACTGGAAAATCGTTGCCAAGTGTTCAAAAATGTGACCTCGTTTGAACTAAAATCCTTGCTAGCTTTTCTGGTATTCCTGGCATATATAAAACACTGGGCACGATTGATTGACAAGATTGTCACTTGCCTGTTCGGTAGACAACATTGCATTTATTGTAATGTTTATTTGCGGGTTTATGTTATTAGGAAATATATATCTTTGTATTTGTTATTTTGGTTATTTATTCTTGGTACTATATTTTAATCAAAGGCGCTATCTCGTAACACCAAAATCACAATATACAAAACACTGATCAGACCAGTTGTGCTGTATGGCTCTGAAACCTGGAGTACAACGAAAGGAGACGAAGCCTTGTTACAAACCTTTGAGAACAAAATTTTAAGACGCATCTTTGGACCCATTAGGGATACACAAAGTGGAGAGTGGAAAAGAAGAAGTAACAAAGACATTTATGATCTGTTTAAGTCCCCGCTAATCACTGGTATCATGAAGGCTAATAGACTACAATGGCTGGGGCATATAGAAAGAATGGAAGATAATAGGGAAACAAAACTCGCTTACACTCAGGAAATAAATGACCGTAGACCCCGAGGTAGACCAAGAAGGCGGTGGAGAGATAATACATGTACAGACCTACAAGCACTTGGAATCAACGACTGGCAAGAGAAGGTCCACCAGAGAGACGAATGGAGACGGATTGTATTTGCAGCAAAGAACCTCAATGGCTCGGAACGCTGAAGAAGAAGAAGAAGAAGAAGACTATATTTTATTTTATTTCCCATCAATGGCAGAACCAACATGTTTTTGTTTATTTTTAAACTGCAGAATTTACACTTGTTGCCTCTGTGTATTGGATTTCGGGGGGGGGGGGGGGGGGACATCCATGTCTGTCTATCTGCATGTTGCTTTTGGCTCATGTTTGCTGTTGCGCATGAAGGTAGTTGATGTGGACAGTGTGTGGTTTGAACTGCATGATGTTGTTGTTGCTACTGCTGTTCTTCTTCTTCATCTTCTTCTGCTGCTGCCGCTGCTGCTGCGTCGTTGTCCTTTTCTGCTGCTGCCCCCTCTTCTTCTTCTTCTTCTTCTTCTTCTTCTTCTTCTTCTTCTTCTTCTTCTTCTTCTTCTGCTGCTGCTGTTGCTGCTGCTGCTCCACCTCCTCCTCCTCAAAACGAAATAAAGAAAAAAAATGACAGACAGAACAAACAAAGAAAGGAACTAACAAAACAAAGAAGTAGAGACAGGTTTCACGCTGGTGAACTCGAGTGAGCAAACAACAAGCTGGATCATGTAACTGCATGTTGCTCAAACACGTTTTACGTAACTAGGCTTACGGCGTCTCGATATCATCTACAGCACCTATCTCTGCTTCAATCTACGTGTATGTACATCTGTGTCGGTTTGTATGTGTGGGTGTGTTTGTGTACCTTTCAGCCTCGCTACCAGAAGTGTAACTTAATCACACGGCACCTGCACATGTCTGGGGAATTGTCTGCTGTCTGATGATTAGCCGCAACAATGTTTGCTTGTTCTTTAGTTTCACTCTTTGGCGATTGTGTAGGACACAACTAAGAACAATGGCTGACTGGCCTGTTTCCGGTTACGAGCGGACGTGTTTTCACAAGCTCTCCCAGTTTTTATAGAATTTATCAAAGTTTTGCCTATTTTCAATTCGAGATGCTGTGTATTTCATTGTGTTAGTTCTATAACTGGATCTAATACGAATTAATATCTTAAGTTTATGTGACTGTGGTTTAGTGAAATGAGGATTTCTTTGATAAATGTACGGTAAGGTCATTCAATTTCGAAACCTACCAATTATCGATTAACGACAACGTGTGTAAACCATGCTTGACTAGCGCGTGGTAAGTCGCCAGCACACAATATCGCAACAAACGAACCGCAACACATGACTTCAAATAGCCCGCGGTGCGTCTAGACTACAATGAGTTCGCTGCATTCTTCAAACGGGTTTGATAACATGATGCAGTAATGTCATCTATAGGAGAGGCCTCTCTAGAGGTGACTGGTGTTAAAACAAGATCCGGTTTACGATCGGCCGTGAATAAACCATACACACTAAACAAAGAGAAGGCGGTGAAGACCAAGCTAGCCAGGTGTGCGAATCCAGTCGACCGAGTCGTCCAACACACCAACTCCGGCCAATGTGTTACAGTATCCTTTAACAATACACTCCATAATGAGGCATTTCGAACGTGCCTCATCAATTATTACAAGCCTGAACGAATCCAACACAGACAAGATAGAAGCGGGGACTACGTGGAAGATCTGATTACGACGCCAGTCCTTACAATACATTTATATCACTCAAAGAACAAGTTACTCGCTCAGGGCAGCGTTGAAAACATTAAATCTTGGCTAAAATTAGACTTTATCGAGCTGGAGAACTCAATACTTACATTCACGAGTAGAGACATATCAAAGACACAAGATATCATCAACATGCTCGTCTCGAGTGAAGACTCAGAATCTACACAGCCCACAACTACAGCTGTGGACATCACAGCAGACAATGTTTCTAAACTAACACATACAATGAATGAATAGGACAATACCATCAACACGAGATCACCTACCCCATCAGTACTCTTGGCCATTGAATATCCAATGGAGCACCTCCAAAACAACGTTGAGACCAACGTAAGAGTAGCAGAAGAAATACCAGCCTTAGATAACACGCCAACTATCAATGGACAATCGTGCGATTGTCATAGGCGCATTGAGGTAATAGAGCAATCCTTAAAGGCGCTCACTGCTACTGTTACTGCGAACATTGCAGCTAACAGCAAGACCAGCAGTGACTACACTGCTCTCAAAGAAGAAATCACGCTCCTGAGAGAGGAAAATCTTTTGCTAAGGAAAACAATAGAAACTTTACAGCACGAGTCCTCCACCAACTCAACTGAACAAGCGTGTAACTCCCAAGCAGCTGTATCAAATTCGGAGAATCTTGAAGCCCAGTTTCACCAAAAACAAGACGCGGAAAAACCTCAACGTGCAGAGGAAGATAAAACGCTACAAGCAGTCTATCCCATTGGTGTAAAGATAAGCAACAGATTCGAAGTGCTTCAAGAAAATTCGTCAGAAAACGTACAGAGCTATAGTGCACTGTCAACAGACAACACACGCCTCCAGGAAACACAGGGAGAGTCACATGGGGATGTACAGACTGCTGCTAAATGGGAGAAACAACGAGTAAGGCGTACTGACAACCAACATGTGCAGACAGCACGACCTGACTGTACACACATTATAATAGGCGACTCTCTATGAAAGGTCTATACAGCGACCGGATGGCTACTACAGACAAAGACATTGTGTCCATAATTCCATTGCCTGGGGCTGGTGTTGACCGGCTAACAGACAAGATTAGGAGGTTGGATGTAAATCTTAATGTAAAAAGGGCAAGCGTCCATATTGGTATCAATGACACCATGAACAACCAGCAAATCACAACATCTCAACTGCTGGCGCTCTTGAACGGATTACGTCACACTTTTCCTAACTCGTCCATTTTCTTCTCCTCCATCATATCACCGAGTTATGGATTCCAGCGTCGTCTAGCTGACATAAATAACAACATATTGCAGAAGTTTTGTTCTCACAACAACATACAGTTCATCAACAACACACCGGTGTTTACTTCACAGTCAGGAGCACCTAAAAAGCGACTTTATAAAGATCAAGTACATTTGTCTACATTGGGCACCAGCTTGCTCGCCAAAAATCTTAAGTACCCTGAACGTACACAACCTACATCCAATACTGTATCGCGTAGGACACTTTTAGCTACACCACCTCAAACTCAAGCCAGACGATATACTGCCGCCACATCAAGTACCAATAAGCCAGAGGAGAGCAGACCACTCATAACTACGACACCTGATAGCCAAGCCAGACGGAACATTTCCATCACACCAAATCCGTACAATACGCCTTCTTACACGCAGGAGGGTGATAATTATGAAGATACGTTCCCTCTTCTCCACAGCAAGGATCAATCCAGTAGTAACAACAACGTGCCACCACAACCTCCTGTTAGCCACGAATCAGAGCCTGTAGTTGGAAGTCGTTACACACCCGTGAGAAATCAACAGTATCCACTCCATTGTAACCCAGAGTTGTTATACCTCACACGGTTTAGCCCAGCTTCACTTCGGCAGGCATTTATGATGTCGCTGTACCAAGGACCAACACAGCCTGGTATTTACTAGCAATTGAGCACAAAGCAACACCGGATCTCGGTACAAGAAAGAGCCTCTCCTAGAAAGTTTATGCGCATACTTGGTTATTGATTTATATAGCAACGTATTAGATTGTACGTGGCTGTAAAAATTGACTCGTATTGAAGTCACAGAGATTGACACTTAGATATCTTTTATAATACTTTTTATCGCCTTAATACTCTGAGTGAGGGGGTCTTCACTCCCCGCTTTAAACAGAGACATTGACTTGTATAGTCATTTATTGATTCTTTTGGATAACAGTTGGTACTTAGCTTGTGAAGTAGTTTTTTCAAGTTAATTATTTGTTGTATGTTCTTTAATTCGTTTTGTTCCTTGTTTGCATTATATTCGTTGGTCTAATTAGTTATATCGTTATAATATTGTCATTTACTTATCCATTTGTATTATTGATATTTTGTAAGTTAATGTAATTGTGATTTTTTTTATGATCTTGTATTTTTGCTTAACTTTGACTAATTTACACTTTCTTCATGGATGAAATGTCAGTGAAGTGGCAACACTGGCTCAATAAGTCAGGAATACGCCTTGGACACTTAAACATTTGCAGCTTATTTAACAAGCTACCAGAGTTATCTTCTATTCTTAATCAAAATTTTCATTTATTCGGCCTTAGTGAAAGTAGACTTAATGATAAAATTTCAGATGAGGACATCTCTATTAAAGGGTACAAAGTTTTTAGAAGGGATCCCTGTAGGAAACAAGAGACAGGCATAATAACCTATGTTTCTAATTTACTAAATGTTCACCGTAGGCTAGACTTTGAAACTTGCGAAATAGAATGTATCTGGTTAGAGCTAAAACTTCAAAACCGCACACCCCTGATAATTGGCTACCTTTATCGAAATCCCAGTGCTGGACACGTCTGGTACGAAAACTTCACTACCATGATGGATGTGGTTTTCGCTTCTGGGAAGGAAATTATACTACTCGGAGACTTTAACATTGACACCAACAAATCCAACATAATATGGGGAAATATAATTGCATCATACAATTTCCAACAAATAGTACAACAAGCTACTAGAGTAACAAAGTCATCTTCGACAGTCATAGATCACATTTATGTAACTTGTTCAGACAACATCATAGAATGCACCGTACCCAATTGTGCAATGAGCGATCACTACCCAATATGCTGCACGTGGTCTAAAAAAGGAATTAAAATTCCTAAACATAAACACATAAGTGTAAAATATAGAAGTTACAAAAATTTCAACCAAAGCGCATTTTTACAGGACTTGCTCATTTCACCTCTAGACAATGTTTATCAGCTTCCTGACCCGGATGATGCTCTGGAATTCTGAATGAAAACCTTTATTGATGTTTTTGATAGACATGTGCCAGTCAAGGAAGTTCGAGTAAAACACCACGTCAAACCACCTTGGATCACCCAGGAAATACTTAAAATTATGAGAGACAGAGATAAAGCACATAAAAAGCGGGATCTCGATGCATACCGTACACTTAGAAACAAAGTTCAATATAACATACGACGGGAAAAGAAACTTTACTTTAAGAACTTAGTAATGGATAAAACAAATAGTAAGGATATATGGAAAGCAATTAACACCTTGACAAACAAGTATAACTTCCGAAATTCTTTACCTTCAAATCATATTACATGCGACCAATTCAGTAATTTTTTTCAAACTGACATAGACCAGTTGAAGGCTTCAATACCTAATTCTCCTTGCAACTTATCTTTATTGTCATCGTTTTGCGAGAATAGATGCTCCCGCGATATTCTTTTCGACATACCGCTAATGACAATCACTGAAGTATTCGCTTACCTCAGTAACCTAAAAAACACAACCTCATCTGGGTTAGATGGAATCAGCAACCGGATTCTCTGTTGTGCTGCGCCAGTGATCTGTACATCACTAACCTATGTATATAATCAGTGTCTAACCAAAGGCCACTTTCCATCAGCTCTCAAAATCGCTAAAGTGTACCCTCTTCTTAAATCTGGTTCATTGGACAATGGTCTCCCGAACAATTACAGACCCATTTCATTACTATCATCACCATCTAAGCCACTAGAAAAACACATCCATAAAGTAACATTACAGTATTTAGTTCGCAACAAGCTTATTGTTGACAGCCAATCAGGATTTCGACCAAAATATTCTTGCCATACGGCCCTTACAAACATGATAGAAAATTGGCACCAGAATATAAACAACAACAGTCTATGTGGAACTGTGTTTATTGATTTCAAGAAAGCATTTGATATGATAGACCATGTTATTTTAATTAAAAAACTCGAGACAATGAAAATTGGCCTTAATGTAGTCACTCTAATATCATCTTTTCTATCAAACAGAAAGCAAGTAGTATCACATAATAAATCTCTGTCTCAAACCACTACCTTCAATATTGGAGTACCGCAAGGCTCTATTCTTGGCCCTCTATTATTTGCCATATATATTAACGATCTACCTTTGCATCTTTCGTCGTTGTGCGATCTATTTGCAGATGACTGTACGGTGTACACAAACGCTGAAGACTGTATTTTACTGGAGTCGTCTTTACAACAAGAATTAAATAATGTAGTTAGGTGGAGCTATTCAAACCGTATGCAAATTAACATCACTAAAACAAAAGCAATGTTATTAACAACTAGACAAAGACTTCAAACTTTAAGCTCACACACACCACTTCAACTTCACATCGATAACATGCCAGTAGAAAGTGTAATTGAGCACAAAACATTAGGCCTAATCATTGATAGAAACCTAACCTTTAATTCCCACGTTCAAGCGCTTATTAAACAAACAGCGAAAAAAGTCTACCAACTCGCCAAGATTAAAAACTTCCTTGATGAGGACACAAGGAAGCTATTCTATACTTCTCATATACAGACACACTTTGACTACTGCTCTACAATCTGGGACGGTTGTTCTAATTCAAACACCAAGCGACTTTACTCACTCCAGAAACGGGCCATGAGTCTAATTTATAGCAAACATTTATCTGACAATCCTAGCCTGTATAAACGCCTTCAGTTACTACCATTCCGCAAAAGCCTGCTTTTCAATACAGCTAAACTAATTCACAAAATCCTGCATCGGAATGCCCCAAATTACCTTTGGCCATTGTTTAAATATAATGCTAGACACAGTAAACGTTTAAATATACTACACATTCCGAAGCCTAGGATTGACTTATACAAAACAAGCTTAACGTACTCTGCAGCTCAGCTGTGGAACAATCTTCCACAAGAAATCAAAGACATCACCAATCCCTATTCATATAATCGCAAATTATTCGAACACTATCTCAATACGGATTACCTTCCCCCTTAATAATTGAGATAATAATAATAATAACAAAACCCTAGTATAACAGCCAATCCCCTTTTTGTAGGCCAGTATATTCCACATGGCTAATAACAAGTGTCAGACCATTATCTAGTATTACTGTGTCTTGTATTTTTGATGTTTGCATTTTGCCCATGCCTTTATAATGCATATCTTTTATATTGTTGCTGTTCTTTGTTAGCCTTGAATGATGTATGAATGAAATAATGTATGAAAGAGAGTGATAGAAGGGCAGAATGTTAGACGGGCCTGCGTGCCCAATTCTTAACCCTTTGAAAATAAAGTTTGTTCGTTCGTTCGTTCGTTCGTTCAATGTCAGCTGTGGCAGTTTGCTTAACTGTGATCTTTAGAAGCTTGTTGTTGCTTAACTGTGATCTTTAGAAGCTTGTTGTTGTTTAACTGTGATCTTTAGAAGCTTGTTGTTGTTTAACTGTGATCTTTAGAAGCTTGTTGTTGTTGTTTAACTGTGATCTTTAGAAGTTTGTTGTTGTTGTTTAACTGTGATCTTTAGAAGCTTGTTGTTGTTGTTTAACTGTGATCTTAAGAAGATTGTGTTGTTTTGCATGTGGTGTGGACATTTTTTGTAAACCATACCAGATCACGGCTCTACTATTGTGTGTGCGTGTTTGTGTGGTGATAGTATATCTATCTATCTATCTATCTATCTATCTATCTATCTATCTATCTATCTATCTATCTATCTATCTATCTATATATCTATCTATCTATCTATCTATCTATCTATCTATCTATCTATCTACATACCTACCTCTCTATCTATCTATCTATCTATCTATCTATCTATCTATCTATCTATCTATCTGTCTGTTTGTCTGTCTCTCTGTCTGTTTACCTAAATACATGTCTGTCTGTGTACCTAAATACATGTATATATGTCTACCTACCTACCTACCTGTCTGTCTGTCTGTCCATCTGTCTGTCTGTCTGTCTATCTATCTATCTATTTATCTGTCTGTCTGTGTACCTAAATACATGTCTATCTGTATCCCTAAATACATGTATGTCTGTCAATCAATCAATCAACCAATCAATCAATCAATCAATCAATCTATCTATATTGTCAATGTCATGTGTTGTCAATGTCCTGTGTTCATGTGTTGTCAATGTCCTGTGTTCATGTGCTGTCAATGTTCTGTGTTGTCAATTTCCTGTGTTCATGTTCTGTCAATGTCCTGTGTTCATGTGTTGTCAATGTCCTGTGTTCATGTGTTGTTAATGTCCTGTGTTCATATGTTGTCAATGTCCTGTGTTCATGTGATGTCAATGTCCTGTGCTCGTGTGTTGTCAATGTCCTGTGTTCATGTGTTGTCAATGTCCTGTGCTCGTGTGTTGTCAATGTCCTGTGTTCATGTGTTGTCAATGTCCTGTGTTCATGTTCACGATACTACACCCCTGCCTCTCCTCCCAAGAGCCACGCCTTTCACCGCCGTTCTTTCGAAACTACTGCCACTTTTATTATGGGGGCCTTTCAACGATGGAAGAGACGACAGCGAATGAGCAGCCTTGACCTGGCTGCACCAGCATCAAGTGAATAGGGATTTGGCCAGACAGGGGCACTATGCAGAGGGACAGCAGTGAACAGTGAACCAACACAGAACTGGTGTCATTGACAGCTACAAGCTGAGGGAGATACTGAGGAGGGGGTCAGTGCACATATGGACTGAATGTTTCATTGTGCAGTGGGGAACAAACGAACGAACGAAGATCTTTATTTTCAAAGGGTTTAGAATTGGGCACGCAGGCCCGTCTGACATTCTGCCCTTATTTTCTATTTCCTTTCATACGTTCTTTCATTCAACATCTCTTATGAAGCAAATCTTTGACAACAAAAGAACAATAAGCATTAAAACGCATGAAAAATAATCAATAATACATGACTCACTGAGGCAATGTTTAACATGGGCATTATAAATACCCAAGGAAGATGTAACGTGCCATACATATGGGAATGTTTTTTGGCTAGTTGTCGTTCGAGATAATTTACCATCATTATTGTCTTTGTTGTTGTTGTTTTGTTTTGTTTTTTAATGGGGGAATGTAGTTTGTCCTGGTGTAGTGTTAAAACAGGTTGCGACTGTATATATAATGATTGGTGGTGTCTTTGATTTATTGTGGAAGATTGTTCCACAACTGAGTGGCAGAGTATGCTAAGCTTGTTTTATATAAGTCTATCCTAGTTTTAGGGACATGAAGTATATTTAGTCGTTCGCTAAGTCTTGCATTATATCTAAACACTGGCCAAAGGGAGCTTGGAGCTTGGGGATAATCTGACAGCTCTCTAACTAATTAACTAACTAACCAACTAACTGACAAACTTATTGTCTACATGCCTGTCTATCTGACTGATTGCCTTACTGAATGACTGACTGACTGACTGATCGACTACTTTACCAATAGTTGGATGACTGACTGACTTACTGATTAAATGGCTGACTGACTGGCTTACTGATTAACTGGCTGATTGACTGACTCACTGACTACCATACTGATTAACTGGCTGACTGATCGACTGACTTACTACCTTACTGTTTGACTTGATGACCGACTGACTGATGGGAGTACATTGGGGTATCATTTGTTTAATACCTGTTAGAGTTAGGAGACAGAGTGAGACAATTCTGCAAACTGACATTCCAATGTCTGCTTTTATTACTGGTTTTAGAGTTCCTCAAACTGTCCAGGCGGCAACAACACGCTGAAGCAGAGAGCATCAACTGTGAACACAGCTACTTCTACAGCAAGTTCAGGCTTCCACTCCATGGTCACACTAGATCCTTCAGCCCAGGTCTTCAGGTACATGCTGCAGACAGATGTCGGCTGAGAATTGTTGTCCTATGTGTGCAGTTGTGTTGTCTGTTGTGTTTGGTGGTGTTGTGTGTTGTCTTTGGTTGTGTTGTCTGTTGTGTGTGGTGGTGGTGGTGTCTGTTATTTGGTGGTGTTGTGTGCTGTGATTTGATGGTTTTGTCTCTTGTGTTTGGTGGTGTTGTCTGTTGTATTTTATAGTGTTGTATGTTGTATTTGGTAGTGTTGCCTGTTGTATTTGGTAGTGTTGCCTGTTGTATTTGGTAGTGTTGCCTGTTGTATTTGGTAGTGTTGTATGTTGTATTTGGTAGTGTTGCCTGTTGTATTTGGTGATGTAGTATGTTGTATTTGGTGGTGTTGTATGTTGTATTTGGTGATGCAGTATGTTGTATTTAGTAGTGTTGCCTGTTGTATTTGGTGATGTAGTATGTTGTATTTGGTAGTGTTGTATATTGTATTTGGTAGTGTTGCCTGTTGTATTTGGTGATGTAGTATGTTGTATTTGGTAGTGTTGCCTGTTGTATTTGGTGACATAGTTTGTTGTATATGGTGGTGTTGTATGTTATATTTGGTGATGTAGTATGTTGCATTTTGTGATGTAGTATGTTGTTTTTGGTAGTGTTGTCTGTTGTATTTGGTGATGTAGTATGTTGTATTTGGTAGTGTTGCCTGTTGTATTTGGTGGTGTAGTATGTTGTATTTGGTAGTGTTGTGTTTGGTAGTGTTGTATTTGGTAGTGTTGTATGTTGTATTTGGTAGTGTAGCCTGTTTTGTTTGGTAGTGTTGTATGTTGTATTTGGTGGTGTAGTATGTTGTATTTGGTAGTGTTGCATTTGATAGTGTTGTATTTGGTAGTGTTTTATGTTGTATTGGTAGTGTAGCCTGTTTTGTTTGGTTGTGTTGTATGTTGTATTTGGTAGTGTTGTAAGTTGTATTTGGTGGTGTTGTATGTTGTATTTAGTGGTGTTGCCTGTTGTATTTGGTGGTGTAGTGTGTTGTATTGGTAGTGTTGCCTGTTGTGTTAGGTAGTGTTGTACGTTATATTTGATAGAGTTGTATTTCATGGTGTTGTATGTTGTATTTGGTAGTGTAGCCTGTTTTGTTTGGTAGTGTTGCCTGTTGTATTTGGTAGTGTTGCCTATTGTGTGTGGTGGTGATGCTTCAAGATGTATGATGCTTCTCCATAATGGTGTGAATGATCTCTGATTTCAGGTTGCCATCCCACATAAAGTCACAACTGTGTATGCTGTTAGATTCCCCAAATGCCAGAGGTAACGACTGGAGGATGCTTGCGCAGGCCTTAACTGTAGATAGGTGGGTGACAGTGAGTTAGCTGTTTGTCCTTTACAGGACGTTGCAATCAGCCTTGGAGTTTATTGGCCGTTTGTGATTTTCTATGATGATTTCCTCCTCCTTCTTCTTCTTGTTCTTGTTCACCTTCTTCTTCTTCGTCTTCTTCTTATTATTATTATCAATCACCGTCAGTTCCATGCTTTTCTTGAAGAAATTGATTCCTTCTCATAATCTGTGATCTCTTAAGCTATTCTTCTTCTTCTTCTCCTTCTTCTTCTCGTTCACCTTCTTCTTCTTCTCGTTAACCGTCATATGTTTTTTCTTCTCCTCTTCCTCATCCTCCACATTCTTCTTCTCCTTCTTTTTTTTCTCCTCTTCTGCCCCTCCACCTTCCTCTCCTTCTAATTCTTTTTCTTCTTCTTATTATTATTCAGTTGCGAAGTCTGAAGCAAACATCAGCAGCCATGACTCTCTACTCTTCTCTGTGGTTAATATTTGTATACATTACTTTTTAAATAATGTTAATATTACCGTTATTATTATATTTTGCTCAGCTTTCAAACTCTTCATTTGTCTACAGGTACATCAACTACTTTGCCACCAAGTCGTCCCCAACAGAGCACATCCTAGATCTGTGGGAGGCGAGGCACCGCGAAGAAACAGCTGTGACAGACCTCATGAACATCCTTCGTGTGATGGGCCGCATGGACGCGGCTGCCGTTCTAGAAAAAGACAGCGGTAGTTGGTTATGACATGGAAAATAAGTGCACAATTTCGGAACGAGTGAACCTTTTCATTATCTGCCCTATGTTGAAGAATATTCAAATTGTGTGACGAATATTGAATTCAGTAGGAATATAAACAATTACAAGAATGTTATCATTCTTCTTATGCAGCAGTTTTAATTCTTGGGAATAGAATTCTCAAATAACTGAGTAAAGGGATGAAACACTTGTGAATAGAAATTTATTTCAAAGGGACATAATTGTGTGAAATAAACATTACGAATTTATTCTATTTATTGATGGTGTTAAATAAATAAATCCTTAAGGAAATAAAGTATATATTTCCGGTGATTAAAGTTGGTTACTTCGCGACCTAAAAGGACATGATATCTATGAAGTAATGAATTTTACATGCTTCAATGTTTAAAAAGAACGCTGTGTTGGATAAACGGTGTGTGTGTTTGAATAAAGAAAGCAAAATCTTGTTTTTTATCCCTGTGGATGACAATATTCGACGTGCTGGTGATTTAATCACAGAAATATTAATCTGAGGCTGGGATGTGACTGCAGAGGGGCAATGGAGAAAACAACAAAATGATTATTTAATGTATTTTGAAGGTCAACATTGACACCAGACTTTTAAATATATGTGCTAATGTTCAGGTCACCAGAAAAAGGCTTATATTTATTGACGTGAAGCTGCTCTAGAGATTTTCTTCAAGGCACGGAACCAAAGATTTGTACCATCTTGATGGGGATTGTGTTAAAGAGCTCTTTCCTCCTTCTCCGAGTGCAGGAACTAGCTGTGTGTACATGATTGATCCTTGAGCTTTAAATTTGCTGAGTCATAGTGATCCTTGAAATGTAAACCAATCTCATGATAGTCCGCACCCGACAGACGCAGGTCTCCAAGCTTTCAGCCAAGATCTTGTGAACTCTTCGACCCACAATATTTATATTAAATCAAGTTTATTACACTAGCCAGGTACAACAATTCATTATGAGGACCAATAAAAGCTTTAACTTAACATCACCAGAAACACTTTTCAATATGCAAATCTGCGTGATTGTAAATTCTTGGAGATGTTTTATATAATTGGTTGAACAATCAAAAGTGGACTTGAAAGTATCTTCAAGTATGGTGATGTGTTTGTCAACCTTTGACATTTTTCGTGGTGTGTTTTCATGTGCTTCAAACAATAGGATACATCACTGTGGGTGAATATGCCAATTTGATGGACCTGTAATTACAGGCCAGATTTTTGTGGCATTTAAAGCCAAACTGAAATTAAAGAAAGAAGAAATCTGCTGACTTTATTGTTCCAAAGGATTTGTGTATATTTTTACTACATATTGTGCTTAATTGCCGACTAATTATTCTGCTTAAATAGTTTTTATTAACGAAAGCCTTGCAGAAAAAAAAAAACGAAGCTATTTCATTTTATACATGATTCTGCCTTTGTGTTTTACTTAGAAATAAAAGTGTTATTTTCAATATATTTATTACCATTTTCTTGTTGATAAATTTTTGACTGTTTTTGCTTTTAAATTCATCTGTTGAATTTTCTTCACATTTTTTTCTAGCAACATTAAATGCTCGTCTATGCACTTTTGTTATATATGCCAAATAAAGGTGTACTTACAACACAATATTGTGTTTATACATATTTGCCATAGCCTTAGAGATCAACTACATATCATTATGTCAATTTAATTGAGAAGGTTTTGATAATTTTATGAATACAAATATGCTAAAATATTAAAGGGAGATAAACGTTATTATGCAAGGGAAGTAATACATGTGTAAGGGAGATAACATATATTTTGTGATTTTATTTTTTTTTTAAATGAGAGATTTCACATATATTTGAATGAAATATCAATTAAATGTTCACATCAATGTATTTGTAGTATGCAGTGGACTTTCATAGTTTTAATTTACAAACAGAAACTGATGTTTTCTATAAAATAAGGTCTTAATGAAACACATTTGTTGTATGTCACTTTGCAGGACCCTGTAATCAACCCTGGCATTTGTTTGCTGTTTGTGATTTACTAGACAGTAGAAATTAGAATGTTACTTACATTACCTTCTTTGGACAACACTCACCTTCAAATTAATATATATATTAATAATTTTGCCACAGGAGCATGTAATTATGATTTGTTTCTTAAGATTTTGTATGAATAAAATTAGTTGAACGACTGTAAAGCTGTAGAAATGTAAACAATATAAAAACATGAAGTATAAGGCAGCTTTGCTCAAAATGAAAGTATGCCTTAATGTAGAGTCTTGCCCATGTTTATATGTTGTATTTTGTTTGTTTGCTGATAAAGGCTGTCCTTTGTTTTCTGTAATTATGTTCTGTAAATCTGCCTTATGCTTCATTTATTTCTATATTCTTTGCATTTCCAACTACTGAGGGATCCTTCTGCTATTTGGCCTTATCTGACTAAACTAGGTACATGATTCATTGCTCTGGGGTCCAGGGGAATATACTACTTCCTCAGGTTACTTATTCATCAATGTATGTAAGCATGTAATTGTAAGTGGTCACAATAATCGAGTGCAGATAAAGACATCCTCATGTATTGAATGATATCATCAAAATAAAAGCGCAACTACTATATAGTTTGTTTTTTTTTTTTCAGCCAAAAGAAAAAAACAAAACATTTAATTTGCTATTTCCCGCCATGTAACTTAATTTTTGCAACAATGTTTTCTCGTTGTAAATTTGAATATCGAAGACAAAAACAATAGATTGCACAAGTTATAGTCTGGCACGTTTTTCTGTATCTCGTCAGGTGCATACGGCAGAAAAAAAGTTAATCATATATTAAATCATTATATACAGAGTGTTTGTAAAGTCTCACTACGTTGTGCATGTGCAACAAATTTGAAAAGTGAAGTACATGACGTCATCAAAAACTGTACTTCGCTGTCCATCGTGAAGCAATATGCAGCGAATGGCTGTCGTATGCTGGTGTAATTCTTTGCATTCCAAACAGAATGGTGTTATCAATGGAAGAAATAATTTTTGTTCAAATTTGTTCTACACACAAAGTGTAGTGAGACTTTAAAATATTTAATATAAATAATATTTAATATTATTATTAATATTTAATATTATTATAATAAATAATATTTAAATATTATTATTATATTTTAACTAAAATAAACAAAACACATTGTCATATATTTCATATGGAAGTCTCCATGGCAAAGTGGTCAAGCCGTTTGACTCCGGTTCCGATGGTTGTGGGTTCGATTCCGGGCCACGTCCTTCAGTTCACGAGTGAAATTTTTTGGAGACTCCGTCGTTGCCAGAGCTACGGTGTTTGTGCTTTGTGCGATGCTTTCTGCGCTGCGGAAAGAGATCGAGTCATATGGGATAAAACCCGGTGCAATGAAGTCGACTCTATCGACTTTTAAGCGACTTTCCTTTTTTTTAAACATATATTTCATGAATATTTCATGGTAGTTTAAAAGATAAATCACCAACAGCCGGAAAAAGTTCCCATCTTCAATGGCACACCATTTAATAGATTCTGGACAGGGGTCTGCATGGCCGAATGGATAAGTGTGCTTGCTCTTAAACTTCTGGTGTGCTGATTCCAAAGTAGCAAGTACAACCCTTACTCTGGTCAGTTGGATTAACATTTTGACTTTTCATCCTTGACTTGAGGACGCAAATTACAAGTACCTCAGAAGTCAGAGTGGGTTCACCTGATGGCGAGAGACACTGATAATAGGGAAAGTTAATCCACATGCTAAAATCAGTCTAGTGCACTAGAAGTAGCATCATGTGTATGGACTATGCTTGAGTTCAAAGCAAGCAAATGCCAACAACAATCTGGACATGTTGCAGACAAAGAGGATTTCAGTGTGATGTTCACTACTAATAACCAAAAGTTACTCATATATTCTGAGATGTCTGCTATTCACTCGGAAAAGCCACAATTATGCAAGCAGAAAGACTTGATTGATAGTCTATAAAACTACAGGGGCAACATTGAAATATCTGATCATGTGTTTGTTTATTTTAGTTTAAAGGAGTCATTACACTACTTCATTATTTGTTGAGTTGTTTTCTGCAGCATGTACTTGATGAGATACAGCAAAATATGCCAGGCAATAAAGTGTGCAATATTTTTTTTTCAAGTATAGGGTGTATTTGTAATGGCTGTGAAATTTTTAAACATATTGCCATTCCATGTTTTGTATTAACCCTTTGTGGAGTTCATGCAACATACAAGGTAAATACAAAGCTTGGAATGGCAATATTTTCAAAAACCCCACAGTCATTAAAAATACACCCTATGTATTGTTTCAGATATTCATCAGTCCTGCTGCAAAATAATTTTGTGTATTTACTGGAAGGTATATTTACTTGATGAATTCTAATCATGCAGTTTGTACATAAAAATATTGAAATGTATGTTTTTTTTAAATATGCATTTTTTAAAATATATAATCTTCAAATATTTAGACTTATTTACATTTCACAAAGGTGCTAATTTATTTGAGAGTTATTGCAAGCTCTGAAGGACAATGATCATCATGGGTAGTGCAGTCAAGAAAAGTCAAGTGGAATCAATATAAGACAATGTAAAGTCAAAAATAAGGCAATATAATGCAAAAATAAGGCAATGTGAGACAATGTAAGACAATGTAAGGCAAAAATAAGGCAATGTAAGGCAAAAATAAGGCAATGTTAGACAATGTAAGACAACGTAAGGCAAAAATAAGGCAATGTTAGACAATGTAAGACAATGTTAGACAATGTAAGGCAAAAATAAAGCAATGAAAGGCAAAAATAAGGCAATGTAAGGCAAAAATAAAGCAATGCAAGGCAAAAATAAGGCAATGTAAGGCAAAAATAAGGCAATGTAAGGCAATGTTATACAATGTAAGACAATGTAAGACAATGTAAGGCAAAAATAAAGCAATGCAAGGCAAAAATAAGGCAATGTAAGGCAAAAATAAGGCAATGTAAGGCAAAAATAAGGCAATATTAGACAATGTAAGACAATGTAAGACAGTGTGAGGCAATGTAACGCAACAAGAAGCAGACACTAGCAAGTTCTGAGGAAGTTGTATATGCAATCATTAAGTGCCATCTCCACAAAGAAGGTTGACCAGAATGGATCCCTATTTAAGAAGAGGTTAGGTGCCTCCTTGCATCCACTGGAGTACGCGACATCCTTAAGCAAGGGGGAGTACCCAAACAGGCTGACGTGAAGCCATGTGAGCAGGTGGTGGGCTGAGATTGAGAGCAGCCGACAGATAGTTGTTGGTTATGGTCTCAAGTCGGCGACTGTATACAGAAGCGATCTCTTTATAGAAACAATGGCTACAGTATGGTCACTGCCAAGAAGGAAAGCAATAGCAAACTACCATCTGTACATATGTCTAAAAAAAAAGCTATACAAGTAAAAGAAAAGTATGGACATTTGGAAAGACTTTTATGGAGGTAAAGTTGCGCATAGAACTGGATAATGATAGTAAAGGAAAGTAAATTACCAACTTTCATGCCTTGGTATGCATACAACATATGGTGCTAGACATATATTTGTATAGATCCATCGGAACTTGGTGCCACCATATCCCGAGAAATGTCTTGGTTCCCATTTTAAATGGATGTCCATGGTTTCTATAAAAGTCTCATGACTGTCAATGCAGCCAATATATTTTACTTGTCTCTATGTTATTACTTTCAACAGCTTTAACTGTTTAACAAAAGTTTGCAAGAGTTACATCGTATACAAGATCTGTTGAATTAGTATTGGATCTTTGGCTGGAAAACATACAATTACTCACCTGGAAGTATGAAACTAATCCCGTAAAAAGTACTCACCTTGGGGCTGTACCCATTTCTCCAGGCAATCTTCCATTGGTGAAATAAGTTCAGGAGAGGATCTTTAGGAATGGAGTACAGTGTGGCTATCTTGTTCAGTATGATGTCTTCTGATGACTCAAATTGGCTCACATATAGTTGTATGTTCAGCTTGGCAAACAGCCTAACATCAGAAGCAGCCATGTTGTATAAGCAGGGAGTCGGAAGAACCCGAGTAATATTGTGTTTGGCCAGGAAGGTCTGAATCAGGTGCACAAAATGGGCTTAAATGTTGTCATGATAGAGCTGCCAGGTCACGAATTGAATCCCCTGCAGATTCCATATTGTGTATGTGTGTGTGTGTTTTTGTTTTTTTTTAAATTTTTTTGAGCTCTTAATCAGTACAGATCTAGGGTCGATAAAATCTCATAATCATTGCTACTAGACAATTTCTTAAATTTTCTAGAACTTGTTGGGGAAGGATTAGAACATTTTCTCAATTTTCTAGGAATTGTCTGACAAGGAAAGGAGATAAAGAATTGAACTGGCCAACACACTTTATATGTTGTGGACTAGAACACGTGAATGTCCAACACTTGACACCTTGAAGGCTGTATCTTGTATGGGAAGCAAACAGATTTATACAATCTGTTGGTGGTTGTGAGCTATGGAGAAGCGTGATCGTCCAGGCCAGCTGGCCAGAAACGTGATGAACATGATAATGATGCTACCAATGTGTATATATTTTTACAGCGTATACTCAGAGAGAGAGAGAGAGAGAGAGAGAGAGAGAGAGAGAGAGAGAGGCAGGCAGGCAGGCAGGCAGGCAGGCAGACAGACAGATAGAGAGACAGAAAATGATAGACAGAAGAGTAAAGTAAATCACAAATTTACACTAGTTGAGATGTACTAGCCACATAGTGATACACCAATATTTGTATAGACCAGTTAGAGAGAGTAACAGTAAATCACCAATTTACCTAGGCTAAGATGTATTGGCCACACATTAATACACCAATATTTGTATAGAACAATCAACTCTGGGTGATGTGGTCACTATCAAGCTGATCGCCTTCACTTTCCAAAACATTTCTTGGTACCCATTTTAGATTGTGTGGATCTGGCAGCCGAATTAAATGTTCACAATTGGAATCCATCCTGATGTGCGATCAAACCCATGACCCTCGGGCCGGTAAGCGAGTGTCTGGCTACCTTGCTATTGCTGCTCCTAGAGATAGAGAGAGAGAGAGGGAGGGAGAGAGAGGGAGAGGGAGGGAGGGAGAGAGAGGGGAAGGAGAGAGAGAGAAAGAGAGAGCTAGAAAGAGAGAGAGAGAGAGAGAGAGAGAGAGAGAGAGAGAGAGAGAGAGAGAGAGAGAGAGACATTCAAACAGCTAGAAAGACTACTCCCATGAACGCAGTACTGCTCTTACCAATTCGAAACCTGTACATTAAATATCTAAACTTCAAACAGAGATTCTGTCCAAAGTACACATAAAGTAACAAAATAACACTGGTGATACTATTTCTTATACATGTAAATACAATACAGATACTATTTCTTATACATGTAAATACACCAATACATAATATAACATACAAGGGAAGTAAACACTACGACTTGAATGTTTACAATTTGTCTTTATTACTTCCCGTTGTATAAAAGTATAAAAATATCGTGTAAAATGTGAAATTGCTGTAATATGATAAACATTTGTTTGTACCACATGCAAATCCATGTTTATGTAATTATGAGGGTGTACCAGCATTAAAATGTACTTTCCATTATCTCTTTTCTCTCCATTTTCGTCAATGTGCACATTTTAGATGGAAGTATATGAATGGCGCGTGGAAGTCAGCGTGGCCGAATGGAAAAGAACACTCGTTCTTAAACTTCCGGTGTGCTGATGGCGAGTTCAACCCCTACACCGGTCAGTTGAACTAAAATGTCCAAATCTAGAGTCCTTGACTTGGGGACGTGAGTTGGTGGGAAGGAACTCTGGTGGAAAGCTAATCCACACGCAAAAATCGTTCCAGTGCACTAGAAGTAGTAACACGTGTATGGACTACTTTTGATTTCTAAGTGAATGAACGAGAACAAAATGATAAGAGAGTCCTTCTTTGAACAAAACAAGGCATAATATATTGAGCTGATGGACTAAGAAAAAAGGCACAATACATTGAGTTGATGGACAAAAACAAGGCACAATATATTGAGTTGATGGACAAAAAACGGAAAATGAAAATAATTAGCGTATACAAGAACACAGGTTTCTCCTCCAAATGATAAGAAAACTGTGTGGGATATATCAGTAGAAGAGACGGGATAGAGACATGAGTTCTGTGTGGCAGAATACTGGTCAAGGTAGATAGAAGGTCAGCGAAAGATGTTTACGAAATACCTGGGCAGAATAATAATATACGCAGCACCAATTTCACTAAAAGGTCGATGTGAGATTCGTTGGCTCTGTCTCTTTTAGACAAGGCACATGATGATGATGATGATGATGATGATGATGATGATGATAATGATGATGATGACGATGATGAAAGAGGAGGAGACAGAGCAGCCCTTACCGCAGTAGCAGAAGAGGAGGGAAAGAAGGAGACAAGGGGATGAGGAGAATGAAGAGGAGGAAGAGGGGGAGGAGAATAACAAGGATAAAAAGAAGACGGGGAGGAGAAAATAAGATAGGGGGAGGAGAAGAAGACGAAGATGGAGAAAAAAGAAGAAGGAGCAAGTAGGAGAAGGAGGTAGAGGTGGAGGAGAAGATGCTCGAAAAGCCGCAACAGAAGAAGAACTTTAAAAGACGTGATTTCAATGTTGGCACTTCTCCAGGCCCCATAGCGTTAAAATAATTGACCATGATTACAACAGCGACTGATTGACTGCTGAAAGGATCACAGGAAGTGGCCGGCGGTGTCGTTGGTAAGGTTGAAGCGGGAGTTGATGTAGAACACCTCGCCCTGGATGTTGTATGCGTTTGGAGCAAACAGCTCACTGTGGGGGTTGCTGAGGTACTCCAGGAAGCCTAGCTGTCTCAGGCGCGTGTGGATCTGCAGTAGTATGGGGAGGGCACAATTAGGGACCTCTGGCATGCTAAACAATGCGTGTTCTATACAGGACGTTGCAATCAACCCACAGCCCCTACTGACTTTTAGCGATTAAGCTAAAGTAATTTTACTTTCAGTAGTTTGCGAATGCTTTCTAATGATCCATCTACGCCGCCTTCAGAACAGAAAGTTTAAGTACTTATACTTTTCGCCACTCAGGCCTCTATCTCCAGCATTAAAGATAATTGCATGGCATTTACAGGACGTTACAACCAAGCCAAGCATTTATTGGCTGTTTGTGATTTACTAGGCAGCTTTAGTTCAGTAGTTTGCCATAGCTTTCTGAACGGCCAACGTCTCTTGCTTTGGAAACCAACGCACGGCGGTCTGCTTCCAAAATGCCCGCAGATGATTTCTATCCAACGACCAGGTATCATCGGAGAATGATGAAACTGCCCGTCTCACTATTCCATAAGCCACATACGCCCGTTTAATGGAGGATGCTTGGAAAAGGAGAGTCTGGCATATGAGACTACGACCTCCAGCATGAGAATGGAAGTGGAAGCAGTAACAGCGGCATTCCGCTAGTTACAGGAGACCACTGTAACATACATTGCATTTAATAGCAAGCTGGAGAAAGGAACGTTTCGTGTGGAATGGCTATCCTCGCTTCAGAGGTCACAGATTGTGAGAATTGTATAGAGTGTTTGCCCTGGCCATGCGGGAGTGCAGGGGTATGAACAGGCTGATAGCCCGGCAGGGAACGCACCTCTTCGTGGTAGATTACTTACGGACAAGGGGCCGCTTATGGTGGTCGGGCGTCTGTGGGAGAAGGCGGGGGAACAGATTGAGAAAATGTTTATGGAAATAATGAGATTGCGGGGGATCGGCAGGGTTCTGGAAGAATCTCAAAACTGAGAGGGAAGACCAGGAGAACCTTCAATCAGATAGCGGTGGGAACGATTAGTAGTATGCCTCTTCGCTGGCTGTTGAACGAGGGGACGGAGCTGTATGGGAATGTCCTGAGCGCAGTGATGTGTGTTCTTAGCTGAGCTCAACTTAATTGTAACCTTACAGACTAAAATGTACTCTTATTCAGTCTTCATGAGAGCCGTGCCAACGTAGAGGCTAGACCAGTGGGGCCCACGCCCCACAGGGGGGCAATTCGATTGTTAAGGGGGGCAATTCGAAAATGGAAGAAATCGGCTGGATATAACACGACGGGCAGACTTGAGACTGAAGTTAACTAAATTGGAACCTGGCATAAAATCTCTTTGCAGCAAGCATCAAGCGCAAGGATCTCTCTAAATTTAAATAATAAATAA